>OZ024866.1:7156944-7166944 GCA_964017155.1 Oasisia sp. SBJ-2009
AAGGTCCTCGGTGTCGAAGTTGGAAGGAGCTCGCAATCGAAGTTGAAAGGCCCTCGCAATCGAAGTTGGAAGGAGCTCGCAATCGTAGTTGGAAGGAGCTCGCAATCGAAGTTGGAAGGAGCTCCCAATCGAAGTCAAAAGGAGCTCGCAATCGAAGTTGGAAGGAGCTCGCATTCGAAGTTGGGAGGACCTCGCAATCGAAGTTGGAAGGTCCTCGCAATCGAAGTTGGTAGGACCTAGCAATCGAAGTTGAAAGGACCTCGCAATCGTAGTTTGAAGGACCTCGCAATCGAAGTTGGAAGGACCTCGCAATCTAAATTGTAAGGTCCACGAAATCGAAGTTGGAAGGACCTCGCAATCGAAGTTGGAAGGAGGTCGCAATCTGAAACGAGACGCTCTTTGGAGTTGCTGTTTAGACTGTGAGCTTAGGTTTTTTAGTGCCGATGGCTTTGAAAGTTCACACCGACTTTGTTGTACGCTTGAACTTTCTCGCAGCAAAAACGTGCTGATAACGGGACCGCATGTTGAAATATAAAAGAACCAGATCAATTCAAACGTGCACAAATACATTTAAAACATTACTAACTTGTGCACCCACTTCCCCTGACAGCTTCACTCCAGACAGTATATACGTGCATATCAACTAGAACTGGGATCACAATGGAAATAAGTGCTTGCATTTTTGTGTGCCATCCTTTTATTTAATGTACTTTGTATTTGTATCTTATGTATATCTGTAGAATGTTTTACATTTTATATTAAATAAATTCATCCATCCAACAGGAAGAAGAAGCAGACACATTCTCGCGACCATTCTCAGCTTTTCAATAATCTAAATAACACTGTCAAAATTAGTCAAAGCTACAAAGAGTTCAAAGATAAATGTAAACCATGTTTTAACCACGTTATATAGAGTACTTCAACAAACTGTGTTGTTGGCAGCTTACCTCGTAGCTATACCATGTTTGTATCTTATTGTAGATTTTATGTTTTAACTTAATTTATATTTTATCTGTTACATCATATATCTTACTATTTTACATCTTTTAATATTGCATGTCTGTACGATTGTGTGTATGAGGACCTCACTGAAACGAAATCTAATATAATATTTTAATGTACACTATATTTAGCTGAGCCAGCCTGAATAAAATATATTATATCATCAGCAGTTACTCGTCTACGTAGAGTCGAGAGTGCGTGTAGTGTGGGTAAACATTATTGTTTGATCGTTATGACAACATTCTGTTGTGTTACGCGGTCTGTTAAAATTATTAATGCTGGGCTAATCAAAATCATAAATGATTCCCAGAATATACATATTCATGTGAATTATGGCAATAGGTTGTCTTCTCAAAACAGTAAAATTGTATCAGTGCCAATCATTGGACCACTGGAAAGAAACGTTTAGCATCAAATCAACCATTTAAAATCAAATAAGTACACGAAATGATAGATTATTCCAAGAATAACTACCCACCCCACGCAAGTCAACCTCACCGACTTGGCATGGAAGTTATTGATTTGAGATATCTTCTGCCGCGGTGTAATTAAGGTACGCCGCTTTCACCGAATATGTTTAAGGCGTGTGTAGTATTTGGGGCACAGTGGCATAGTTGTTAGAACGTCAGACTCCCAACATAAGAAACTCCTGTTTGAATCCTTTCTCACAACTTTTTCGAGGCTCACTCCTGTGAACTGACAATGTAGGAGAACATCCTGTCAAACTAAACACTCCTGAAACGGACAGAACCAAGATCTGGATCTAAAGACAGCAATGTTCATTCCATATGCGTTGCACGTAGTTTTCAGAAATACGGTATATTTGCGTTTCGAATATATGCTATGAAAAGTGGGTTAAAATCCGCCTAATAAAACAACAAAGCATTAACTCGGTTATGTCGTGGATTAAACGTTTCCGCTGATCAACCAAACCAGTGCTTAATTTAAAGTAATGGCAAATCTCGAACATCAAGTGTCAATGTCAACACGGGGATTAGCGGTGTCGGTATAAAAACCGGCGTTAGTGCCGCAGTCAAATATATTCTCAATTGTATTCGTAACAGAGCAGATCATCTGTGACCAGCTGTTAATAATTTCGAGGCGGACAATGGCAAATGAAACGGGTTCAATGTCGACGGCGTCATCGGTTCTAGAGGACGTTGATACGTCTAATGAAAACAACACGGGTGGTTTTAGTTTCGATGTGTCCGCCAACATATGGCGGTACGGCTGGCCGCCGCTGTACATGATGGGACTCGTCGGTAACACGCTCGTGCTGCTCGTGCTGAGGCGGGACGGACTCGTGCGGACGTCGGCCAACGTCTACTTGAGCGCCCTGGCCGTCGGTGACAGTCTCGTGCTGATGGTCGCCTCTGTGGTGATGTACCCAGGTATAGCTTGGGGTTGGTGGTTTGACAGTACCAGTAGATTGGCGTGTCGCGTCACTTGGCCGGTTTTTCACACACTAATAAACGCGTCCACTTGGTTCATTGTCGCGTTCACTGTCGAGCGCTGCGTCGTCGTCCGCTTCCCGCTACTCAAGCTACGTCTGTGCACCCCGCGCAACGCCGGCTTGTGCTGCGGGTCGCTGCTGGTGGTGGCCTTCGTTAAGAACATCGACGACTTCATCAAATACGACTTCGTCGTTGGTTCTGGTTCGGCCGCCGCCATTTGCACTGTACCGTTACGCTACCGGGATTATTTGAACAATTACCAACCAATGATTAACATAGTTATGTCCTGCGTGATCCCGACAGGTGTCGTGCTTGTGTGTAACTGGGCGATAATACGAACACTTCGTCGGGACTTCATGCAAACGGCCGCGCGAGACTCGATCGTTAGACACACAACAATCTTGGGTCTGGCCGTGTCGTTCGCATTTGTCGTCTGCGTGTTTCCTCCTCATGTGTTCTACGTAACCATTCCCAACTGGCCAATGTCTCTACAGGATCAGGTCGATATCCTGTGGTCACTGCTTCTTCTGCGATACGCCAATCACGCCGTCAACTTCTTCCTCTACAGCCTGACGGCAGCTCACTTCCGGTGCGAGTTGGTCGCCTTGTTTCGTAGTTACATCCAACGAGGACGTGTAACAACAGCAGCCGTCATTCATAGAGTGACGTCACGTGTAACGGGCATGGTTCATTATCGCCGAGATTTGGACAACCACTTCGAAATGCATTAAAATGAACACTGCTGACATTTTGTTTGTCTAAAAGGTAATGCATGGGCGTTAGAATCGTTTGGGGCTGAATGGCTCAACCCCAATGTTGAGAGAGGTTTTCCACTCCATATCGGGTGCTTTACGTATGGTGATTTGTCGCGTATATGTCATGATTTGGTTATATTATATATTTGGGAATTTAAATTGAATTGCTTTTCCATGCAAAATGTGAACGTTATTCTTGAACTTCACTACAAATTCTCCCAATGTGACGAAAGGCAAGGGTAAAGTGGTGAATGTGACTGCGAAATGTGCGACAACAGCCCGTCATTTTCCGACGTCATTTAAAGATTTTTATCAGGTCTAATGGTTGTTAAGATTATTACCAAGTAATATTGTTTTTATTCTTCAGTTGATATACATGCGCAATGTTCCAATTATACTTAGAGCTCAGTATCACGCATGTGCATGCATGTACTTTGTTTTGTGACGCATAACATTTTGCTGTATCCTTTCCAACTACGGCGTTCTATAGAGAGGATGTCATTAGAGTTCGCTTCCTCGAGAGAAATGTGATTTAATGTTCTAATGTGACGTACGTTTCCCAAGGTATGCTTTATTGTATAAGTGGTGCAAAGCTGTCGATTTGTTCAGATGCGCACAAGCAATATCATTCCCAGTTAATAGCGTATGTTATAGTGAAAACAACGCAAGATTTCATACGTTTCGTTATAGTAGTAACTAGTTGACAACTTTACTACTCTAATGTATTTGTTGTATTTATGTAATTACAATCAAAATTGCATTTATAAATTATGAATGTTTCCGTAGATGATAATGTTCTGCTACTAATATTAATGTGATGAGTATATATATATATATATATATATATATATATATATATATATATATATATATATATGTATATATATATATATATATATATATATATACACATACACACATATATATATATATATATATATATATATATATACACATACACATATATATATATATATATATATATATATATATATATATATATATATATATATAATATATATTATATATATATATGTATATATATGTGTGTGTGTGGGTGGGTGAGTACGTGCGTGCGTGCGGGCATGCGTGTGTATATACGTGTTTATGTATATGTGTACGTTGAAACATGACTGAATTGGCTCCGATGTATATTCGCTTGTGACAAATAAATGCCTACTAATTTAATACAGTTGTTATAATTGTAATCAAATATATATGTAGGAAATAAAGTGTGAACATACAAATCTAACTTTTATTATTATACAATATCATCCCTCCTATCAGACCCATGTGTTCCTCCTTTCAAAACGTACTTGTCAGACCGGCAGATATGATGCTTAAGTCGTTTGTGCCGACATACATGTTTATTTGACTTACACGACTTCAGTACCCGGACAAGTCGTAGTTGTACTCACTGATGTCTTCTACGTCACCGTGTCCAGCTGGCCAATGACCGTATCTACAGAGTCAGACAGCCATCACTGTCCGGCAAACCTTCGCAACTATCCGGCAATCCTTCACTACTATGTCCGGCATTCCAGCCCTCCCACTTCAAAACAGAACAGGGCATATTAGATTTTTCACATATATTGTGATTGAAAATATATCTAAATCCAAAATATCACTGTTTGGATATCGATGGCCTTTTAAAACTATTAACACCAACAATGACAGTATGGAGGTCTGAAAAACCCATCCGAAATAGTAGGTGTTTAGATATTGTTACAATTTGAACGGTTTATCACTAGGCAACGCAAATGGCCGTGCATCTTTGTCGAAATGGTGATGTGTTGTTTAAACTCAAAGGATACCAGAATATGATCAAAAGTAGTTGTAGATGAAGAATGTATATCCAAATTAAGACTTAAATCAACAAGAATATAAAATTCAGAATGATTGGTTGGAAGATTTTCCAACATATCCTATTCAAATCTGAAGTGTTCAGGGTTGAAATGTAATTTGTGTAAACGTGGGTGACGCTGAAAACCGTAAACGGAAGGAGAAAAATCAACACATGTTTTTGGAAAGACGTAATAATAATAACGATACGCGACATAGTTGATTATTAAATTAAACCGACTTAGCATCAAAGTTACTGTTTTGAAGAACCTTCTGCCGCTGTATGCATAATGCGTTCCCCCAGATGTAAACAGACCTGTATTTATTTAGGGCGCGGTGGCTTTGGTGTGAGAACGTTACACAACATGAAAAGATCCAGATTCAAAACCTTTTCCAACTAATGTTTTTTACTTTTTTCAACGTCAACAACGTTTAGGCCAGTCACCCCTCTAACAGCTGTCTTCAACGAGAGATCCAAAAAAGAGCTAGTAATTTTATTTCAAACAAAAGTCACCCCGCTAATCATCTGTTCAAATAATTACCATATCAAGTAAACGTTTTAGAAGCATCAGTACGAAAATAAATCGCCGTAGAAATCGTTTTACCATTGCCAACCCCCCCCCCCCCCCGTGTCAATCTGAGCTTTTCCTTCTCTGTGAAAGACCCAAACCATACTATGAGTGAAAACAGGACACTCTCGATTGCAACCCTGTAAAAGGTGAGCATGATCTGTGTGGACAAACCAAACGATCTCAACCTTCTTAAAATGTACAGCCGATGCTGCGCCCTTTTGACAATACTATCAATATTTAGCTTCCATTTAAGATTACTAGAGATTCTAGAACCAAGAAACCTGAAATGTTGGACGGTTTCAACTGTCCTGCCTTCGATCAAAAGAGGCGAGAAGATTCTTCTAAAATCCACAATCGTTTCTTTTGTTTTGTCTACATTCAGCTCCAGATTGTTTTCGCTGCACCAACCGATAAGTTTGTTCACCTGATCACGATACTCAGATTCATTAGAGTTGGTAATAAGACCTGGCACTGTAGTATCATCAGCAAATTTCAGTATTTGGGTACTTTCATGACACAATCATATATATATATATATATATATATATATATATATATATATATATATATATATATATATATATATATATATATATATAAGTATACGTACAATAAGGTTATCATATGCGTGGCATGTGTAATGAATTAATGAGAGTTTTCCTGAACATTAATTAATGTATAATTCTGATTATTGTCTCAGGATATACTAAATTTCACACAAACATTCCGTAAGTAACTTAGTTGTTACATATTCAAATCAGTATTTTAAACAATATTTGCCGTAGATAGTCAATGTGCGGTAGTATTCCCAATCAAATACACTATTACCAGTTGAGTAGTGTGTACTGATGACCCTATCTAAAACAAAGTGTATATTTAGAAGAGAAGAATAGTGGTGCCCTATGCCATATTTAATTAAACAGTGACATACATGTTTTGCTTGCAGGGGTTTTCACTAGAAACAGCACTGTGAGAGATAGCTAGGCCTATATCGAATGTATGTTAGAACAGACGTCTTCACAGACAATGACGATGATAACAATCATAATAAAATAACTTATATTCCACATAAATCCTTGGAAACAAGCATCACAGAAAAATCTAGACAAAATACAAAAGGGTTTATCAAATGTCGATAATAAATATTCAGTTGTTAACAGATGAATTGATACACCAGGAAGCTATGTTGGATAGACGAAATTTTAAAAATGCGTTTTTAAATAAAGGCTGAATTATACAATAGTTCCAAGTGATCTAACAGTAAAGAGAAGCATATTCCAAAGAATCCCAATATTAGTATTTATACCAGGGACAAAAGTATGTCAAAACTAGATGATCGAAGCTGGATGTGTTAAGTTGCAGGTGTAAGCACGGTGGTTACTTATATAAAAGTGCCTGGTATGTGATAACACAGCTCTTAAAGATGATATGTCATAAGACAGAGAGTCAATGCAAAGATTTCAGAAGTGGCATAAGACAAATACCGTGTAACACATCACAAATCAGGAATATGATTATAACAAAAAAAAGGAAAACCTTGCAAAATTATGCATTCACCCGATGGTCTAAAATGTTTCCAGTACCTCTAATGTCATCCTACTCTATGGAAATCAGTTACCTGTGAATATCCGGACATCCACCATAGTGTGGAGTTTAGATTATCTTACAAACCAACCACTGTTTGTCAAAGTGCAGTCTGAATGCAAATCTTGCGGTCGCCAGCAACCTCCTATTGTTAGCGTAGTTTTACATGAGACGTCATCTGCACCAGCACAGGTACCTGACGGCGAACCGCTTGGTCGCCGTTTCTGTTTCACTGTATACCGCAATATGTCGAAGTTCTCATGATGTATGTTTGATTGGCAAATCCGCTGGCGTCACTGTACCAACACTACAGATAGGAGATTGACAGCTTGGTTCGAAATGAGTTTTGAAAGACAAAAGTATATTATGACAATAATATTAGCTCCCATCATTAAAAATAAATCTGGTGATTTGTCAGATAATAATAACTATAGGCCCATTTCCCTTGCCACAGCTGCTAGCAAACTATTTGAATCATTAATATTATCCAGGGCTACCCCATTTCCCATTACATGTGACAATCAATTTGCATTTAAAAAGCATCACTCTATTGAGATGCTCATATTTTTGTTAAAAGAACTTTTTCGAAACTATATTGCTAATGGGTCTTCTATGTAATTTACTATGTTTGATGTCTTCAAAGCCTTCGACAAAAAATTTACCACAGCAAGCTATTTGGTCAATTAATTGATCGTGGCTGTCCAGCTTTTATTGTACGCATTCTATACCATGGTGTCAGGGATTTTCTAGCTTTTTTAATGTTTCAAATGGTGTTAAGCAGGGTGGAATCCTTTCCCCACATCGTTTCAATGTGTACATGGATGACTTAATTGTCAATCTGAACAAATTATATATTGGTTGACTTTATGCTGGCACCTTAATCCACCACTCTATATTTTTTCTCCCAGTGTTGCTGGATTGAGAAAACTTACAGATTGTTGTGCCAAGTATGGCGAATTGTTTAACATTACGTATAATGCCAAGAAGTCCTTTTGTATGGTTATTGACAACAAACCCCAGGACATGAAAAATGTTCATTGTATCCATCTCAATAATCATCCATTACCTTATAATACGAAATGTAAATATCTTGGTGATATAATCAACAATAACCTAACTGATGATGACGATATTGCCAGACAAAAAAGATGCCTTTATGCACAAGTTAATGTATTAGCTCGAAAATATTGTCCTGATAATATTTCCACCAAAATTACTTTATTTCAAGCACACTGTGCTCCTATATACACTTCTAGTCTTTGATGCAAATTCATAAAATATAGCCTCAAAAGCATTACCGTCGCATAAAATAATAGCCTCAGAATGTTACTCAACTTACCCTCAAGATGTAGTGCAAGTTTTATGTTTGCCACCAACTACAGTAAATCTTTTAATGAACGCATTCCTTCATCCATATTTAGTATTTTATGTCGTCGTCTTCAGTCGGATAATCTTCTTTTTATTAATTACCTGCATACAGATTTTCATTTTAAGAGCTGTATGTACACATAATGGAGGTCGCCTTTATACACATGACATTTGTATTGTATTTGGTAATCAAATTTTTTTTACATCTTATTTAATTAATTTCCTGATATATTTATTCATAATTCGTTTAACTTTACACTTATATCTTTACGTCGATCACATCATTGCTTTGATTGTATTATATGTATTGTACTTTTCTTCATATTTTTGCATTGTATTTTATGTATGTATGTATGTTTGTATGTATGTATGGATGTATGTATGTATATATATTATATATATATATATATATATATATATATATATATATATATATATATATATATATATATATATATATATATATATATATATATATATATATATATATATATATATATATATATATATGGACGACGTCTGGTCTGAAATAAACTTTATTATTTATTATTATTATATCAGAAAAAGGCGTCCCTGGATTGTGGTAAAGTTCATCGAACAGAAACATTTACATGATCGTCTTTTATAACAGTATAAGCTGGAAAGGAAACTCAAACATCATCTTCCTAAAAGTACATACTTGACTATGCATTTTCAGAAAGGCAAGATCACTTGACATCATTCTTTTCATGACTGTCCGCTGTTTAGTGTGTTTACTAATGGCTTGGCTGTGTCTGCTGGGGTGGAAATGTCTCAAAGCAGGATGGGACAGATCGGATAAAATTACAAAGAAGGCCCGAAAGAGTCACAGGCAGGAGCCAGGAGATGTTTGATACCTACCATGGGCCCATTGGGGACCACAGTCGCACGAACTGACAGACACACTAAATAAAAACTCCCACATACGATCTATAGAGTGTCCAAGACCAGAATAACCATAATATATAGTTGTTTAGTGTTTTCGGTGATAAATATGTTTAAAAAGAGTAAACGAAGAACTGGGAATAACACATATTTAACGAATGGGGCGCTGACGTTTACCTGTGCTGGTGAAGCTGTTAATTATTTTATCGTAGTTTTTAATATTTAAATTCGTAATGTTGTGTGATTTTAATATGGCATGGACGTGTATAGTTTCATGTATAATTGTATACTGTACATTGGTAGTGTAATTTTCCTGCGGGACTTAATAACATATTCGTTATATCCAGTCAGCTTATTGAAGCCTGAAGACCAAGCAATACTGGGAATTGGACCACACGTGAACATAATCAGCGGTTCTTGTGCTGTGACGTTGCGAATGCGCGACATCTACGGAGTCAAGAATACCGGGAGAGGTTGCATTACTTCCTTTGCAAATGTTTTGATGAACAATTAAAAGGTG
>OZ024866.1:7171944-7174444 GCA_964017155.1 Oasisia sp. SBJ-2009
TATAGCAATGTTGTTGTTTTCTTTGTTATAGCAATGTTGTTGTTTTCTTTGTTATAGCAATGTTGTTGTTTTCTTGTGTTAAAGCAATGTTCTTGTTTTCTTTGTTATATCAATGCTGTTGTTTTCTTTGTTATGGCAATGTTGTTGTTTTCTTTGTTATAGCAATGTTGTTGTTTTCCTTCTCTTGGTTCTTTTCATAATGTGTTCTTCTTGTTGTTCGTCTTCTTATTTTTCGTGTTCCTCTTCTTGTTCCTCTTCTTGTTTCTCTTCTTGTTGTTCTTCTTGTTCCTCTTCTTGTTTCTCTTCTTGTTATTCTTCTTGTTCCTCTTCTTGTTATTCTTCATGTTACTCTACTTGTTTATCTTCTTGTTATTCTTCTTGTTCCTCTTCTTGTACCTCTACATAGTATTCTACTTGTTTTTCTTCTTGTTCCTTTTCATATTATTCTAGTTGTTCCTCTTCTTGTTATTCTTCATGTTACTCTACTTGTTTCACTTCTTGTTATTCTTCTTGTTCCTCTTCTTGTTCCTCTACTTAGTATTCTACTTGTTTTTCTTCTTGTTCCTTTTCATATTATTCTAGTTGTTCCTCTTCTTGTTATTCTTCTTGTTCCTCTTCTTGTTTTTCTTCTTGTTCCTTTTCATATTATTCTAGTTGTTCCTCTTCTTCTTGTTCTTCTTGTTCCTCTTCTTGTTATTCTTCACGTTACTCTACTTGTTTCTCTTCTTGTTATTCTTCTTGTTCCTCTTGTTGTTATTCTTCATGTTACTCTACTTGTTTCTCTTCTTGTTATTCTTGTTGTTCCTCTTCTTGTTCCCCTTCATAGTATTCTACTTGTTTTTCTTCTTGTTCCTTTTCATATTATTTTATTTGTTCCTCTTCTTGTTATTCTTCTTGTTCCTCTTCTTGTTTTTCTTCTTGTTCCTCTTCTTGTTATTCTTCTTGTTCCTCTTCTTGTTTTTCTTCTTGTTCCTCTTCTTGTTATTCTTCTTGTTCCTCTTCTTGTTATTCTTCTTGTTCCTCTTCTTGTTTTTCTTCTTGTTATTCTTCATGTTACTCTACTTGTTTCTCTTCTTGTTATTCTTCTTGTTCCTCTTCTTGTTATTCTTCTTGTTCCTCTTCTTATTCTCGTTTTATTTCGTCGTCTTTTTCCTCTTCTTTAGATATCGTGTTTGTTGACGCCTAAATGTAGTGTCGTGTGACATAGTGTCGTGTCCAAAGAGTTGATGTCACGTGACATTATGTCTTGTCATAAGAGTTGATGTCACGTGAAGAGTTGATGTCACGTGATATCGTGTTTTGTCCACTGTTGATGTCACGTGAAATTGTGCCTTGTCTACAGAGTTGGTGTCGTGTGACTGTGTGGCACGGAGGTCAGCGTGTGCGACTGGTCAAGCAGGCAGCTGAGTCTGGTCACTCGGAAGGTGTCGTGAGCCTATTACGGTCCTTCGAGGACACGAACGAGCTGGCCGTCGCCGTCTTGGCCGGGACGAGTGCCAGGATCCACAAGCTCCTGTCTAAAGGTGAGGTGGAGGGTGCCTGTTGGCTGGGTCCATCAGCTGTTGGTCCGCTTATGGACCCGTCCAGCCTCCCGGTTTAAACGGACAATAGAATATGTTGGATATTGACTAATTGTATGTTAATAGTTAGTAAAAATGGCAAAGAACAGGAGTGTCGTGGAATAAAGCGTTCTGGGCTCTGGACAGAATGCCGCGCTGCTAACCGTAACTTGTCACATTTTGATTAGTCATTTACTATCTCCGTCTGCTACATACCGTCATGTAATAATAATAATGATAATGATAATGATAATGATAATGATAATGATAATGATAATGATAATGATAATGATAATGATGATGATGATGATGATGATGATGATGATGATGATGATGATGATGATGATGATGATGATGATGATGATGATGATGATGATGATGATGATGATGATGATGATGATGATGATGATGATGATCATGATCATGATAATGATCATGATAATGATAATGATAACGATAACGATAACGATAACGATAACGATAACGATAACGATAACGATAACGACAACGACAACGACAACGACAACGACAACGACAACGACAACGACAACGACAACGACAACGACAACGACAACGACAACGACAACGACAACGACAACGACAACGACAACGACAACGACAACGACAACGACAACGACAACGACAACGACAACGACAACGACAACGACAACGACAACGACAACGACAACGACAACGACAACGACAACGACAACGACAACGACAACGACAACGACAACGACAACGACAACGACAACGACAACGACAACGACAACGACAACGACAACGACAACGACAACGACAACGACAACGACAACGACAACGACAACGACAACGACAACGACAACGACAACGACAACGACAACGACAACGACAACGACAACGACAACGACAACGACAACGACAACGACAACGACAACGACAACGACAACGACAACGACAAC
>OZ024866.1:7179444-7181944 GCA_964017155.1 Oasisia sp. SBJ-2009
TCTTTCTTTCTGTGTATGTCTCTACCTAACAAGTCTCTCTCTTCCCCTCTCCCTCCCTCTCCGTTTTTCTCTCTACCGCACCCTCTCTCTCTCCCTATATCCCTCCCTCCCTCCCTCCCCCCCTCCCTCCTTCTTCAGACACCACACACAGAAGACTTCCATTGTCACATATACCAGCATTTTAACCTCCAGTGAACCCCGGACGCAATCACTATCCTGTCCCCCACGTGACGTTTCTCACCTGGACATCTCATGTCGCCAGGTGCTGAACGGAATTCCGAAGCCGGACGACTTCCGCATCGTGCACCGGATTCTCGCCGGTTCCGACCTGACGCGCCGCAATAGCCGAGGCCAGACGGCGCTGTTTGAGGCGATGCGTGAGCGTCTGCCCTTCGGCTTCCTCGACTCTCTCGTCCGCTACGGCGTCAGTCTCGTGTCACGTGACTACCTCGGCCGCAGCCCGCGAGACTACGCGGCGGCGCTCGCGCGCGACGACTACGTGCACTGGGTCGACGGTCACGTGACCGGAACGCGTGCTCGGCTGGATCGTCAACGGCTACGATCACGTGATGCACGTGTTGCAGCACGCGACCGACGAGCTCGGACACCGGCTGATGGACAAGCTGGTCGCCGACCAGTGCATGAGGCGCACGGCCGCCGCCATTAACACCATCCCCAAAGTCAAGGTGAGGTGGTCACGTGATCGCCGTTACGGTTGTTTCCGTTGGCGGTGGATGTTGGTGTCATCGGCAGGTGTTGCTGTTAATGTTGTGGTGTTGTGGAGGTGATGTGAGTTGTTGTAGTGGCGGCTGTTCATGTTGTTGTTGGCTGTGATGCAACTTACGACATATCGGTCAATGATGAGGACGACGAAAGACGACCGATGATGACACTGAAGCGATAACGCTGACGACGAATGTTGTATTTTATATCTCAAGACGATCGGCAACATTAACGACAATGACAATTGAGATGACAATTACTTACATACATACATACATTTTACCACAATTCGCCTTATTGTATACCAAAATCATCTCCGAATACGTCAATCGTAACAGTGACCGCCGTGACGTCATTGCAGGGCCGCATGGCGAAGCTGTTGGAGGCAGTGGACAACGGCGAGGGGTACAAGATGACCAGTTACGCGGCGGACGGACTGTGGAAGGCCCGCAACAAGTGTGGACACTCGCTCCTACACCGGGCCCTGCTCAGTCGCCCGCTCGGACGGACACTAGTGGACCAGATCCTAGAGGCCTACCCCGCCCTGTGCCACTTCACCGACAACGTACGTGCCTGAAGCCTCGATCGGGCAGGCTCCGGGAGGTGGTAGCACCTTTCAGTCTTTCTATCCGCCTGGGAGTTTAAAGCGACATAGTCCGTTCGTGGCTTTTTATCTTTATCGCAAAATCAGGTTAATCAGTATAAGTTATAAATATTTCCTTCTGGGCTTTTAGCCACGCCTACAACGGTTTCGAAAACGCCTCGTGGTCGATGTGTAAACAGAGTTAAGCGCCCTTACTGCCTCTATTGTCAACCTCTAAACGGTACATGAAAACATATTTTGACTGGCTTTACGCTATAATAGCTATAACTTATACCGTATAACACGATTTTGCAATAAAAATAAACAGCCTCGAACGGACCATGTCGCTTTAATACCAATTTTGCCACCAGGTCGGCCTTACCTCAAAATAGGATAGAAAGGCTGACTGGTTCTCAGTCCACAAATATAATATAAACACTAAAATAGGAATATACTTTCATAAGATGATAATATACTATTACAATTATTTAACAGTAAACATTTACACAAAATAAACAAACCTACAAATTTGCAGCTGTTTATGAAGCAAGGATTATGGCAGAATTAGCCTCGATTAATCAGGCTCCGTGAGGTGGCAGCACTTTTTAGCACCTCACACGGATAACATTCAAAGGCTAGTTGTGTTCTCGGTGAAGTTAAGCAGCCGAGCGAAAGTCGGTGAAAAAATTACTAGCGAACCAGTGGTTTTTCGTTATTCGTATGTGTGCGTACGTGCGTGCGTGTGTACGTGCATGCACGCGTACGCACATATGAGCTGTTATGCGTTTTTATGTATGCACGTACGCACACATACGAATAACGAAAAACCACTGGTTCGCTAGTAATTTTTTCACGACACGGACACGGACACGGACACGGACACGGACACGGACACGGACACGGACACGGACACGGACACGGACACGGACACGGACACGGACACGGACACGGACACGGACACGGACACGGACACGGACACGGACACGGACACGGACACGGACACGGACACGGACACGGACACGGACACGGACACGGACACGGACACGGACACGGACACGGACACGGACACGGACACGGACACGGACACGGACACGGACACGGACACGGACACGGACACGGACACGGACACGGACACGGACACGGACACGGACACGGACACGGACACGGACACGGACACGGACACGGACACGGACA
>OZ024866.1:7184444-7186944 GCA_964017155.1 Oasisia sp. SBJ-2009
TGTCGTTGTCGTTGTCGTTGTCGTTGTCGTTGTCGTTGTCGTTGTCGTTGTCGTTGTCGTTGTCGTTGTCGTTGTCGTTGTCGTTGTCGTTGTCGTTGTCGTTGTCGTTGTCGTTGTCGTTGTCGTTGTCGTTGTCGTTGTCGTTGTCGTTGTCGTTGTCGTTGTCGTTGTCGTTGTCGTTGTCGTTGTCGTTGTCGTTGTCGTTGTCGTTGTCGTTGTCGTTGTCGTTGTCGTTGTCGTTGTCGTTGTCGTTGTCGTTATCGTTATCGTTATCGTTATCGTTATCGTTATCGTTATCGTTATCGTTATCGTTATCATTATCATTATCATGATCATTATCATGATCATGATCATCATCATCATCATCATCATCATCATCATCATCATCATCATCATCATCATCATCATCATCATCATCATCATCATCATCATCATCATCATCATCATCATCATCATCATCATTATCATTATCATTATCATTATCATTATCATTATCATTATCATTATCATTATCATTATCATTATTATTATTACATGACGGTATGTAGCAGACGGAGATAGTAAATGACTAATCAAAATGTGACAAGTTACGGTTAGCAGCGCGGCATTCTGTCCAGAGCCCAGAACGCTTTATTCCACGACACTCCTGTTCTTTGCCATTTTTACTAACTATTAACATACAATTAGTCAATATCCAACATATTCTATTGTCCGTTTAAACCGGGAGGCTGGACGGGTCCATAAGCGGACCAACAGCTGATGGACCCAGCCAACAGGCACCCTCCACCTCACCTTTAGACAGGAGCTTGTGGATCCTGGCACTCGTCCCGGCCAAGACGGCGACGGCCAGCTCGTTCGTGTCCTCGAAGGACCGTAATAGGCTCACGACACCTTCCGAGTGACCAGACTCAGCTGCCTGCTTGACCAGTCGCACACGCTGACCTCCGTGCCACACAGTCACACGACACCAACTCTGTAGACAAGGCACAATTTCACGTGACATCAACAGTGGACAAAACACGATATCACGTGACATCAACTCTTATGACAAGACATAATGTCACGTGACATCAACTCTTTGGACACGACACTATGTCACACGACACTACATTTAGGCGTCAACAAACACGATATCTAAAGAAGAGGAAAAAGACGACGAAATAAAACGAGAATAAGAAGAGGAACAAGAAGAATAACAAGAAGAGGAACAAGAAGAATAACAAGAAGAGAAACAAGTAGAGTAACATGAAGAATAACAAGAAGAAAAACAAGAAGAGGAACAAGAAGAATAACAAGAAGAGGAACAAGAAGAATAACAAGAAGAGGAACAAGAAGAAAAACAAGAAGAGGAACAAGAAGAATAACAAGAAGAGGAACAAGAAGAAAAACAAGAAGAGGAACAAGAAGAATAACAAGAAGAGGAACAAATAAAATAATATGAAAAGGAACAAGAAGAAAAACAAGTAGAATACTATGAAGGGGAACAAGAAGAGGAACAACAAGAATAACAAGAAGAGAAACAAGTAGAGTAACATGAAGAATAACAACAAGAGGAACAAGAAGAATAACAAGAAGAGAAACAAGTAGAGTAACGTGAAGAATAACAAGAAGAGGAACAAGAAGAACAAGAAGAAGAGGAACAACTAGAATAATATGAAAAGGAACAAGAAGAAAAACAAGAAGAGGAACAAGAAGAATAACAAGAAGAGGAACAACTAGAATAATATGAAAAGGAACAAGAAGAAAAACAAGTAGAATACTAAGTAGAGGAACAAGAAGAGGAACAAGAAGAATAACAAGAAGTGAAACAAGTAGAGTAACATGAAGAATAACAAGAAGAGGAACAACTAGAATAATATGAAAAGGAACAAGAAGAAAAACAAGTAGAATACTATGTAGAGGTACAAGAAGAGGAACAAGAAGAATAACAAGAAGTGAAACAAGTAGAGTAACATGAAGAATAACAAGAAGATGAACAACTAGAATAATATGAAGAGGAACAAGAAGAAAAACAATTAGAATACTATGAAGAGGAACAAGAAGAGGAACAAGAAGAACAACAAGAAGATAAACAAGTAGAGTAACATGAAGAATAACAAGAAGAGGAACAAGAAGAATAACAAGAAGAGAAACAAGAAGAGGAACAAGAAGAACAACAAGAAGAGAAACAAGAAGAGGAACAAGAAGAGGAACAAAATAAGAAGACGAACAACAAGAAGAACACATTATGAAAAGAACCAAGAGAAGGAAAACAACAACATTGCTATAACAAAGAAAACAACAACATTGCCATAACAAAGAAAACAACAGCATTGATATAACAAAGAAAACAAGAACATTGCTATAACACAAGAAAACAACAACATTGCTATAACAAAGAAAACAACAACATTGCTATAACAAAGAAAACAACAACATTGCTATAACAAAGAAAACAACAGCATTGATATAACAAAGAAAACAACAACATTGCTATAACACAAGAAAACAACAACATTGC
>OZ024866.1:7191944-7199444 GCA_964017155.1 Oasisia sp. SBJ-2009
CACCTTTTAATTGTTCATCAAAACATTTGCAAAGGAAGTAATGCAACCTCTCCCGGTATTCTTGACTCCGTAGATGTCGCGCATTCGCAACGTCACAGCACAAGAACCGCTGATTATGTTCACGTGTGGTCCAATTCCCAGTATTGCTTGGTCTTCAGGCTTCAATAAGCTGACTGGAGATAACGAATATGTTATTAAGTCCCGCAGGAAAATTACACTACCAATGTACAGTATACAATTATACATGAAACTATACACGTCCATGCCATATTAAAATCACACAACATTACGAATTTAAATATTAAAAACTACGATAAAATAATTAACAGCTTCACCAGCACAGGTAAACGTCAGCGCCCCATTCGTTAAATATGTGTTATTCCCAGTTCTTCGTTTACTCTTTTTAAACATATTTATCACCGAAAACACTAAACAACTATATATTATGGTTATTCTGGTCTTGGACACTCTATAGATCGTATGTGGGAGTTTTTATTTAGTGTGTCTGTCAGTTCGTGCGACTGTGGTCCCCAATGGGCCCATGGTAGGTATCAAACATCTCCTGGCTCCTGCCTGTGACTCTTTCGGGCCTTCTTTGTAATTTTATCCGATCTGTCCCATCCTGCTTTGAGACATTTCCACCCCAGCAGACACAGCCAAGCCATTAGTAAACACACTAAACAGCGGACAGTCATGAAAAGAATGATGTCAAGTGATCTTGCCTTTCTGAAAATGCATAGTCAAGTATGTACTTTTAGGAAGATGATGTTTGAGTTTCCTTTCCAGCTTATACTGTTATAAAAGACGATCATGTAAATGTTTCTGTTCGATGAACTTTACCACAATCCAGGGACGCCTTTTTCTGATATAATAATAATAAATAATAAAGTTTATTTCAGACCAGACGTCGTCCATATATATATATATATATATATATATATATATATATATATATATATATATATATATATATATATATATATATATATATACATACATACATCCATACATCCATACATACATACAAACATACATACATACATAAAATACAATGCAAAAATATGAAGAAAAGTACAATACATATAATACAATCAAAGCAATGATGTGATCGACGTAAAGATATAAGTGTAAAGTTAAACGAATTATGAATAAATATATCAGGAAATTAATTAAATAAGATGTAAAAAAAATTTGATTACCAAATACAATACAAATGTCATGTGTATAAAGGCGACCTCCATTATGTGTACATACAGCTCTTAAAATGAAAATCTGTATGCAGGTAATTAATAAAAAGAAGATTATCCGACTGAAGACGACGACATAAAATACTAAATATGGATGAAGGAATGCGTTCATTAAAAGATTTACTGTAGTTGGTGGCAAACATAAAACTTGCACTACATCTTGAGGGTAAGTTGAGTAACATTCTGAGGCTATTATTTTATGCGACGGTAATGCTTTTGAGGCTATATTTTATGAATTTGCATCAAAGACTAGAAGTGTATATAGGAGCACAGTGTGCTTGAAATAAAGTAATTTTGGTGGAAATATTATCAGGACAATATTTTCGAGCTAATACATTAACTTGTGCATAAAGGCATCTTTTTTGTCTGGCAATATCGTCATCATCAGTTAGGTTATTGTTGATTATATCACCAAGATATTTACATTTCGTATTATAAGGTAATGGATGATTATTGAGATGGATACAATAAACATTTTTCATGTCCTGGGGTTTGTTGTCAATAACCATACAAAAGGACTTCTTGGCATTATACGTAATGTTAAACAATTCGCCATACTTGGCACAACAATCTGTAAGTTTTCTCAATCCAGCAACACTGGGAGAAAAAATATAGAGTGGTGGATTAAGGTGCCAGCATAAAGTCAACCAATATATAATTTGTTCAGATTGACAATTAAGTCATCCATGTACACATTGAAACGATGTGGGGAAAGGATTCCACCCTGCTTAACACCATTTGAAACATTAAAAAAGCTAGAAAATCCCTGACACCATGGTATAGAATGCGTACAATAAAAGCTGGACAGCCACGATCAATTAATTGACCAAATAGCTTGCTGTGGTAAATTTTTTGTCGAAGGCTTTGAAGACATCAAACATAGTAAATTACATAGAAGACCCATTAGCAATATAGTTTCGAAAAAGTTCTTTTAACAAAAATATGAGCATCTCAATAGAGTGATGCTTTTTAAATGCAAATTGATTGTCACATGTAATGGGAAATGGGGTAGCCCTGGATAATATTAATGATTCAAATAGTTTGCTAGCAGCTGTGGCAAGGGAAATGGGCCTATAGTTATTATTATCTGACAAATCACCAGATTTATTTTTAATGATGGGAGCTAATATTATTGTCATAATATACTTTTGTCTTTCAAAACTCATTTCGAACCAAGCTGTCAATCTCCTATCTGTAGTGTTGGTACAGTGACGCCAGCGGATTTGCCAATCAAACATACATCATGAGAACTTCGACATATTGCGGTATACAGTGAAACAGAAACGGCGACCAAGCGGTTCGCCGTCAGGTACCTGTGCTGGTGCAGATGACGTCTCATGTAAAACTACGCTAACAATAGGAGGTTGCTGGCGACCGCAAGATTTGCATTCAGACTGCACTTTGACAAACAGTGGTTGGTTTGTAAGATAATCTAAACTCCACACTATGGTGGATGTCCGGATATTCACAGGTAACTGATTTCCATAGAGTAGGATGACATTAGAGGTACTGGAAACATTTTAAACCATCGGGTGAATGCATAATTTTGCAAGGTTTTCCTTTTTTTTGTTATAATCATATTCCTGATTTGTGATGTGTTACACGGTATTTGTCTTATGCCACTTCTGAAATCTTTGCATTGACTCTCTGTCTTATGACATATCATCTTTAAGAGCTGTGTTATCACATACCAGGCACTTTTATATAAGTAACCACCGTGCTTACACCTGCAACTTAACACATCCAGCTTCGATCATCTAGTTTTGACATACTTTTGTCCCTGGTATAAATACTAATATTGGGATTCTTTGGAATATGCTTCTCTTTACTGTTAGATCACTTGGAACTATTGTATAATTCAGCCTTTATTTAAAAACGCATTTTTAAAATTTCGTCTATCCAACATAGCTTCCTGGTGTATCAATTCATCTGTTAACAACTGAATATTTATTATCGACATTTGATAAACCCTTTTGTATTTTGTCTAGATTTTTCTGTGATGCTTGTTTCCAAGGATTTATGTGGAATATAAGTTATTTTATTATGATTGTTATCATCGTCATTGTCTGTGAAGACGTCTGTTCTAACATACATTCGATATAGGCCTAGCTATCTCTCACAGTGCTGTTTCTAGTGAAAACCCCTGCAAGCAAAACATGTATGTCACTGTTTAATTAAATATGGCATAGGGCACCACTATTCTTCTCTTCTAAATATACACTTTGTTTTAGATAGGGTCATCAGTACACACTACTCAACTGGTAATAGTGTATTTGATTGGGAATACTACCGCACATTGACTATCTACGGCAAATATTGTTTAAAATACTGATTTGAATATGTAACAACTAAGTTACTTACGGAATGTTTGTGTGAAATTTAGTATATCCTGAGACAATAATCAGAATTATACATTAATTAATGTTCAGGAAAACTCTCATTAATTCATTACACATGCCACGCATATGATAACCTTATTGTACGTATACTTATATATATATATATATATATATATATATATATATATATATATATATATATATATATATATATATATATATATATATATATATATATATATGATTGTGTCATGAAAGTACCCAAATACTGAAATTTGCTGATGATACTACAGTGCCAGGTCTTATTACCAACTCTAATGAATCTGAGTATCGTGATCAGGTGAACAAACTTATCGGTTGGTGCAGCGAAAACAATCTGGAGCTGAATGTAGACAAAACAAAAGAAACGATTGTGGATTTTAGAAGAATCTTCTCGCCTCTTTTGATCGAAGGCAGGACAGTTGAAACCGTCCAACATTTCAGGTTTCTTGGTTCTAGAATCTCTAGTAATCTTAAATGGAAGCTAAATATTGATAGTATTGTCAAAAGGGCGCAGCATCGGCTGTACATTTTAAGAAGGTTGAGATCGTTTGGTTTGTCCACACAGATCATGCTCACCTTTTACAGGGTTGCAATCGAGAGTGTCCTGTTTTCACTCATAGTATGGTTTGGGTCTTTCACAGAGAAGGAAAAGCTCAGATTGACACGGGGGGGGGGGGGTTGGCAATGGTAAAACGATTTCTACGGCGATTTATTTTCGTACTGATGCTTCTAAAACGTTTACTTGATATGGTAATTATTTGAACAGATGATTAGCGGGGTGACTTTTGTTTGAAATAAAATTACTAGCTCTTTTTTGGATCTCTCGTTGAAGACAGCTGTTAGAGGGGTGACTGGCCTAAACGTTGTTGACGTTGAAAAAAGTAAAAAACATTAGTTGGAAAAGGTTTTGAATCTGGATCTTTTCATGTTGTGTAACGTTCTCACACCAAAGCCACCGCGCCCTAAATAAATACAGGTCTGTTTACATCTGGGGGAACGCATTATGCATACAGCGGCAGAAGGTTCTTCAAAACAGTAACTTTGATGCTAAGTCGGTTTAATTTAATAATCAACTATGTCGCGTATCGTTATTATTATTACGTCTTTCCAAAAACATGTGTTGATTTTTCTCCTTCCGTTTACGGTTTTCAGCGTCACCCACGTTTACACAAATTACATTTCAACCCTGAACACTGAAAATCTTCCAACCAATCATTCTGAATTTTATATTCTTGTTGATTTAAGTCTTAATTTGGATATACATTCTTCATCTACAACTACTTTTGATCATATTCTGGTATCCTTTGAGTTTAAACAACACATCACCATTTCGACAAAGATGCACGGCCATTTGCGTTGCCTAGTGATAAACCGTTCAAATTGTAACAATATCTAAACACCTACTATTTCGGATGGGTTTTTCAGACCTCCATACTGTCATTGTTGGTGTTAATAGTTTTAAAAGGCCATCGATATCCAAACAGTGATATTTTGGATTTAGATATATTTTCAATCACAATATATGTGAAAAATCTAATATGCCCTGTTCTGTTTTGAAGTGGGAGGGCTGGAATGCCGGACATAGTAGTGAAGGATTGCCGGATAGTTGCGAAGGTTTGCCGGACAGTGATGGCTGTCTGACTCTGTAGATACGGTCATTGGCCAGCTGGACACGGTGACGTAGAAGACATCAGTGAGTACAACTACGACTTGTCCGGGTACTGAAGTCGTGTAAGTCAAATAAACATGTATGTCGGCACAAACGACTTAAGCATCATATCTGCCGGTCTGACAAGTACGTTTTGAAAGGAGGAACACATGGGTCTGATAGGAGGGATGATATTGTATAATAATAAAAGTTAGATTTGTATGTTCACACTTTATTTCCTACATATATATTTGATTACAATTATAACAACTGTATTAAATTAGTAGGCATTTATTTGTCACAAGCGAATATACATCGGAGCCAATTCAGTCATGTTTCAACGTACACATATACATAAACACGTATATACACACGCATGCCCGCACGCACGCACGTACTCACCCACCCACACACACACATATATATACATATATATATATAATATATATATTATATATATATATATATATATATATATATATATATATATATATATATATGTGTGTATGTATATATATATATATATATATATATATATATATATATATATATATATATATATATATATATATATATGTGTGTGTATGTGTATATATATATATATATACATATATATATATATATATATATATATATATATATACATATATATATATATGTATATATATATATATATATATATATATATATATATATATATATATATATATACTCATCACATTAATATTAGTAGCAGAACATTATCATCTACGGAAACATTCATAATTTATAAATGCAATTTTGATTGTAATTACATAAATACAACAAATACATTAGAGTAGTAAAGTTGTCAACTAGTTACTACTATAACGAAACGTATGCAATCTTGCGTTGTTTTCACTATAACATACGCTATTAACTGGGAATGATATTGCTTGTGCGCATCTGAACAAATCGACAGCTTTGCACCACTTATACAATAAAGCATACCTTGGGAAACGTACGTCACATTAGAACATTAAATCACATTTCTCTCGAGGAAGCGAACTCTAATGACATCCTCTCTATAGAACGCCGTAGTTGGAAAGGATACAGCAAAATGTTATGCGTCACAAAACAAAGTACATGCATGCACATGCGTGATACTGAGCTCTAAGTATAATTGGAACATTGCGCATGTATATCAACTGAAGAATAAAAACAATATTACTTGGTAATAATCTTAACAACCATTAGACCTGATAAAAATCTTTAAATGACGTCGGAAAATGACGGGCTGTTGTCGCACATTTCGCAGTCACATTCACCACTTTACCCTTGCCTTTCGTCACATTGGGAGAATTTGTAGTGAAGTTCAAGAATAACGTTCACATTTTGCATGGAAAAGCAATTCAATTTAAATTCCCAAATATATAATATAACCAAATCATGACATATACGCGACAAATCACCATACGTAAAGCACCCGATATGGAGTGGAAAACCTCTCTCAACATTGGGGTTGAGCCATTCAGCCCCAAACGATTCTAACGCCCATGCATTACCTTTTAGACAAACAAAATGTCAGCAGTGTTCATTTTAATGCATTTCGAAGTGGTTGTCCAATTCTCGGCGATAATGAACCATGCCCGTTACACGTGACGTCACTCTATGAATGACGGCTGCTGTTGTTACACGTCCTCGTTGGATGTAACTACGAAACAAGGCGACCAACTCGCACCGGAAGTGAGCTGCCGTCAGGCTGTAGAGGAAGAAGTTGACGGCGTGATTGGCGTATCGCAGAAGAAGCAGTGACCACAGGATATCGACCTGATCCTGTAGAGACATTGGCCAGTTGGGAATGGTTACGTAGAACACATGAGGAGGAAACACGCAGACGACAAATGCGAACGACACGGCCAGACCCAAGATTGTTGTGTGTCTAACGATCGAGTCTCGCGCGGCCGTTTGCATGAAGTCCCGACGAAGTGTTCGTATTATCGCCCAGTTACACACAAGCACGACACCTGTCGGGATCACGCAGGACATAACTATGTTAATCATTGGTTGGTAATTGTTCAAATCATCCCGGTAGCGTAAGGGTACAGTGCAAATGGCGGCGGCCGAACCAGAACCAACGACGAAGTCGTATTTGATGAAGTCGTCGATGTTCTTAACGAAGGCCAACACCAGCAGCGACCCGCAGCACAAGCCGGCGTTGCGCGGGGTGCACAGACGTAGCTTGAGTAGCGGGAAGCGGACGACG
>OZ024866.1:7206944-7221944 GCA_964017155.1 Oasisia sp. SBJ-2009
CACACACACATACACACACGCACGCATACATACATGCACGCACCCACGCGCACACACACACACACACACACACACACACACACACACACACACACAAACACACACACACACACACACACACACACGGACACACGCACACACGCACACACGCACACACGCACACACGCACACACGCACACACGCACACACGCACACACGCACGCACGCACGCACGCGCACGCACACGCGCACACACACACACACACACACACACACGAATGACTAATACGTAACCAATAACCAAACGTATTAACAATCATAAAATCCGAACGTGACATATAACAATTGTTTCAGATCAAATATTTTCTGACCAAATTTGTGATATGTTGCAAACCAAACCAGTAGTTAATCCTAGCCCTGAATATATCATAACATCTTACCTCAAACACAATCAGCTATCTATCTACTAATTACAGATTTGCATGACCAATGTACGTGTTCATGTTTGCCATAAGTTTGTATATTTGTATTTATTTTGACGTGGATGAACTGAATGTATTTTTTTAAAGATATGGGTTGAATAAAAACACATTATTATTTTCCCTCTCTCTCTCTCTCTCTCTCTCTCTCTCTCTCTCTCTCTCTCTCTCTCTCTCTCTCTCTCTCTCTCTCTGTCTCTCTCTCTCTCTCAGTCTCACACTCAATCACTAACTCAACCACTCACTCCCTATCACTATCACTATCACTATCACTATCACTATCACTATCACTATCACTATCACTATCACTATCACTATCACTATCACTATCACTATCACTATCACTATCACTATCACTATCACTATCACTATCACTATCACTATCACTATCACTATCAGTATCAGTATCACTATCACTATCACTATCACTATCACTATCACTATCACTCTCTCGGTCGATCGATCGAACGATCGATCGATCGTTCGTTCGTTCGTTCGTTCGTTCGTTCGTTCGTTCGTTCGTTCGTTCGTTCGTTCGTTCGTTCGTTCGTTCGTTCGTTCGTTCGTTCGTTCGTTCGTTCGTTCGTTCGTTCGTTCGTTCGTTCGTTCGTTCGTTCGTTCGTTCGTTCGTTCGTTCGTTCGTTCGTTCGTTCGTTCGTTCGTTCGTTCGTTCGTTCGTTCGTTCGTTCGTTCGTTCGTTCGTTCGTTCGTTCGTTCGTTCGTTCGTTCGTTCGTTCGTTCGTTCGTTCGTTCGTTCGTTCGTTCGTTCGTTCGTTCGTTCGTTCGTTCGTTCGTTCGTTCGTTCGTTCGTTCGTTCGTTCGTTCGTTCGTTCGTTCGTTCGTTCGTTCGTTCGTTCGTTCGTTCGTTCGTTCGTTCGTTCGTTCGTTCGTTCGTTCGTTCGTTCGTTCGTTCGTTCGTTCGTTCGTTCGTTCGTTCGTTCGTTCGTTCGTTCGTTCGTTCGTTCGTTCGTTCGTTCGTTCGTTCGTTCGTTCGTTCGTTCGTTCGTTCGTTCGTTCGTTCGTTCGTTCGTTCGTTCGGTCGGTCGGTCGGTCGGTCGGTCGGTCGGTCGGTCGGTCGGTCGGTTGCGCTGTACGAGGATACAAACGTAGCCACACAACATAGCGTTACAAGAACAGTCTATGCATCTTTTATGTCCTAATTTGTAATACATCGTGGCTGTTGTCCTCTCCTTATAAAACTAATAGTTTGCATTCCAACTGTTAACGAATCGTCAGCCCATACCGTAAAATAAATTTATATCAACTTCTCCTTAGAAAGTATACAGAAAAGTTGAAAATTATATTCATCATGACCCAAGCACTTTGCCAGACCATGACCCGGTCCTCTCATCAAAAACGTCTGGGGCTCATGTAGCCTCTGTCGGGCCCCAGGTTGCATGTCAGGGAGCCTCGTCCTACCACAATATCTCGCTCCATGTTAAACTACAGGACACCAACAATCAGCCAAGGGTAAACAACCCCCAAATCATCTCAATGTTAGGCAAAGAAACACTTGTATTTTCAAAAAACAATATTATAAATTAGAAAATGTGTATATAAGTTATTTTTATATAATTATAGAAAACCAGTATTTTATATGGGCTGGGCTGTAGCTATAAAGCAACGATATATTTCACCTAGCCGTAGTAGCCCGTGGTAGAACACATCGAGGTACTCCCGCGGTACGATATACTGCGTCACGCTACACCACCTCTGCCGATAAATAGTAAAGGTAAAGTCAAGTTGTTATATAGCATAGTATCCAGTCCTCAGGACCGTTCAAAGCGCTTTACACTTTACTTCCCTGACAGACCTGTTCACTCAGACACCATCTCGGCTTCTCTGGGAAGCATCCAGCCATATGCTACAATTAATGCGCGAAGGCTGCTCGTACACATATCCACCACTATAGCCAGGTACTCATTTACGCAGCTGAGTGAACTGGAGCAGTATAGAGTAAAAAGTCGACCCCAACATCCGGGGTTCATTTCACTAACGTTGTTAGGCGATCGTAAACACGATTTTGGTCTTTAAAATCCGTTTTGATCCTTAACAGTGATATTGAATACCGGAAACTGTCAACACCGTGACACGTCAGTGGGTCATTGGCACCGGTATGCCAAGAAAACAGTGTCCTCGGTAACAAAACAATGTATATTTGTGTTTTGAAAAAGTCCACAAAATTTAATAACGACTTTCTTTAACGGTGGAGTTTTCATCACAGTTATTCATCTTAGTGAAACTGCTCCCAGGTGTCTATATACATTAAATCACAGACGCGGGGTAACAATCAAAGACATGCACTCCTTACCCTGTCGGGTAAGAATGGGGTTAATCGGAAGCAGCCGAAATCACAGCGTCTGGCCGCCTGTGACAGGTGACCTTAATCAACGGTGCAGTTCTCCCGCTGAGAAGCACCAGTCAAACGTCTCCTCCGAAGATCGTCACGTGACACAGTCGTGACTAGTCCGTCATTTTATTAATCCCACCCGGTCATAGTCGTTGCTGTCCGACTGTCTCGCACGGACGATGTCTGAGAACATGTTTAAAAACGAAACAATATGTTTTTATGCCCGTTGTCTAGAATCGCCCCTAAAGAAGAGGCGCCTAGTCGCCGATACACATGGGAAGACAAAGCGACGGGACACTAGTTGGGCCAATAATCTGGCCCAGTCAGAGTAAAATTCTATCCTTAAACAAAATCCGTTGTTAATTTGTTTCAAAACGCAAATATCCATTGTCATATTCCCGAGGACACTATTTCCACGACCACCATTGACAATATACCGCTGGCACGTCATTGTGTTAACTGTTTTTTATCATGTATTCAAAATCACTGTTGAGGATCAAAATTGATATCGAAGTGCAACAGCTGGTTTAAGAGCTCTTAATAACGTTACTAAAATGGTGGCCCAGTCTACCAAACGCCGGCGTTGACGACAATAACAAATATGATCGATGTTGAAAATGTCACGTAGGCCTACTGTTCACGTAACGCAGTATTTGTGCGAGCGTATATATATATATATATATATATATATTATATACATATATATATATATATATATATATATATATATATATATATATATATATATGTATATATATATATATATATATATATTTATATATATATGTATATATAAATATATGTATATATATATATATATACATATATATATGCGTATATGTACATATATATATATATATATATATATATATATATATATATATATATATATATATATATATATATATATATATGTATATGTATATATATATATATATATATATGTATATATATATATATATATATATATATATATATATGGTCCCAACATGCGTATCTAAGCGTGCGTGCGAGCATGTGAAAAGGTGTTTAAAGTAAAATAGACCCTATATGTACATGTCCCAGGCATACATATTTACGGATCTTTTTTCAGTCAAACTCTTGCATTTTCGTATTTAGTTGAGGCTAACTGTGTCTTTGGATAAAGAGTAATAAGAGATAAGAGGCGGATAATACAAACCAACCATTTCCAATGACGTAGTCAGCCGTGACGTCATGTCGGACAACGAGGTGATATACAAAGCTTGATCACCGGGTGTTACTGTATAAAAACCAGGGAAAGATATAATAAATACATTTGACAACTGCTACAGTGAGCCGACAGAGTAAGCGTCGTTTATTTTCCAAAAACAACTACAATCGCGTATACATCATATCAGGAAATATACGAGTTCTACTAATCAAGACATAATGACTATATAAAAAAGACGTCACAAACGCCACTAGGAAACGCTGCTAAAACGTCAAGCGACGGAGCAATCTCCAGGCAGAGGTCACTTCCGGTCGCGAGCTCACTTCGTGGATCTCTGACATATGTGACTGGCGAAGTTGGAAGGAGCTCGCAATTGAAATTGGAAGAAGCTCGCAATTGAAATTGGAAGAAGCTCGCATTCGAAGTTGGGAGGTCCTCGCAATCGAAGTTGGAAGGACCTCGCAATCGAAGTTGGAAGGACCACGCAATCGAAGTTGGAAGGAGCTCGCAATCGAAGTTGGAAGGAGCTCGAAATCGAAGTTGGAAGGAGCTCGCAATCGAAGTTGGAAGGCCCTCGCAATCGAAGTTGGAAGGACCACGCAATCGAAGTTGGAAGAACCTCGCAATCGAAGTTGGAAGGAGCTCGCAATCGAAGTTGGAAGGAGCTCGCAATCGAAGTTGGAAGAACCTCGCAATCGAAGTTGGAAGGACCTCGCAATCGAAGTTGGAAGAACCTCGCAATCGAAGTTGGAAGGAGCTCGCAATCGAAGTTGGAAGGAGCTCGCAATCGAAGTTGGAAGAACCTCGCAATCGAAGTTGGAAGGACCTCGCAATCGAAGTTGGGAGGACCTCGCAATCGAAGTTGGAAGGTCCTCGGTGTCGAAGTTGGAAGGAGCTCGCAATCGAAGTTGAAAGGACCTCGCAATCGTAGTTGGAAGGACCTCGCAATCGAAGTTGGAAGGAGCTCGCAATCGATCTCTGAAGGACCTCGCAATCGAAGTTGGAAGAACCTCGCGATCGAAGATGGAAGGAGCTCGCCATCGAGGTTGGAAGGAGCTCGCAATCGAATTTGGAAGGAGCTCGCAATCGAAGTTGGAAGGAGCTCGCAATCGAAGTTGGAAGGCCCTCGTAATCGAAGTTGGAAGTAGCTCGCAATCGAAGTTTAAAGGACCTCGCAATCGAAGTTGGAAGGAGCGCGCAATCGTAGTTTGAAGGACCTCGCAATCGAAGTTGGAAGGTCCTCGCAATCGTAGTTTGAAGGACCTCGCAATCGAAGTTGGTAGGACCTAGCAATCGAAGTTGAAAGGACCTCGCAATTGTAGTTTGAGGGACCTCGCAATCGAAGTTGGAAGGACGTTGCAATCGAAGTTGGAAGGACATCGCAATCGAAGTTGGAAGGACCTCGCAATCGAAGTTGGAAGGAGGTCGTAATCTGAAACGAGACGCTCTAATTGGAGTCGCTGTTTAGACTGTGAGCTTAGGTTTTTTAGTGCCGATGGCTTTGAAAGTTCACACGGACTTTGTTGTACGCTTGAACTTTCTCGCAGCAAAAACGTGCTGATAACGGGACCGCATGTTGAAATATAAAAGAACCAGATCAATTCAAACGTGCACAAATACATTTAAAATATTACAAAATTAGCTTGTGCTCCCAGTTCCCCTGACAGCTTCACTCCAGACAGTATATACGTGCATATCAACTAGAACTGGGACCACAATGGAAATAAGTGCTTCCACCTTTTTGTGCCATCCTTTTATTTAATGTACTTTGTATTTGTATCTTATGTATATCTGTAGAATGTTTTACATTTTATATTAAATAAATTCATCCATCCAACAGGAAGAAGAAGCAGACACATTCTCGCGACCATTCTCAGCTTTAAAATAATCTAAATAACACTGTAAAAATTAGTCAAAGCTACAAAGAGTTCAAAGATAAATGTAAACCATGTGTTATGCACGTTATATAGAGTACTTCAACAAACTGTGTTGTTGGCAGCTTACCTTGTAGTTATACTATGTTTGTATCTTATTGTAGATTTTATGTTTTAACTTAATTTATATTTTATCTGTTACATCATATATCTTACTATTTTACATCTTTTAATATTGCATGTCTGTACGATTGTGTGTATGAGGACCTCACTGAAACGAAATCTAATATATATTTTAATGTGCACTATATTTAGCTGAGCCAGCCTGAATAAAATATATTATATCGTCAGCAGTTACTCCTCTACGTAGAGTCGAGAGTATGTGTGGTGTTGGTAAACATTATTGTTTGATCGTTATGACAACATTCTGTTGTGTAACGCGGTCTGTTAAAATTATTAATGCTGGGCTAATCAAAATCATTCCCATAATTTACATATTCATGTGAATGCTAGTCTTCTCAAAACAGTAAAATTCTATCAGTGCCAATCATTGGACCACTGGAAAAAAACTTTTAGCATCAAATCAACCATTTAAAATCAAATAAGTACACGAAATGATAGATTATTCCAAGAATTACTACCCACCCCACGCAAGTCAACCTCACTGACTTGGCATGGAAGTTATTGATTTGAGATATCTTCTGCCGCGGTGTAATTAAGGCAAGCCGCTTTCACCGAATATGTTTAAGGCGTGTGTACTATATGGGGGACAGTGGCATAGTTGTTAGAACGTCAGACTCCCAACATAAGAAACTCCTGTTTGAATCCTTTCTCACAACGTTTTCGAGGCTCACTCATGTGAACTGACAATGTGGGAGAACATCCTGTCAAACTAAACACTCCGGAAATGGACAGAACCAAGTTCTGATCTATTCATTGCGCGGAGTTTTCAGAAAGACGGTATATTTGCGTTTCGAATATATGCTATGAAAAGTGGGTTAAACTCCGCCTAATAAAACAACAAAGCATTAACTCGGTCATGTCGTGGAATAAACTTTTCCGCTCATCAACGAAACCGATGCAGAACTTAAAGTAATGGAAAATCTCGAACATCAAGTGTCAATGTCAACACGGGGATTAGCGGTGTCGGTATAAAAACCGGCGTTAGTGTCGCAGTCAAATATATTCTCAATTGTATTCGTAACAGAGCAGATCATCTGTGACCAGCTGCTAATAATTTCGAGACGGACAATGGCAAATGACACTGGTTCAATGTCGACGGCGTCATCGGTTCTAGAGGACGTTGATACGTCTAATGAAACCAACACGGGTGGTTTTGTTTTTGGTGTGTCCGCCAACATATGGCGGTACGGCTGGCCGCCGCTGTGCATGATGGGACTCGTCGGTAACACGCTCGTGCTGCTCGTGCTGAGGCGGGACGGACTCGTGCGGACGTCGGCCAACGTCTACTTGAGCGCCCTGGCCGTCGGTGACAGTCTCGTGCTGATGGTCGCCTCAGTGACGACGTACCCAGGTATAGCTTGGGGTTGGTGGTTTGACAGTACCAGTAGATTGGCATGTCGCGTCACTGGGGCGGTTGTTCAAACACTAATAAACGCGTCCACTTGGCTCATTGTCGCGTTCACTGTCGAGCGCTGCGTCGTCGTCCGCTTCCCGCTACTCAAGCTACGTCTGTGCACCCCGCGCAAAGCCGGCTTGTGCTGCGGGTCGCTGCTGGTGTTGGCCTTCGTCAAGAACATCGACGTCTTCATCGTATACGACTTCGTCGTTGGTTCTGGTTCGGCCGCCGCCATTTGCACTGTACCCTTACGCTACCGGGATTATTTGAACAATTACCAACCAATGATTAACATAGTTATGTCCTGCGTGATCCCGACAGGTGTCGTGCTTGTGTGTAACTGGGCGATAATACGAACACTTCGTCGGGACTTCATGCAAACGGCCGCGCGAGACTCGATCGTTAGACACACAACAGTCATGGGTCTGGCCGTGTCGTTCGCATTTGTCGTCTGCGTGTTTCCTCCTCATGTGTTCTACGTAACCATTCCCAACTGGCCAATGTCTCTACAGGATCAGGTCGATATCCTGTGGTCACTGCTTCTTCTGCGATACGCCAATCACGCCGTCAACTTCTTCCTCTACAGCCTGACGGGAGCTCACTTCCGGTGCGAGTTGGTCGCCTTGTTTCGTAGTTACATCCAACGAGGACGTGTAACAACAGCAGGCGTCATTCATAGAGTGACGTCACGTGTAACGGGCATGGTTCATTATCGCCGAGAATTGGACAACCACTTCGAAATGCATTAAAATGAACACTGCTGACATTTTGTTTGTCTAAAAGGTAATGCATGGGCTTTAGAATCGTTTGGGGCTGAATGGCTCAATCCCAATGTTGAGAGAGGTTTTCCACTCTAATTTATTTGTTGTATTTATGTAATTACAATCAAAATTGCATTTATAAATTATGAATGTTTCCGTAGATGATAATGTTCTGCTACTAATATTAATGTGATGATTATATATATATATATATATATATATATATATATATATATATATATATATATATATATATATATATATATATTATATATGTATATATATATATGTATATATATGTGTGTGTGTGGATGGGTGCGTGCGTGCGTGCATGCGTGTGTACATACGTGTGTGTATATATGTGTACGTTGAAACATGACTGAATTGGTGTCGATGTATATTCGCTTGTGACAAATAAATGCCTACTAATTTAATACAGTTGTTATAATTGTAATCAAATATATATGTAGGAAATAAAGTATGAACATACAAATCTAACTTTTATTATTATACAATATCATCCCTCCTATCAGACACATATGTGTTCCTCCTTTCAAAACGTACTTGTCAGACGGGCAGATATGATGCTTAAGTCGTATGTGCCGACATACATGTTTATTTGACTTACACAACTTCAGTACCAGGACAAGTCGTAGTTGTACTCACTGATGTCTTCTACGTCACCGTGTCCAGCTGGCCAATGACCGTATCTACAGAGTCAGACAGCCATCACTGTCCGGCAAACCTTCACAACTATCCGGCAATCCTTCACTACTATGTCCGGCATTCCAGCCCTCCCACTTCAAAACAGAACAGGGCATATTAGATTGTTCACATATATTGTGATTGAAAACATATCTAAATCCAAAATATCACTGTTTGGATATCGTTGGCCTTTTAAAACTATTAACACCAACAATGACAGTATGGAGGTCTGAAAAACCCATCCGAAATAGTAGGTGTTTAGATATTGTTTCAATTTGAACGGTTTATCACTAGGCAACGCAAATGGCCGTGCATCTTTGTCGAAATGGAGATGTGTTGTTTAAACTCAAAGGATACCAGAATATGATCAAAAGTAGTTGTAGTTGAAGAATGTATATCCAAATTAAGACTTAAATCAACAAGAATATAAAATTCAGAATGATTGGTTGCAAGATTATCCAACATATCCTATTCAAATCTGAAGTGTTCAGAGTTGAAATGTAATTTGTGTAAACGTGGGTGACGCTGAAAACCGTAAACAGAAGGAGAAAAATCAACACATGTTTTTGGAAAAACGTAATAATAATAACGATACGCGACATAATTGATTATTAAATTAAACCGACTTAGCATCAAAGTTACTGTTTTGAAGAACCTTCTGCCGCTGTATGCATAATGCGTTCCCCCAGATGTAAACAGACCTTTATTTATTTAGGGCGCGGTGGCTTTGGTGTGAGAACGTCACACACAACATGAAAAGATCCAGATTCAAAACCTTTTCCAACTAATGCTGTTTACTTTTTTCTACGTCAACAACGTTTAGTCCACTCACCCCTCTAACAGCTGCCTTCAACGAGAGATCCAAGAAAGAGCTAGTAATTTTATTTCAAACAAAACTCTCCCCGCTAATCATCTGTTCAAATAATTACCATCAAGTAAACGTTCTAGAAGCATCAGTACGAAAACAAATCGCCATAGAAATCGTTTCACCATCGCCCCCCCCCCCCCCGTGTCAATCTGAGCTTTTCCTTCTCTGTGAAAGACCCAAACCATACTGTGAGTGAAAACAGGACACTCTCGATTGCAGCTCTGTAAAAGGTGAGCATGATCTGTGTGGACAAACCAGACGATCTCAACCTTCTTAAAAAGTACAGCCGCTGCTGCGCCCTTTTGACAATAGTATATATATCAATATTTAGCTTCCATTTAAATTACTAGAGTTTCTAGAACCAAGAACCTTGAAATGTTGGACGGTTTCAACTGTCCTGCCTTCGATCAAAAGAGGCGAGAAGATTTCTTTCTTCTAAAATCCACAATCATTTCTTTTGTTTTGTCTAAGTATATATACAACAAGGTTATCATATGCGTGGCATGTGTAATGAATTAATGAGAGTTTTCCTGAACATTAATTAATGTACAATTCTGATTAATGTCTCAGGATATACTAAATTTCACACCAATATTTCGTAAGTAACTTAGTTTTTACATATTCAAATCAGTATTTTAAACAATATTTGCCGTAGGTAGTCAATGTGCGTTAGTATTCCCAATCAAATACACTATTACCAGTTGAGTAGTGTGTACTGATGACCCTATCTAAAACAAAGTGTATATTTAGAAGAGAAGAATAGTGGTGCCCTATGCCATATTTAATTAAACAGTGACATACATGTTTTGCTTGCAGGGTGTTTTAACTAGAAACAGCACTGTGAGAGATAGCTAGGCCTATATCGAATGTATGTTAGAACAGACGTCTTCACAGACTATGACGATGACAACAATCAAAATAAAATAACTTCAATTCCACATAAATCCTTGGAAACAAGCATCACAGAAAAATCTAGACAAAATACAAAAGGGTTTATCAAATATCGATAATAAATATTCAGTTGTTAACAGATGAATTGATACACCAGGAAGCTATGTTGGATAGACGAAATTTTAAAAATGCGTTTTTAAATGAAGGCTGGATTATACAATAGTTCCAACTGATCTAACAGTAAAGAGAAGCATATTCCAAAGAATCCCAATATTAGTATTTATACCAGGGACAAAAGTATGTCAAAACTAGGTGATCGAAGCTGGATGTGTTAATTTGTAGGTATATCAATGGGTGTAAGCACGATGGTTACTTATATAAAAGTGCCTGGTATGTGATAACACAGCTCTTAAAGATGATATGTCATAAGACAGAGAGTCAATGCAAAGACTTCAGAAGTGGCATAAGACAAATTACGTGTAACACATCACAAATCAGGAATATAATTATAACCAAAAAAAAAGGAAAACCTTGCATAATTATGCATTCACCCGATGGTTTAAAATGTTTCCAGTACCTCTAATGTCATCCTACTCTATGGAAATCAGTTACCTGTGAATATCCGGACATCCACCATAGTGTGGAGTTTAGATTATCTTACAAACCAACCACTGTTTGTCAAAGTGCAGTCTGAATGCAAATATTGCGGTCGCCAGCAACCTCCTATTGTTAGCGTAGTTTTACATGAGACGTCATCTGCACCAGCACAGGTACCTGACGGCGAACCGCTTGGTCGCCGTTTCTGTTTCACTGTATACCGCAATATGTCGAAGTTCTCATGATGTATGTTTGATTGGCAAATCCGCTGGCGTCACTGAACCAACACTACAGATAGGAGATTGACAGCTTGGTTCGAAATGAGTTTTGAAAGACAAAAGTATATTATGACCAAAATAATAGCTCCCATCATTAAAAATTAATCTGTTGATTTGTCAGATAATAATAACTATAAATAATAAATAAATAAGCCCATTGCCCTTGCCACAGCTGCTAGCAAGCTATTAGAATCATTAATATTATCCAGGGCTACCCCATTTCTCATTACATGTGACAATCAATTTGGATTTTGAAAGCATCACTCTATTGAGATGCTCATATTTTTGTTAAAAGAACTTTTTCGAAACTATATTGCTATTGGGTCTTCTATGTAATTTACTATGTGGGATGTCTTCAAAGCCTTCGACAACAAATTAACCACAGCAAGCTATTTGGTCAATTAATTGATCGTGGCTGTCCAGCTTTTATTGTACGCATTCTATATCACTGGTATGGTACCCAACACTTTACCATCATATGGTGTCAGGGATTTTCTAGCTTTTTTTACTGTTTCAAATGGTGTTAAACAGGGTGGAATCCTTTCCCCCCACATCTTTTCAATGTGTACTTGGATGACTTAAGTGTTAATCTGAACAAATTACATATTGGTTGTCTTTATGCTGGCACCTTAATCAACCACTTGATGTATGCTGATGATTTATATATTTTTTCCCCCAGTGTTGCTGGATTGAGAAAACTTACAGATTGTTGTGACAAGTATGGCGAATTGCTTAACGTTACGTATAATGCCAAGATGTCCTTTTGTATGGTTATTAACAACAAACCCCAGGACATGAAAAATGTTCATTGTATCCATCTCAATAACCATCCATTACCTTATAACACGAAATGTAAATATCTTGCTCATATAATCAACAATAACCTAACTGATGATGACGACATTGCCAAACAAAAAAGATGCCTTTATGCACAAGCTAATGTATTAGCTCGAAAATATTGTCCTGATAATATTTCCACCAAAATTACTTTATTTCAAGCATACTGTGCTCCTATGTACACTTCTAGTCTTTGAGGCAAATCATAAAATATAGCCTCAAAAGCATTACCGTCGCATAAAATAATAGCCTCAGAATTGTACTCAACTTACCCTCAAGATGTAGTGCAAGTTTTATGTTATGTTTGCCACCAACTACAGTAACTCTTTTAATGAACGCATTCGTTCATCCATATTTAGTCTTTTATGTCGTCTTCACCAGTCGGATAATCTTTTTTTTTAATTACCTGCATACCGATATTCATTTTAAGAGCTGTATGTACACGTACTGGAGGTCGCTATTATACACATGACATTTGTATTGTATTTTGTAATCAAATTTTGGTACATCTTATTTAATTAATTTCCTGATATAATTATTCATAATTCGTTTAACTTTACATTTATATCTTTACGTCGATCACATCATTGCTTTGATTGTATTATATGTATTGTACTTTTCATATTTTTGTATTGTATTTTATGTATATATGTATGTATGTATGTATGTATGTATGTATGTATGTATGTATGTATATATGTATGTATGTATGTATATATATATATATATATATATATATATATATATATATATATATATATATATATATATATATATATATAATATGGCATGGACGTGTATAGTTTTATGTATAATTGTATACTGTACATTGGTAGTGTAATTTTACTGCGGGACTTTTACTGCGGGAATAACATATTCGTTATCTCCAGTCAGCTTATTGAAGCCTGAAGACCAAGCAATGCTGGGATTTGGACCACACGTGAACATAATGAGCGGTTCTTGTGCTGTGACGTTGCGAATGCGCGACATCTACGGAGTCAAGAATACCGGGAGAGGTTGCATTACTTCCTTTGCAAATGTTTTGATGAACAATTAAAAGGTGCTGACACTGTGTGGGCGATATTACATGACATAGATATGTAACTTTACGCCGAAATCTTGCCATCTTCATTTGGATAAATATAATTTTATTGACTTTGTATATACACTTTGCCAACACCCATGACTAAATGGCTGAGATGTAGCGTACGCTACTAAACTACTACATGCAGTTAAGTTGAGACAATGTCAGGTCTACCACGGGATCAAGTGTAATGCATTTTAGCAGTTCTCATGAATGCGTGTACGTTGTGAGATGTATATCACTTAATTCGTTCAATTTAGATCGCGACACTGGTTCTGTCTCCCTCGTGTGACGTGGATTTAGTGAGGTTACATCTTAATTTCGTATAAGCTGCTGCATACGAAACTAGAGAATGAACAAACTAGATAATTAAGAGGGATATGTCATGGAATACATGTTCAAGCTCAGGCGTCAGGAAAAACGTGGAGGGAATCGTGTGACATTGAAAGTCACGAGAAGTCCTCTACTTCAAATGCCAATGTCAACACGGAGATTAGCGGTATTGTCATAACACCGGTGTTAGTGCCTCATAGAATACATTTTCGTGTTTATTCATAACAGGGTAGATCATCAGTTGCCAGAATTTACTAGTTTCGAGACGCACAATGGCAACTGACACAACTTTAATGTAGACGACGACGTCGGTTCTAGAGGACGTTGTTACTTCAAATGAAAACAACACGGGTGATTTTGTCACCGATACGACCGTCAACTTATGGGCTCATGACACAGTTAACTTACCCATTGGCCACCATGATAGCGTTTTGTAAGATTATAGGAAAACCAGACGCAGGAAAATCCTAAAACTTATTACCTGTTGTTATCATCATCTTAGTGACATGCTGGTCGAGTTTAGTCAAATTTCAATATTTCGTTCTCTCGTAAAGTGCCGCTATGTATGACACCCGTCAATATTTACTAATGAAAAATATAGCAGAGGTGTCAATAAGCCAAATCATCCATCTGCTTAGTAAAATCAGCTACAAATGCACCATTTCACTGTCAACAGATTCCACAATCACACCTGGAATTCTGACTGTTCAAATGCACTTATGTCGCAGCACATGAATGTTAAAAAAATCCAAATAAAAAATGATATGGGACCATTTTTGTCGGTAACCGAACAGGAAGTCTAACTGTGTCATGACCCCTCATAGCGGTTCGGCTGACACTACATCGTGAACTATTGCAAACGGTCGAACGAAACGCGATGGTTAAGCAAATATCTGTCATGTGCCTGGCATGCATTGTCTGTGTCGTCCCCGCTCATGTGTTCTTGTTGTCCATTCGCATGGGACGCATGACACCACATAATCAGTTCGACATACTGAGCTCCCTGATATTTCTGCGATACGCCAATCACTCTGTCAACTTTTTCCTCTATAGGAGCTCACTTCCGGTGCGAGTTCGGTGCGTTGTGTCGCTGTTGGGGTCAACGCACAGTTACACTTCCTGGTCTAACCCCTACGAATGTAGTACCTTAAGTGTGCGTCATTGTGTACACCGGGCGGTCATTTGTCTCGACA
>OZ024866.1:7224444-7226944 GCA_964017155.1 Oasisia sp. SBJ-2009
GAAATAAACATGTCCTCGAATACATGCCGCTTTTAGTTTTTGTGTGATACACATGGCGTTAAATATAATACCGCCCTAAATAGTGATCCCTAGCCAAATGTGAGTAGTGTATTATACGGTATATATCCACACGTTACTCTGACGTATGTCGTCTGTCTGTGTCCAGATACGGCGTGGACACTGGCGTGGAGGACTCTCACGGCTGGACGGCCGAACAGGTGCTGGTTGGACACAACAGTCGCACTGGACCCTCGGACATGCTGCACTGGTACAACAAGTTCAAGCCAGGTGACCAGTCCGCTAGACTCTGGCCCGACGTGCGGAAATGGGATCCGTTACGTCATGAAGTGTTATAAACACGACAATATTTTCAAACAATAAACATATCGTTTTATGTCGTAACTATTTTTAAACTGTTCAAGGAAGTAGTAGTTCTAATACAGTGTTTTGATACACTAACACGTTCCAGCAAACGTTTTGGTAAAATGAGATCAATTAACAAACTCTATGAAAGACATGCTGATTTGTTAAAGATATCTCAAGTGACGAACTTGAAATACATTATCATAACCATACCTTGCACAGATACAATGTAAAATGCGATATTAAGTATTCGAAACAACACACGATGTGTAAATTGACAATGACCCGTGTTGTTCGTTAGGTCTGTGGCAGCTGATTGCGGGCGGAGAAGGACAACGCCGAGGGTTGAATCTGGAGGAGACGGTGGAACGGCTACTCGAAGTAGGACACTCACGTCCCTTGCGTGGAGAAATAACATTAGTTTCCACTGTTATTATTGTTATTGTCTTTGTTGTAGCAATGTTGTTGTTTTCTTGTGTTATAGCAATGTTGTTGTTTTCTTTGTTATATCAATGCTGTTGTTTTCTTTGTTATAGCAATGTTGTTGTTTTCTTTGTTATAGCAATGTTGTTGTTTTCTTTGTTATAGCAATGTTGTTGTTTTCTTGTGTTAAAGCAATGTTGTTGTTTTCTTTGTTATATCAATGCTGTTGTTTTCTTTGTTATAGCAATGTTGTTGTTTTCTTTGTTATAGCAATGTTGTTGTTTTCCTTCTCTTGGTTCTTTTCATAATGTGTTCTTCTTGTTGTTCGTCTTCTTATTTTTCGTGTTCCTCTTCTTCTTGTTCTTCTTGTTCCTGTTCTTCATGTTACTCTACTTGTTTCTCATCTTGTTATTCTTCTTGTTCCTCTTCTTGTTTCTCTTCTTGTTATTCTTCTTGTTCCTCTTCTTGTTATTCTTCATGTTACTCTACTTGTTTCTCTTCTTGTTGTTCTTCTTGTTCCTCTTCTTCTTCCTCTTCTTGTTATTCTTCTTGTTCCTCTTCTTGTACCTCTACATAGTATTCTACTTGTTTTTCTTCTTGTTCCTTTTCATATTATTCTAGTTGTTCCTCTTCTTGTTATTCTTCATGTTACTCTACTTGTTTCACTTCTTGTTATTCTTCTTGTTCCTTTTCTTGTTCCTCTACATAGTATTCTACTTGTTTTTCTTCTTGTTCCTTTTCATATTATTCTAGTTGTTCCTCTTCTTGTTATTCTTCTTGTTCCTCTTCTTGTTTTTCTTCTTGTTGCTTTTCATATTATTCTAGTTGTTCCTCTTCTTTTTGTTCTTCTTGTTCCTCTTCTTGTTATTCTTCATGTTACTCTACTTGTTTCTCTTCTTGTTATTCTTCTTGTTCCTCTTGTTGTTATTCTTCATGTTACTCTACTTGTTTCTCTTCTTGTTATTCTTGTTGTTCCTCTTCTTGTTCCCCTTCATAGTATTCTACTTGTTTTTCTTCTTGTTCCTTTTCATATTATTTTATTTGTTCCTCTTCTTGTTATTCTTCTTGTTCCTCTTCTTGTTTTTCTTCTTGTTCCTCTTCTTGTTTTTCTTCTTGTTCCTCTTCTTGTTTTTCTTCTTGTTCCTCTTCTTGTTATTCTTCTTGTTCCTCTTCTTGTTATTCTTCTTGTTCCTCTTCTTGTTTTTCTTCTTGTTCCTCTTCTTGTTATTCTTCTTGTTCCTCTTCTTGTTATTCTTCTTGTTCCTCTTCTTGTTTTTCTTCTTGTTATTCTTCATGTTACTCTACTTGTTTCTCTTCTTGTTATTCTTCTTGTTCCTCTTCTTATTCTCGTTTTATTTCGTCGTCTTTTTCCTCTTCTTCAGATATCGTGTTTGTTGACGCCTAAATGTAGTGTCGTGTGACATAGTGTCGTGTCTCTTCTTGTTCCTCTTCTTGTTATTCTTCTTGTTCCTCTTCTTGTTTCTCTTCTTGTTCCTCTTCTTGTTCCTCTTCTTGTTTTTCTTCTTCGTGTCGTGCCCAAAGAGTTGATGTCACGTGACATTATGTCTTGTCATAAAAGTTGATGTCACGTGATATCGTGTTTTGTCCACTGTTGATTTCACGTGAAATTGTGCCTTGTCTACAGAGTTGGTGTCGTGTGACTGTGTGGCACGGAGGTCAGCGTGTGCGACTGGTCAAGCTAGCCGCTGCGTCT
>OZ024866.1:7229444-7234444 GCA_964017155.1 Oasisia sp. SBJ-2009
GTGTCTGTGTCTGTGTCTGTGTCTGTGTCTGTGTCTGTGTCTTTGTCTGTGTCTGTGTCTGTGTCTGTGTCTGTGTCTGTGTCTGTGTCTGTGTCTGTGTCTGTGTCTGTGTCTGTGTCTGTGTCTGTGCCTGTGCCTGTGTATGTGTCTGTGTCTGTGTCTGTGTCTGTGTCTGTGTCTGTGTCTGTGTCTGTGTCTGTGTCTGTGTCTGTGTCTGTGTCTGTGTCTGTGTCTGTGTCTGTGTCTGTGTCTGTGTCTGTGTCTGTGTCTGTGTCTGTGTCTGTGTCTGTGTCTGTGTCTGTGTCTGTGTCTGTGTCTGTGTCTGTGTCTGTGTCTGTGTCTGTGTCCGTGTCCGTGTCCGTGTCCGTGTCCGTGTCCGTGTCCGTGTCCGTGTCCGTGTCCGTGTCCGTGTCCGTGTATGTGTCCGTGTCCGTGTCCGTGTCCGTGTCCGTGTCCGTGTCCGTGTCCGTGTCCGTGTCCGTGTCCGTGTCCGTGTCCGTGTCCGTGTCCGTGTCCGTGTCCGTGTCCGTGTCCGTGTCCGTGTCCGTGTCCGTGTCCGTGTCCGTGTCCGTGTCCGTGTCCGTGTCCGTGTCCGTGTCCGTGTCCGTGTCCGTGTCCGTGTCCGTGTCCGTGTCCGTGTCCGTGTCCGTGTCCGTGTCCGTGTCCGTGTCCGTGTCCGTGTCCGTGTCCGTGTCCGTGTCCGTGTCCGTGTCCGTGTCCGAGTCCGTGTCCAAGTCCGTGTCCGTGTCCGTCTGCCTGCCTGCCTGCCTGCCTACCTGCCTGTCTGTCTGTCTGTCTGTCTGTCTGTCTGTCTGTCTGTCTGTCTGTCTGTCTGTCTGTCTGTCTGTCTGTCTCTCTCTCTCTCTCTCTCTCTCTCTCTCTATCTCTCTATCTCTCTTTCAGTGTGTCATTCTCTATGTCTCAGTCTCATTCTCAGTCTCAGTCTTTGTGTCTGTCTCTGTGTCTGACTCTTTCTTTCTGTGTATGTCTCTGTCTAACAAGTCTCTCTCTTCCCCTCTCCCTCCCTCTCCGTTGTTCTCTCTACCGCACCCTCTCTCTCCCTATCTCCATCCCTCCCTCCCCCCTCCTTCTTCAGACACCACACACAGAAAACTTCCTTTGTCACATATACCAGCATTTTAACCTCCAGTGAACCCCGGACGCAATCACTATCCTGTCCCCCACGTGACGTTTCTCACCTCAACATCTCATGTCGCCAGGTGCTGAACGGAACTCCGAAGCCGGATGACTTCCGCATCGTGCACCGGATTCTCGCCGGTTCCGACCTGACGCGCCGCAACAGCCGAGACCAGACGGCGCTGTTTGAGGCGACGCGCGAGCGTCTGCCCGTCGGCTTCCTCGACTGTCTCGTCCGCTTCGGCGTCAGTCTCGTGTCACGTGACTACCTCGGCCGCAGCCCGCGAGACTACGCGGCGGCGCTCGCGCGCGACGAATACATGCACTGGGACGACGGTCACGTGACCGGAGCCGACTTCCGGCGCGACGCGGAGCGCGTGCTCGGCTGGATCGTCAACGGCTACGATCACGTGATGCACGTGCTGCAGCACGCGACCGACGAGCTCGGACACCGGCTGATGGACAAGCTGGTCGCCGACCAGTGCATGAGGCGCACGGCCGCCGCCATTAACACCATCCCCAAAGTCAAGGTGAGGTGGTCACGTGATCGCCGTTACGGTTGTTTCCGTTGGCGGTGGATGTTGGTGTCATCGGCAGGTGTTGCTGTTACTGTTGTGGTGTTGTGGAGGTGATGTGAGTTGTTGTAGTGGCGGCTGTTCATGTTGTTGTTGGCTGTGATGCAACTTACGACATATCGGTCAATGATGAGGACGACGAAATACGACCGATGTTGACACTGAAGCGATAATGCTGACGACGAATGTTGTATTTTATATCTCAAGACGATCGGCAACATTAACGACAATGACAATTGAGATGACACTTACTTACATACATACATACATACATACATACATACATACATACATACATACATACATACATACATACATACATACATACATACATACATACATACATACATACATACATACATACATACATACATTTTACCACAATTCGCCTTATTGTATACCAAAATCATCTCCGAATACGTCAATCGTAACAGTGACCGCCGTGACGTCATTGCAGGGCCGCATGGCGAAGCTGTTGGAGGCAGTTGACAACGGCGAGGGGTACAAGATGACCAATTACGCGGCGGACGGACTGTGGAAGGCCCGCAACAAGTGTGGACACTCGCTCCTACACCGGGCCCTGCTCAGTCGCCCGCTCGGACGGACACTCGTGGACCAGATCCTAGAGGCCTACCCCGCCCTGTGCCACTTCACCGACAACGTACGTCCCTGAAGCATCGATCGGGCAGGCTCCGGGAGGTGGCAGCACTTTTTAGCCTTTCTATCCGCCTGGGAGTTTAAAGCGATATAGTCCGTTCGTGGCTTTTTATCTTTATCGCAAAATCAGGTTAATCAGTATAAGTTATAACTATTTCCTTCTGGGCTTTTAGCCACGCCTACAACGGTTTCGAAAACGCCTCATGGTCGATGTGTAAACAGAGTTAAGCGCCCTTACTGCCTCTATTTTCAACCCCTAAACGGTACATGAAAACATATTTTGACTGGCTTTACGCTATAATAGCTATAATTTATACCGTATAACACGATTTTGCAATAAAAATAAACAGCCTCGAACGGACCATGTCGCTTTAATACCAATTTTGCCACCAGGTCGGCCTTACCTCAAAATAGGATAGAAAGGCTGACTTATTCTCAGTCCACAAATATAAAATAAACACTAAAATAGGAATATACTTTTATAAGATGATAATATACTATTACAATTATTTAACAGTAAACATTTACACAAAATAAACAAACCTACAAATTTGCAGCTGTTTATGAAGCAATGATTATGGCAGAATTAGCCTCGATTAATCAGGCTCCGTGAGGTGGCAGCACTTTTTAGCACCTCACACGGATAACATTCAAAGGCTAGTTGTGTTCTCGGTGAAGTTAAGCAGCCGAGCGAAAGTCGGTGAAAAAATACTAGCGAACCAGTGGTTCTTGGTTATTCGTATGTGTGCGTACGTGCGTGCGTGTGTACGTGCATGCATGCGTACGCACATATGAGCTGTTATGCGTTTGTATGTATGCAATGCATGCTCGTTTGCGCGTAAACAAATCTAACGTACGTTTGTAAGAACATTATTATTACTTACTGTCTACAGACCAGTGTCTACTCGCTCCGTTATCAGCTGCCTAACGACACGTACTCGCACACGCATACATGCATGCACACACACGCACGCACACGCGCGCACAAACACGCATTGTGATATGTGAGATGTCTTACTGGTCGTGTTAGGTGTCTATTTCGTCGTATAAAATGCATATCTCATCGTGTGATATGTATAACTCATCATGTTAGACGAATAACCCGTCGTGTGAAATGCCTAACTTGGCATGTTACATGTCTAACTCGTCGTGTTAGATGACTAACTCGTCGTGTGATATGTCTAACTCGTCGTGATGTAATGTCTTACTCATCGCCGTCCTTCCAACGTGTCTTCTTGGCTGTCTACAGTTGATGCGGAGTCCACTACATTATGCGTATCTTCTCTACGACGGAAGTGACGAAATCGTAGCGCTTCCTCACAAGACCTGTCCGGAAATGGCCGAATTGGCGGATGTGGTACGTGTTCAACTGCGTATGTTGGTGCGGTACAAACACTGTACGTGTGGTACATACACTGTACTTACGGTACAGACACTGTATGTGCGGTACAGACACTGCACGTGCGGTACATACACTGTACGTACTGTACAGACACTGTGTGTGCGGTACATACACTGTATGTGCTGTACAGACACTGTAAGTGCGGTACATACACTGTATGTGCGGTACAGACACTGTACGTACGGTACATACATTGTACGTACGGTACAGACACTGTACGTACGGTACATACACTGTATGTGCGGTACATACACTGTACGTGCGGAACATACACTGTACGTGAGGTACATACACTGTACCTGAGGTACATACACTGTACGTGCGGTACAGACACTGTACGTGCGGTGCGTACACTGTACGTGCGGTACATACACTGTACGTGAGGTACATACACTGTACGTGCGGTACAGACACTGTACGTGCGGTGCGTACACTGTACGTGCGGTACATACACTGTACGTGCGGTATGTACACAGTACGTGCGGTACATACACTGTACGTGCGGTACAGAAACTGTATGTGCGGTACAGACACTGTGCGTGCGGTACAGAAATTGTACGTGCGGTACAGACACTGTACGTGCGGTACAGCCACTGTATGTGCGGTACAGACACTGTATGTGCGGTACAGACACTGTACGTGCGGTACAAACACTCTATGTGCCGTACAAACATTGTACATGCGGTACATACACTGTACGTACGGTACAGACATTGTATGTGCGGTACAGACACTGCACGTGCGGTACATACACTGTACGTACGGTACAGACACTGTGTGTGCGGTACATACACTGTACGTGCGGTACATACTCTGTATGTGCTGTACAGACACTGTACGTGCGGTACATACACTGTATGTGCGGTACAGACACTGTACGTACGGTACATACATTGTACGTACGGTACATACACTGTATGTGCGGTGCATACACTGTACGTGCGGGACATACACTGCACGTGAGGTACATACACTGTACCTGAGGTACATACACTGTACGTGCGGTACACACACTGTACGTGCGGTGCGTACACTGTACGTGCGGTACATACACTGTACGTGAGGTACATACACTGTACGTGCGGTACAGATACTGTACGTGCGGTGCGTACACTGTACGTGCGGTATATACACAGTACGTGCACCATACACTGTACGTGCGGTACAGAAACTGTATGTGCGGTACAGACACTGTGCGTGCGGTACAGAAATTGTACTTGCGGTACAGA
>OZ024866.1:7239444-7244444 GCA_964017155.1 Oasisia sp. SBJ-2009
CATGCACATGCACATGCACATGCACATGCACATGCACATGCACATGCACATGCACATGCACATGCACATGCACATGCACATGCACATGCACATGCACATGCACATGCACATGCACATGCACATGCACATGCACATGCACATGCACATGCACATGCACATGCACATGCACATGCACATGCACATGCACATGCACATGCACATGCACATGCACATGCACATGCACATGCACATGCACATGCACATGCACATGCACATGCACATGCACATGCACATGCACATGCACATGCACATGCACATGCACATGCACATGCACATGCACATGCACATGCACATGCACATGCACATGCACATGCACATGCACATGCACATGCACATGCACATGCACATGCACATGCACATGCACATGCACATGCACATGCACATGCACATGCACATGCACATGCACATGCACATGCACATGCACATGCACATGCACATGCACATGCACATGCACATGCACATGCACATGCACATGCACATGCACATGCACATGCACATGCACATGCACATGCACATGCACATGCACATGCACATGCACATGCACATGCACATGCACATGCACATGCACATGCACATGCACATGGACATATACATTTTGTGGGTGGGCAGTCTGGCGCGCGTGGAGGCGTTGCTGGACAAGACCAGAAGTCAGGTGGACATGGGTCAGTTCGGCTACCTGCTGTTTGACAGCGTTGACCAGGAGCAACCGGACATTACGACGTGCCTCATCAAGTTTGGTGGCAACCCGGACATCTGGAAAAAGGTGGTTAGACAGTGGATGTGTTTCTTTGCTTTCTCGTTCCATTGGCACAGGAGGCAATCCCAGTCGGATTAAGTCGTCGTATGTGTGCGGATGACGTCATCGTAATGTGCTGATGACGTCATTGCATATGTGCGTAAAGCGTCATCGTTTAGGGGCGGTTGACGTATTGAGATGTTCTCTGCACAATGGGTTCATCTACATAGCGCGAAATTCAATTTAACCCAACATTAACAAGATTAACGGATGACGTCATCGTATATGAGCTGATGCTCCGACTTCCAATCGTTTCGGTCCATTGCTGCCTGTGTTTCTTCTAATTATACTGCTCCTTTTACATAAATCCTCCGTCACCGTTAACGGCGGGAATCTGTGCCGATAAATGAATAACTGATTTGGATATGATATTAAAATGAAATCAGAAATGTGGTATCTTTATTAATGTTCAGCAAGATGGTTGCGTTACGATTTTTAAATACGAAGTGCTGATCAAAGAAATATTATGTTAACATAAAAAATAATTAATTGTCCATAACTGCTATGGTTGAGTTGAAACAAATTGCAACAGAAGCTAATTCAGCAATTTTAATTACATTAAAACAAATCAAAAATACATAGTATAGCAGCATCTAATACCTAAAACTATGAGATTGAGTACACCGACTATTACGCCCGGCTTGGCTGTAGCCAAATAACCAAATGTTAATACTGGATTTTGAATCGTAACGTATAACATTGCTAGCATTGTTACGGGTTTTCTAAAGCATTGACTTGAAGCGCAGTTTGGCTGGCACTGTATCTTCACTATCACTATTCTAACTTGAAATACTAATTAATATTAATTAATTATCAACATAAACTTACTGAAAACAAACACGATCCTTCGTTTAAGTTGCAAAATGATATCCCTGAACTGATCTAAAACGTCAGTCGTGGATTGATATCTGAAGCACACTGTCACATACCGGAAGTCGTGCAACTGCGCACGCGTTCGCAAAAGTATGCTATGAGCGTGCATAAAATGGTGCCTTCGTGAGTTTTTAAGTTTGCTTTTAAATAATAAAAAAACATACCCAACTCATCAATTTATTTAGAAAAGTCCAATAAATTACAAACTGACATCTAACTATATTTTCAATGGACGGATTAGCTAAATTAATTACGCGAGGTATATAAAGGAAAGATTCAAATTCTTTCGTTGAAACGGATGACCAAAGCATTGTACGTGTTAGTTAATTAGCTATAAGTTATTATATCGAAATCTAACCACACATTTTTAAACACAGCTAAAACATATATGTGCAAAGACAAACATTTGTCAACATTTTATGTTACTTGTGGAGAACTACACTAGTTTTTTTCAAAACAATAGATTACAAAAAGACCTTTCCCCCACCCACCCACCCACCCACCCACCCACATACAAATGTTGTTGTGGACTATTAGAATTGTTATATTTACAAAAACCCTTAGCTGGCTGTCAGTACGCCTGCAATCACGGAATGTTAACTAAATACGCTCTTGCATATACTGTGATTGAATACAGGTAATTTGTGTGGTAGATATTTCGCAACTGATGACTGGTGTGTTTTGGCTTCCTGCCACTAGTATGAAGAATGCGATCTGACAGAAGACCTTTGTGTAATGAAGAAATGCCGTCACCCCGTGACGTCACTCAAGGACCGGGCCCTGGAACATGGATTCGACAACTTAGCGAGCTACATTGACAGCGTCATCACGGAAAAGGTATATCATATTCTTAGGCGGATCCTCGGAGACGACTGGGACGTGCTCCCTAAACTTGAGGAATTTGCACCCGCCATACCTGGCCTATTGTCTTACGTGCCTCGCAGACGTTTTACTGTGTCACCCCCGGTATTCTTAATAAGGTGTAATTAATGTTTTCTGACTCACTAGACTGCCTTGTCTGTTTAGACTATGATATTTGTATTGATCATAATTTCCGTTTTAGGAGCAAAATGGTTAAATATCGAGGAAATATTGCCAACGACAGTAAATTCTGTGTAGTCATAGATGACGACATTGACATTTTTGAACCCAAAATCAGCGCGCAAATATATCTTTTAAATGTATTTGTTTAATAAAAAATTAATAATCAATTAAAGTGTAACGCGGGGTCAAATTATTGAGCAAACAACTTATCAATGTGAAAGTAAACGTACGTTGCGTGGCCGGTTTCATGCAGTTGTGACGTCATTCACACGGGACTTGGCTACGTTACGCGAAGGACTGCTACATGATGTTGATGCGTTAATAATTTAGTTCCCAATTGTATCCACTCGTTATAGTAGCATTGGTACATGGGTGGACTGTCGTTTGAAGGGACTTGGGTTCGAATCCTGGCGCCGACCGGCAGTGGTTCAGTACTGGTCCGGTCGCTGTGTCTTAAGTTGGAGTATTTCGTCCCCCCCCCCCCCCTACATTGCCTGTGTCTTTCGGAAGGGGCACTACAAGCCGTGTGTCCCTTCTGTCTGGTGTCTGCGTCAGTGGAGGTAAACGACCCCACACATGGAAATGCAAAACCTTGTTTTGGTCTCGCTATACGTACTAAAAGGTATAAAACAAAATAATCAGCTAGTTATTGGGATCGTTGTCCCGCTTACATTTTTCCGACGTTATAAACGTTCCGATTGACGTTTCTGCGCATGTGCGATATATGTAAGATCATCAATGTGCAGCGAAAAGACAAAGCATTTATGGTATAAATACTACGTTATTTGTCGCAAATTAACACAAGGCAAACAAGTTTTGACGCATATTTTGATAGCAAGCGTAAATCACGTGACTACAGTGCGCCGTAATCCGTGACAGTGATTTATAAAAAAAAAAACGTAATATTTTATTGCATTGAACGACATTTTAAGAAAGTCTTCATAGTGACCATACAAATCCTATGACTTCTGCTATGTCCCTTTAACAACAGCACCGATATTATATTGTATTGTCGTTACCATTATGTATTGTATTATTTTCCCATACTATGTTGTATATTCCTGTGTTGTTGTTGTTAAATAAACTTTCATTCATTCATTCGTCATCACAGGGGACTTAACGAACAGCCCGTGGCATTTATACCGAAAATACTTTGTTGTTTCGCTAGGCATTGATGATTTTACATTTATTGCGCATGCGCAGTAACATAAATCAGAACGTTTTTAACGACCGGAAAAATGTAAGCGCCGTATAACAGGAAGCAGAAGGTGAGTTGATAGTCTTCATAATGTGCAAATATCAGTGAGCGTATCTTCATAATGTGTTTCGTTTTGGCGGTTTCAGATGCTAAAAGACGACAGCGGTGTGCGTGTGCCGACCATGTTTGAACGAATGACTAACTTCGGCTTGGTTTGTTGAGACAGCCTTCAAGATAGTTGTCGTCCAAGCGGCTTCAACTGTCACACCAGACTTGGACAGACACCCACGTGCATACGTATACGTATACACACGCGTGTATATAAATACACGTATAACATTATGTCTTCATGTGCTTATGTACATATCTGCATGGGCTTTAAGACACGAGTTCGCATGCACGCATACACGCATACACGCACACACGCTCACGCACACGCACACGCACACGCACACGCACACGCACACGCACACGCACACGCACACGCACACGCACACGCACACGCACACGCACACGCACACGCACACGCACACGCACACGCACACGCACACGCACACGCACACGCACACGCACACGCACACGCACACGCACACGCACACGCACACGCACACGCACACGCACACGCACACGCACACGCACACGCACACGCACACGCACACGCACACGCACACGCACACGCACACGCACACGCACACGCACACGCACACGCACACGCACACGCACACGCACACGCACACGCACACGCACACGCACACGCACACGCACACGCACACGCACACGCACACGCACACGCACACGCACACGCACACGCACACGCACACGCACACGCACACGCACACGCACACGCACACGCACACGCACACGCACACGCACACGCACACGCACACGCACACGCACACGCACACGCACACGCACACGCACACGCACACGCACACGCACACGCACACGCACACGCACACGCACACGCACACGCACACGCACACGCACACGCACACGCACACGCACACGCACACGCACACGCACACGCACACGCACACGCACACGCACACG
>OZ024866.1:7246944-7264444 GCA_964017155.1 Oasisia sp. SBJ-2009
ACGCACGCACACGCACACGCACATGCACACACACACACACACACACACACACACACACACACACACGAATGACTACGGTGACCCTGAGGTGTCTGGGTGACCAGAAACGTCAGAAACAGCTGATATGAAGTTTAATTCTACACGTTAGGTCGCACACGCATTCACACGCGTACGAAGATACATACATACATACATACATACATACATACATACAAACGCACACACGCGCACGCATACACACACGCACATACTTACATACATACACACACATATATACATATATACACACATACATACATATATACATACATACATACAGACCTACATACACACATACATACATACATACATACATACATACATACATACATACATACATACATACATACATACATACATACATACAGCTACGAACATACTTACATACATACAAACATACATACATACATACATACATACATACATACATACATACATACATACATACATACATACATACATACATACAAACATAAAAACATTTACACACACGCGCACACGCGCGCACACACACCACACATATGCACGCACACACACACACACACACACACACACACACACACACACACACACACACTCACACACACACACACACACACACACACACATACACACACGCACACGCACGCATACATACATGCACGCACCCACGCGCGCACACACACACACACAAACACTCACACACACACACACACACACACACACACACACACACACACACACGAATGACTAATACGTAACCAATAACCAAACGTATTAACAATCATAAAATCCGAACGTGACATATAACAATTGTTTTAGATCAAATATTTTCTGACCAAATTTGTGATATGTTGCAAACCAAACCAGTAGTTAATCCTAGCCCTGAATATATCATAACAGCTTACCTCAAACACAATCAGCTATCTATCTACTAATTACAGATTTGCATGACCAATGTTCGTGTTCATGTTTGCCATAAGTTTGTATATTTGTATTTATTTTGATGTGGATGAACTGAATGTATTTTGTTAAGGATATGGGTTGAATAAAAACACATTATTATTTCCCCCCCCCCTCTCTCTCTCTCTCAGTCTCACACTCAATCACTAACTCAACCACTCACTCACTGTCACTCTCTCGGTCGATCGATCGATCGATCGATCGTTCGTTCGTTCGTTCGTTCGTTCGTCCGTTCGTCCGTTCGTCCGTTCGTCCGTTCGTCCGTTCGTCCGTTCGTCCGTTCGTCCGTTCGTCCGTTCGTCCGTTCGTCCGTTCGTCCGTTCGTCCGTTCGTCCGTTCGTTCGTTCGTTCGTTCGTTCGTTCGTTCGTTCGTTCGTTCGTTCGTTCGTTCGTTCGTTCGTTCGTTCGTTCGTTCGTTCGTTCGTTCGTTCGTTCGTTCGTTCGTTCGTTCGTTCGTTCGTTCGTTCGTTCGTTCGTTCGTTCGTTCGTTCGTTCGTTCGTTCGTTCGTTCGTTCGTTCGTTCGTTCGTTCGGTCGGTCGGTCGGTCGGTCGGTCGTTCGTTCGGTCGGTCGGTCGGTCGGTCGGTCGTTCGGTCGGTCGGTCGGTCGGTCGGTCGGTCGTTCGGTCGGTCGGTCGGTCGGTCGGTCGGTCGGTCGGTCGGTCGGTCGGTCGGTCGGTCGGTCGGTCGGTCGGTCGGTCGGTCGGTCGGTCGGTCGGTCGGTCGGTCGGTCGGTCGGTCGGTCGGTCGGTCGGTCGGTCGGTCGGTCGGTCGGTCGGTCGGCCGGTCGGTCGGTCGGTCGGTTGCGCTGTACGAGGATACAAACGTAGCCACACAACATAGCGTTACAAGAACAGTCTATGCATCTTTTATGTCCTAATTTGTAATACATCGTGGCTGTTGTCCTCTCCTTATAAAACTAATAGTTTGCATTCCAACTGTTAACGAATCGTCAGCCCATACCGTAAAATAAATTTATATCAACTTCTCCTTAGAAAGTATACAGAAAAGTTGAAAATTATATTCATCATGACCCAAGCACTTTGCCAGACCATGACCCGGTCCTCTCATCAACAACGTCTGGGGTCATGTAGCCTCTGTCGGGTCCCAGGTTGCATGTCAGGGAGCCTCGTCCTACCACAATATCTCGCTCCATGTTAAACTACAGGACACCAACAATCAGCCAAGGGTAAACAACCCCCAAATCATCTCAATGTTAGGCAAAGAAACACTTGTATTTTCAAAAAACGATATTATAAATTAGAAAATGTGTATATAAGTTATTTTTATATAATTATAGAAAACCAGTATTTTATATGGGCTGGGCTGTAGCTATAAAGCAACGATATATTTCACCTTGCCGTAGTAGCCCGTGGTAGAACACATACCGGAAACTGTCAACACCGTGACACGCCAGTGCGTCATTGGCACCGGTATGCCAAGAAAACAGTGTCCTCGGTAACAAAACAATGTATATTTGTGTTTTGAAAAAGTCCACACAATTTAATAACGACTTTCTTTAACGGTGGAGTTTTCATCACAGTTATTCATCTTAGTGAAACTGCTCCCAGGTGTCTATGTACATTAAATCACAGACGCGGGGTAACAATCAAAGACATGCACTCCTTACCCTGTCGGGTAAGAATGGGGTTAATCGGAAGCAGCCGAGATCACAGCGTCTGGCCGCCTGTGAGAGGTGACCTTAATCAACGGTGCAGTTCTCCCGCTGAGAAGCACCAATCAAACGTCTCCTCCGAAGATCGTCACGTGACACAGTCGTGACTAGTCCGTCATTTTATTAATCCCACCCGGTCATAGACGCTGCTGTCCGACTGTCTCGCACGGACGATGTCTAGGAACATGTTTAAAAACGAAATAATCTGTTTTTGTGCCCGTTGTCTAGAATCGCCCCTAAAGAAGAGGCGCCTAGTCGCCGATACACATGGGAAGACAAAGCGACGGGATACTAGTTGGGCCAATAATCTGGCCCAGTCAGAGTAAAATTCTATCCTTAAACAAAATCCGTTGTTAATTTGTTTCAAAACGCAAATATCCATTGTCATATTACCGAGGACACTATTTCCACGACCACCATTGACAATATACCGCTAGCACGTCATTGTGTTAACTGTTTTTTATCATGTATTCAAAATCACTGTTGAGGATCAAAATTGATATCGAAGTGCAACAGCTGGTTTAAGAGCTCTTAATAACGTTACTAAAATGGTGGCCCAGTCTACCAAACGCCGGCGTTGACGACAATAACAAATATGATCCATGTTGAAAATGTCACGTAGGCCTACTGTTCACGTAACGCAGTATTTGTGCGAGCGTATATATATATATATATATATATATATATATATATATATTATATACATATATATATATATATATATATATATATATATATATATATATATATATATATATATATATATATATATATATATATATATATATATGTATATATATATATATATATATATATATATATATATATATATATATATATATATATGTATATGTATATATACATATATATATATATACATATATATACATATATATATATATAATATATATATATATATATATATAACATATATATATATTATATATATATAATATATATATATATATATATATATGTATATATATATGTATATATATATATATATATATATATATATATATATATATACGCTCGCACAAATACCGCGTTACGCGAACAGTAGGCCTACGTGACATTTTCAATACAATACACACATACACGTTATCCATGTCATACATAAATAATCAGAACAATACAACATAAAAAGTCATCTACTTTTAATTTAATAAGCTAAGTTGTTTGTACAGTGGCTCAGTGTGGGAAATGTAGTTACTTAAAGTAATAATTCTTAGGGTTTTTGTTTTGTAACTTTATTATTCTATTTGATTCAAAGCCCCATGCCATGATGCAGTAATTATTGTGTGGCACTATTAATGAATTATATAATATTTTTTAATATCTAGAGGTAAAATATGTTTCAATTTGTTTAAGATTCAAATTTTCTTAGAACACGCATTTGATATTTGTTCAGCGTGCTTTTTCCAGTTTAAATTTGTATCTATAATTAAACCCAAGAAATTAAATTCCTTAACTTGATCAATATTTATGTTGTCTATCTTCAGATTTAATATCAGTATATATTTTTTTTATTTTGAAATATCATAAATTTAGATTTTACTACATTTACTGATAATTTATTAATTTTGAGCCAATCATTTATCTTAACAAGTTCTTCGTTTATTAAAGATTCTAAATTTCGGTCATGTGTGTTATCACTGAACAAATTTAGTGTACTTGACAAAGTTGTGTCGTCTGCATAAATGAGAAAGTTAAACATTTCACTTGCTTTTGCAAAATCATTTATGTATATGATGAATAATAGTGATCCTAAATTGAACCTTGTGGTACACCTGTTGTTATTGATAACATATTTGATTTGATATTGTCAATTTCCATGTATTGTTTACGATTTTCTAGGTAGCTGCTGAATAAGTTGAGATTTGTTCCATGTACACCATAATATTTCAATTTATCAATTAAATTTATATGATCAATGGTATCAAAAGCCTTGGAGAGATCTAAATATATATTAATTGGTATTTCATCTTTATCCAGTTGTGTTATTATTCTATCTATTAATTCTAATGCCGCATATTCTGTTGAATGTTTCGGTCTGAAACCATATTGATGAGCAAACAAAAGCCTAGAGTCTCTTAAATAAGATGATAATTGTTCAAAAATTATTTTTTCAAGTATTTTTGAAATAGCTGGTAGAAGTGATATGGGCCTATAATTACTGAAAACTGTTTTCCCACCTTTTTATAGACAGGAATTACCTTTGCAATTTTTAGTTTATCAGGGAATATTCCTGTTGTTAATACTTGATTTACTAATAATGTTAAAGATTTGGTTAGTGCTGGTTCAAGAATGTTGATTAATTTAGTGGAGAGACCATCATATCCACAGCTACTTTTGTTAGGTAAATTGATTATTGTTCTCTTTATAATATCTTCTTCAACGTAGCTAAATGTGAAGTTTCTGTCTACTATTTTATTTAGATAATATGTATGTTCACGAGTGCCTTTACATTTTATATTACTGTACTTGCCAGATTACTACCTATATTAGTAAAAAAATCATTAAATTTGTTTAACATTTCTTATTTATCTCTCACAATGGAATCAGAGTCTTTAAAATATTTGGGAAATGATTTGTTTGTTTTATTTCTAGAAAGGATTTCATTTATAGTTTTCCAAGTGTTTTTTTTTTATATCAAATTAAAAATTATTAATCATACTAGAGTTGTTTTGCTTTACGAAAACTTGTTTTTAAAATGCTATTGTACCAATAATGTGGCATATTCGGAAGATTCAGGATTAGTGAGTTTTAGTTGTTTGTAAAGTTTATCTCTGTATCTTATTGAGGTTAGCAGTCCTTGAGTTATACATGTAGACTTCTTATGCTTGTATTTGTTAAATTTCACTAGTTTTTCACTAGTTTGCTAGTCATATATTTATTTTTAGCTTGGTTTATTTCATTTATGATAATATTATAATTATAGTTTGGATCAGGATTTGGGTTTGGGTCTAATTTTGTGTATATATTAGAGGAGTGAAGTTCATTTTTAGCCTCTTTATTTTGTACATTAACTTGTATGAATGTTGTAGTATGAACCTCTTTAAGAGTGGTATTCACAAACATCAAACATAAAATATGGCTGATGATCAGAACATTTCTTAATTAGTATTCCTGCTGTACTTTGTAAAATACGTTTTGTTAAATTACAAAAGAAGTTGTCAATAAGAGTACCAGTCCTTGTTGTGAACCTTGTAGGAAGTGTAATTTGGGGGAAGACACTGAATGAAGTTATACATACATGTGAAAAGCTGTATAAAGTTAAATAGGCCCTATACGTACATGCCCCAGGCATACATACTTACGGATCTTTTTTCAGTCAAACTCTTGCATTTTCGTATTACGTTGAGGCTAACTGTATCTTTGGATAAAGAGTGATGCTCGGTCCACACTGGATCCGATGTACGATGAAGGGTGTCCACACCGCATCGAGGGAACATACACGCGCCATCTGAGGTGTATCAAAGGAAAACTACGACAATTGTGACATCATACGTCAAAGGTCATTCGATACTCGCACGCTGATTGGCTGAAGCGTTTTTCGGGGTCTTACGTTTTGCGACTTGCGATTAGCGATTTCAACGATTCAACAGGAGAATTTTCAAAATATCGCAAGACTTTGACTTACAAGATTTGCGATGCCGTGCACACGTGCCCTCCACAGATCGCAAGGCCCGTATACGTCAAATGTGAGCAAATTTCTTCCGATTTACGTCCTGGCAAGGTATGGTGTGGACAGGGCATTATAAGAGATAAGAAGAGGCGGATAATACAAACCAACCATTTCCGATGACGTAGTCAGCCGTGACGTCATGTCGGACAACGAGGTGATATACAAAGCCTAATCACCAGGTGTTACTGTATAAAAACCCGGGAAAGATATAATAAATAAATTTGACAACTGCTACAGTGAGCCGACAGAGTAAGCGACGTTTATTTTCCAAAAACAACTACAATCGCGTATACATCATATCAGAAAATATACCAGTTCTACTAATCAAGACATAATGACTATATATAAATGACGTCACAAACGCCACTAGTAAACGCTGCTAAAACGTCAAGCGACGGAGCAATCTCCAGGTCACTTCCGGTCACGAGCTCACTTCGCGGATCTCTGCCATATGTGACTGGCGAAGTTGGAAGGAGCTCGCAATCGAAGTTGGAATAAGCTCGCAATTGAAGTTGAAAGGAGCTCGCAATCGAAGGTGGAATGAGCTCGCAATCGAAGTTGAAAGGAGCTCGCAATCGAAGTTGGAAGGAGCTCGCATTCGAAGTTGGGAGGACCTCGCAATCGAAGTTGGAAGGAGCTCACATTCGAAGTTGGGAGGAGCTCGCAATCGAAGTTGGAAGGAGCTCGCAATCGAAGTTGGAAGGAGCTCGCAATCGAAGTTGGAAGGAGCTCGCAATCGAAGTTGGAAGGAGCTCGCAATCGAAGTTGGAAGGAGCTCGCAATCGAAGTTGGAAGGACCTCGCAATCGAAGTTGCAAGGACCTCGCAATCGAAGTTGGAAGGGGCTCGCAATCGAAGTTGGACGGAGCTCGCAATCAAAGTTGGAAGGAGCTCGCAATCGAATTTGAAAGGACCTCGTAATCGAAGTTGGAAGGTCCTCGCAATCGAAGTTGTTAGGACCTAGCAATCGAAGTTGAAAGGACCTCGCAATCGTAGTTGGAAGGACCTCGCAATCGAAGTTGGAAGGACCTCGCAATCTAAATTGTAAGGCCCTCGCAATCGAAGTTGGAAGGACCTCGCAATCGAAGTTGGAAGGACCTCGCAATCTAAATTGTAAGGCCCTCGCAATCGAAGTTGGAAGGACCTCGCAATAGAAGTTGGAAGGACCTTGCAATCTAAATTTTAAGGCCCTCGCAATCGAAGTTGGAAGGACCTCGCAATCGAAGTTGGAAGGACCTCGCAATCGAAGTTGGAAGGACCTCGCAATCTAAATTGTAAGGCCCTCGCAATCGAAGTTGGAAAGACCTCGCAATCGAAGTTGGAAGGACCTTGCAATCTAAATTTTAAGGCCCTCGCAATCGAAGTTGGAAGGAGGTCGCAATCTGAAACGAGACGCGCTTTGGAGTCGCTGTTTAGACTGTGAGCTTAGGTGTTTTAGTTCACACCGACTTTGTTGTACGCTTGAACTTTCTCGCAGGAAAACGTGCTGATAACGGGACCGCATGTTGAAATAGAAAAGAACCAGATCAATTCAAACGTGCACAAATACATTTAAAACATTACTAAATTAGCTTGTGCACCCAGTTCCCCGGACAGTCTCACTCCAGACAGGAGTGTTTGTCAGTATATACGTGCATATCAACTAGAACTGGGACCACAATAGAAATAAGTGCTTGCACTTTTTGTGCCATCCTTTTATTTAATGTACTTTGTATTTGTATCTTATGTATATCTGTAGAATGTTTTATATTTTATATTAAATAAATTCATCCGTCCAACAGGAAGAAGAAGCAGACACATTCTCGCGACCATTCTCAGCTTTTCAATAATCTAAATAACACTGTCAAAATTTGTCAAACCTACAAAAAGTTCAAAGATAAATGTAAACCATGTTTTAAGCACGTTATATAGAGTACTTCTACAAACTGTGTTGTTGGCAGCTGGTAGTTATACCATTTTTGTATCTTATTGTAGATTTTATGTTTTAACTTAATTTATATTTTATCTGTTACATCATATATCTTACTATTTTACATCTTTTAATATTGCATGTCTGTACGATTGTGTGTATGAGGACCTCACTGAAACGAAATCTAATATATATTTTAATGTACACTATATTTAGCTGAGCCAGTCTGAATAAAATATATTATATCATCAGCAGTTACTCCTCTACGTAGAGTCGAGAGTATGTGTGGTGTTGGTAAACATTATTGTTTGATCGTTATGATAACATTCTGTTGTGTAACGCGGTCTGTTAAAATTATTAATGCTGGGCTAATCAAAATCATTCCCATAATTTACATATTCATGTGAATGCTAGCAATAGGTTGTCTTCTCAAAACAAACGCTTAGCATCAAATCAACCATTTAAAATCAAATAAGTACACGAAATGATAGATTCTTCCAAGAATTACTACCCACCCCACGCAAGTCAACCTCACCGACTTGGCATGGAAGTTATTGATTTGAGATATCTTCTGCCGCGGTGTAATTAAGGCAAGCCGCTTTCACCGAATATGTTTAAGGCGTGTGTAGTGTTTGGGGCACAGTGGCATAGTTGTTAGAACGTCAGACACCCAACATAAGAAACTCCTGTTTGAATCCTTTCTCACAACGTTTTCAAGGCTCACTCATATGAACTGACAATGTAGGAGAACATCCTGTCAAACTAAACACTCCGGAAATGGACAGAACCAAGTTCTGATCTATTTATTGCACGTAGTTTTCAGAAAGACGGTATATTTGCGTTTCGAATATATGCTATGAAAAGTGGGTTAAAATCCGCCTAATAAAACAACAAAGCATTAACTCGGTTATGTCGCGGAATAAACTGTTCCGATCATCAACGAAACCGGTGCAGAACTTAAAGTAATGGCAAATCTCGAACATCAAGTGTCAATGTCAACACGGGGATTAGCGGTGTCGGTATAAAAACCGGCGTTAGTGTCGCAGTCAAATATATTCTCAATTGTATTCGTAACAGAGCAGATCATCTGTGACCAGCTGCTAATAATTTCGAAACGGACAATGGCAAATGACACTGGTTCAATGTCGACGGCGTCATCGGTTCTAGAGGACGTTGATACGTCTAATGAAACCAAGACGGGTGGTTTTGTTTTTGGTGTGTCCGCCAACATATGGCGGTACGGCTGGCCGCCGCTGGGCATGATGGGACTCGTCGGTAACACGCTCGTGCTGCTCGTGCTGAGGCGGGACGGACTCGTGCGGACGTCGGCCAACGTCTACTTGAGCGCCCTGGCCGTCGGTGACAGTCTCGTGCTGATGGTCGCCTCAGTGACGACGTACCCAGGTATAGCTTGGGGTTGGTGGTTTGACAGTACCAGTAGATTGGCATGTCGCGTCACTGGGGCGGTTGTTCAAACACTAATAAACGCGTCCACTTGGCTCATTGTCGCGTTCACTGTCGAGCGCTGCGTCGTCGTCCGCTTCCCGCTACTCAAGCTACGTCTGTGCACCCCGCGCAAAGCCGGCTTGTGCTGTGGGTCGCTGCTGGTGTTGGCCTTCGTCAAGAACATCGACGTCTTCATCATATACGACTTCGTCGTTGGTTCTGGTTCGGCCGCCGCCATTTGCACTGTACCCTTACGCTACTGGGATTATTTTAACAATTACCAACCAATGATTAACATAGTTGTGTCCTGCGTGATCCCGACAGGTGTCGTGCTAGTGTGTAACTGGGCGATAATACGAACACTTCGTCGGGAATTGATGCAAACGGCCGCGCGAGACCCGATCGTTAGACAGACAACAGTCATGGGTCTGGCCTTGTCGTTCGCATTTGTCGTCTGCGTGTTTCCTGCTCATGTGTTCTACGTAACCATTCCCAACTGGCCAATGTCTCTACAGGATCAGGTCGATATCCTGTGGTCACTGCTTCTTCTGCGATACGCCAATCACGCCGTCAACTTCTTCCTCTACAGCCTGACGGGAGCTCACTTCCGGTGCGAGTTGGTCGCCTTGTTTCGTAGTTACATCCAACGAGGACGTGTAACAGCAGGCGTCATTCATAGAGTGACGTCACGTGTAACGGGCATGGTTCATTATCGCCGAGAATTGGACAACCACTTCGAAATGCATTAAAATGAACACTGCTGACATTTTGTTTGTCTAAGAGGTAATGCATGGGCGTTAGAATCGTTTGGGGCTGAATGGCTCAACCCCAATGTTGAGAGAGGTTTTCCACTCCATATCGGGTGCTTTACGTATGGTGATTTGTCGCGTATATGTCATGATTTGGTTATATTCTATATTTCGGAGTTTAAATTGAATTGCTTTTCCATGCAAAATGTGAACGTTATTCTTGAACTTCACTCCAAATTCTCCCAATGTGACGAAAGGCAAGGGTAAAGTGGTGAATGTGACTGCGAAATGTGCGACAACAGCCCGTCATTTTCCGACGTCATTTAAAGATTTTTATCAGGTCTAATGGTTGTTAAGATTATTACCAAGTAATATTTTTTTTATTCTTCAGTTGATATACATGCGCAATGTTCCATTTATACTTAGAGCTCAGTATCACGCATGTGCATACATGTACTTTGTTTTGTGACGCATAACATTTTGCTGTATCCTTTCCAACTACGGCGTTCTATAGAGAGGATGTCATTAGAGTTCGCTTCCTCGAGGGAAATGTGATTTAATGTTCTAATGTGACGTACGTTTCCCAAGGTATGCTTTATTGTATAAGTGGTGCAAAGCTGTCGATTTGTTCAGATGCGCACAAGCAATACCATTCCCAGTTAATAGCGTATGTTATAGTGAAAACAACGCAAGATGTCATACGTTTCGTTATAGTAGTAACTAGTTGACAACTTTACTACTCTAATGTATTTGTTGTATTTATGTAATTACAATCAAAATTGCATTTATAAATTATGAATGTTTCCGTAGATGATAATGTTCTGCTACTAATATTAATGTGATGAGTATATATATATATATATATATATATATATATATATATATATATATATATATATATATATATATATATGTACACATACATATATATATATATATATATATATATATATATATATATATATATATATATATATAATATATACATATATTATATATATATATGTATATATGTGTGTGTGTGTGTGGGTGGGTGGGTGAGTACGTGCGTGCGTGCGTGCATGCGTGTGTATATACGTGTTTGTGTATATGTGTACGTTGAAACATGACTGAATTGGCGTCGATGTATATTCGCTTGTGACAAATAAATGCCTACTAATTTAATACAGTTGTTATAATTGTAATCAAATATATATGTAGGAAATAAAGTATGAACATACAAATCTAACTTTTATTATTATACAATATCATCCCTCCTATCAGACACATGTGTTCCTCCTTTCAAAACGTACATGTCAGACGGGCAGATATGATGCTTAAGTCGTATGTGCCGACATACATGTTTATTTGACTTACACAACTTCAGTACCCGGACAAGTCGTAGTTGTACTCACTGATGTCTTCTACGTCACCGTGTCCAGCTGGCCAATGACCGTATCTACAGAGTCAGACAGCCATCACTGTCCGGCAAACCTTCACAACTATCCGGCAATCCTTCACTACTATGTCCGGCATTCCAGCCCTCCCACTTCAAAACAGAACAGGGCATATTAGATTTTTCACATATATTTTGATTGAAAACATATCTAAATCCAAAATATCACTGTTTGGATATCGTTGGCCTTTTAAAACTATTAACACCAACAATGACAGTATGGAGGTCTGAAAAACCCATCCGAAATAGTAGGTGTTTAGATATTGTTTCAATTTGAACGGTTTATCACTAGGCAACGCAAATGGCCGTGAGTCTTTGTCGAAATGGAGATGTGTTGTTTAAACTCAAAGGATACCAGAATATGATCAAAAGTAGTTGTAGATGAAGAATGTATATCCAAATTAAGACTTAAATCAACAAGAATATAAAATTCAGAATGATTGGTTGCAAGATTATCCAACATATCCTATTCAAATCTGAAGTGTTCAGAGTTGAAATGTAATTTGTGTAAAAGTGGGTGACGCTGAAAACCGTAAACAGAAGGAGAAAAATCAACACATGTTTTTAGAAAGACGTAATAATAATAACGATACGCGACATAATTGATTATTAAATTAAACCGACTTAGCATCAAAGTTACTGTTTTGAAGAACCTTCTGCCGCTGTATGCATAATGAGTTCCCCCAGATGTAAACAGACCTTTATTTATTTAGGGCGCGGTGGCTTTGGTGTGAGAACGTCACACACAACATGAAAAGATCCAGATTCAAAACCTTTTCCAACTAATGTTGTTTACTTTTTTCTACGTCAACAACGTTTAGTCCACTCACCCCTCTAACAGCTGCCTTCAACGAGAGATCCAAGAAAGAGCTAGTAATTTTATTTCAAACAAAACTCTCCCCGCTAATCATCTGTTCAAATAATTACCATATCAAGTAAACGTTTTAGAAGCATCAGTACGAAAACAAATCGCCATAGAAATCGTTTTACCATCGCCCCCCCCCCCCCGTGTCAATCTGAGCTTTTCCTTCTCTGTGAAAGACCCAAACCATACTGTGAGTGAAAACAGGACACTCTCGATTGCAGCTCTGTAAGAGGTGAGCATGATCTGTGTGGACAAACCAAACGATCTCAACCTTCTCAAAAAGTACAGCCGCTGCTGCGCCCTTTTGACAATAGTATCAATACTTAGCTTCTATTTAAGATTACTAGAGTTTCTAGAACCAAGAAACTTGAAATGTTGGACGGTTTCAACTGTCCTGCCTTCGATCAAAAGAGGCGAGAAGATTTCTTTCTTCTAAAATCCACAATCATTTCTTTTGTTTTGTCTACATTGAGCTCCAGATTGTTTTCGCTGCACCAACCGATCAGTTTGTTCACTTGATCACGATACTCAGATTCATCAGAGTTGGTAATAAGACCTGGCACTGTAGTATCATCAGCAAATTTAAGTATTTGGGTACTTTCATGACACAATCATGTATATATATATATATATATATATATATATATATATATATATATATATTTATATATATATATATATATATATATATATATATATATATATATATATATATATATATAAGTATATATACAACAAGGTTATCATATGCGTGGCATGTGTAATGAATTAATGAGAGTTTTCCTGAACATTAATTAATGTACAATTCTGATTATTGTCTCAGGATATACTAAATTTCACACAAATATTTCGTAAGTAACTTAGTTTTTACATATTCAAATCAGTATTTTAAACAATATTTGCCGTAGGTAGTCAATGTGCGTTAGTATTCCCAATCAAATACACTATTACCAGTTGAGTAGTGTGTACTGATGACCCTATCTAAAACAAAGTGTATATTTAGAAGAGAAGAATAGTGGTGCCCTATGCCATATTTAATTAAACAGTGACATACATGTTTTGCTTGCAGGGGTTTTCAATAGAAACAGCACTGTGAGAGATAGCTAGGCGTATATCGAATGTATGTTAGAACAGACGTCTTCACAGACTATGACGATGATAACAATCATAATAAAATAACTTATATTCCACATAAATCCTTGGAAACAAGCATCACAGAAAAATCTAGACAAAATACAAAAGGGTTTATCAAATGTCGATAATAAATATTCAGTTGTTAACAGATGAATTGACACACCAGGAAGCTATGTTGGATAGACGAAATTTTAAAGATGAGTTTTTAAATAAAGGCTGGATTATACAATAGTTCCAAGTGATCTAACAGTAAAGAGAAGCATATTCCAAAGAATCCCAATATTAGTATTTATACCAGGGACAAAAGTATGTCAAAACTAGGTGATCGAAGCTGGATGTGTTAATTTGCAGGTGTAAGCACGATGGTTACTTATATAAAAGTGCCTGGTATGTGATAACACAGCTCTTAAAGATGATATGTTATAAGACAGAGAGTCATTGCAAAGACTTCAGAAGTGGCATAAGACAAATACCGTGTAACACATCACAAATCAGGAATATGATTATAACAAAAAAAGGAAAACCTTGCAAAATTATGCATTCATACGATGGTTTAAAATGTTTCTAGTACCTCTAATGTCATCCTACTCTATGGAAATCAGTTACCTGTGAATATCCGAACATCCACCATAGTGTGGAGTTTAGATTATCTTACAAACCAACCACTGTTTGTCAAAGTGCAGTCTGAATGCAAATCTTGCGGTCGCCAGCAACCTCCTATTGTTAGCGTAGTTTTACATGAGACGTCATCTGCACCAGCACAGGTACCTGACGGCGAACCGCTTGGTCGCCGTTTCTGTTTCACTGTATACCGCAATATGTCGAAGTTCTCATGATGTATGTTTGATTGGCAAATCCGCTGGCGTCACTGTACCAACACTACAGATAGGAGATTGACAGCTTGGTTCGAAATGAGTTTTGAAAGACAAAAGTATATTATGACCAAAATAATAGCTCCCATCATTAAAAATAAATCTGTTGATTTGTCAGATAATAATAACTATAGGCCCATTGCCCTTGCCACAGCTGCTAGCAAACTATTTGAATCATTAATATTATCCAGGGCTACCCCATTTCTCATTACATGTGACAATCAATTTGGATTTTGAAAGCATCACTCTATTGAGATGCTCATATTTTTGTTAAAAGAACTTTTTCGAAACTATATTGCTAATGGGTCTTCTATGTAATTTACTATGTTTGATGTCTTCAAAGCCTTCGACAACAAATTAACCACAGCAAGCTATTTGGTCAATTAATTTATCGTGGCTGTCCAGCTTTTATTGTACGCATTGTATATTACTGGTATGGTACCCAACACTTTACCATCATATGGTGTCAGGGATTTTCTAGCTTTTTTTACTGTTTCAAATGGTGTTAAACAGGGTGGAATCCTTTCCCCTCATCTTTTCAATGTGTACATGGATGACTTAAGTGTTAATCTGAACAAATAACATATTGGTTGACTTTATGCTGGCACCTTAATCCACCACTCTATATTTTTTCTCCCAGTGTTGCTGGATTGAGAAAACTTACAGATTGTTGTGCCAAGTATGGCGAATTGTTTAACATTACGTATAATGCCAAGAAGTCCTTTTGTATGGTTATTGACAGCAAACCCCAGGACATGAAAAATGTTCATTGTATCCATCTCGATAACCATCCATTACCTTATAATACGAAATGTAAATATCTTGGTCATATAATCAACAATAACCTAACTGATGATGACGACATTGCCAGACAAAAAAGATGCCTTTATGCACAAGTTAATGTATTAGCTCGAAAATATTGTCCTGATAATATTTCCACCAAAATTACTTTATTTCAACCAAACTGTGCTCCTATATACACTTCTAGTCTTTGATGCAAATTCATAAAATATAGCCTCAAAAGCATTACCGTCGCATAAAATAATAGCCTCAGAATTTTACTCAACTTACCCTCAAGATGTAGTGCAAGTTTTATGTTTGCCACCAACTACAGTAAATCTTTTAATGAATGCATTCGTTCATCCATATTTAGTATTTTATGTCGTCTTCATCAGTCGGATAATCTTCTTTTTATTAATTACCTGCATACAGATTACACATAATGGAGGTCGCCTTTATACACATGACATTTGTATTGTATTTGGTAATCAAATTTTTTTTACATCTTATTTAATTAATTTCCTGATATATTTATTCATAATTCGTTTAACTTTACACTTATATCTTTACGTCGATCACATCATTGCTTTGATTGTATTATATGTATTGTACTTTTCATATTTTTGCATTGTATTTTATGTATGTATGTATGTATGTATGGATGTATGTAAGTATATATATATATATATATATATATATATATATATATATATATATATATATATATATATATATATATATATATATATATATATATATATGGACGACGTCTTGTCTGAAATAAATTTTATTATGTATTATTATTATATCAGAAAAAGGCGTCCCTGGATTGTGGTAAAGTTCATCGAACAGAAACATTTACATGATCGTCTTTTATAACAGTATAAGCTGGAAAGGAAACTCAAACATCATCTTCCTAAAAGTACATACTTGACTATGCATTTTCAGAAAGGCAAGATCACTTGACATCATTCTTTTCATGACTATCCGCTGTTTAGTGTGTTTACTTATGGCTTGGCTGTGTCTGCTGGGGTGGAAATGTCTCAAAGCAGGATGGGACAGATCGGATAAAATTACAAAGAAAGCCCGAAAGAGTCACAGGCAGGAGCCAGGAGATGTTTGATACCTACCATGGGCCCATTGGGGACCACAGTCGCACGAACTGACAGACACACTAAATGAAAACTCCCACATACGATCTATAGAGTGTCCAAGACCAGAATAACCATAATATATATTAGTTGTTTAGTGTTTTCGGTGATAAATATGTTTAATAAGAGTAAACGAAGAACTGGGAAGAACACATATTTAACGAATGGGGCGCTGACGTTTACTTGTGCTGGTGAAGCTGTTAATTATTTTATCGTAGTTTTTAATATTTAAATTCGTAATGTTGTGTGATTTTAATATGGCATGGTCGTGCATAGTGTTATGTATAATTGTATACTGTACATTGGTAGTGTAATTTTCCTGCGGGACTTAATAACATATTCGTTATCTCCAGTCAGCTTATTGAAGCCTGAAGACCAAGCAATGCTGGGAATTGGACCACACGTGAACATAATGAGCGGTTCTTGTGCGCTACGGAGTCAAGAATACCGGGAGAGGTTGCATTACTTCCTTTGCAAATGTTTTGATGAACAATTAAAAGGTGCTGACACTGTGTGGGCGATATTACATGACATAGATATGTAACTTTACGCCGAAATCTTGCCATCTTCATTTGGATCAATAACATTTTATTGACTTTGTATATACACTTTGCCAACACCCAAGACTAAATGGCTGTGATGTAGCGTACGCTACTAAACTACTACATGCAGTTAAGTTGAGACAATGTCAGGTCTACCACGGGATCAAGTGTAATGCATTTTAGCAGTTCTCATGAATGCGTGTACGTTGTGAGATGTATATCACTTAATTCGTTCAATTTAGATCGCGACACTGGTTCTGTCTCCCTCGTGTGACG
>OZ024866.1:7269444-7281944 GCA_964017155.1 Oasisia sp. SBJ-2009
GTTGTTGTTTTCTTTGTTATAGCAATGTTGTTGTTTTCTTTGTTATAGCAATGTTGTTGTTTTCCTTCTCTTGGTTCTTTTCATAATGTGTTCTTCTTGTTGTTCGTCTTCTTATTTTTCGTGTTCCTCTTCTTGTTTCTCTTCTTGTTGTTCTTCTTGTTCCTCTTCTTGTTTCTCTTCTTGTTATTCTTCTTGTTCCTCTTCTTGTTATTCTTCATGTTACTCTACTTGTTTCTCTTCTTGTTGTTCTTCTTGTTCCTCTTCTTGTTCCTCTTCATAGTATTCTACTTGTTTTTCTTCTTGTTCCTTTTCATATTATTCTAGTTGTTCATCTTCTTGTTATTCTTCATGTTACTCTACTTGTTTCACTTCTTGTTATTCTTCTTGTTCCTCTTCTTGTACCTCTACATAGTATTCTACTTGTTTTTCTTCTTGTTCCTTTTCATATTATTCTAGTTGTTCCTCTTCTTGTTATTCTTCATGTTACTCTACTTGTTTCACTTCTTGTTATTCTTCTTGTTCCTCTTCTTGTTCCTCTACATAGTATTCTACTTGTTTTTCTTCTTGTTCCTTTTCATATTATTCTAGTTGTTCCTCTTCTTGTTATTCTTCTTGTTCCTCTTCTTGTTTTTCTTCTTGTTCCTTTTCATATTATTCTAGTTGTTCCTCTTCTTGTTGTTCTTCTTGTTCCTCTTCTTGTTCTTCTTCATGTTACTCTACTTGTTTCTCTTCTTGTCATTCTTCTTGTTCCTCTTCTTGTTATTCTTCATGTTACTCTACTTGTTTTTCTTCTTGTTATTCTTGTTGTTCCTCTTCTTGTTCCCCTTCATAGTATTCTACTTGTTTTTCTTCTTGTTCCTTTTCATATTATTTTATTTGTTCCTCTTCTTGTTATTCTTCTTGTTATTCTTCATGTTACTCTACTTGTTTCTCTTCTTGTTATTCTTCTTGTTCCTCTTCTTATTCTCGTTTTATTTCGTCGTCTTTTTCCTCTTCTTCAGATATCGTGTTTGTTGACGCCTAAATGTAGTGTCGTGTGACATAGTGTCGTGTCCAAAGAGTTGATGTCACGTGACATTATGCCTTGTCATAAGAGTTGATGTCAGGTGATATCGTGTTTTGTCCACTGTTGATGTCACGTGACATTGTGCCTTGTCCACAGAGTTGGTGTCGTGTGACTGTGTGGCACGGAGGTTAGCGTGTGCGACTGGTCAAGCAGGCAGCTGAGTCTGGTCACTCGGAAGGTGTCGTGAGCCTATTACGGTCCTTCGAGGACACGAACGAGCTGGCCGTCGCCGTCTTGGCTGGGTCGAGTGCCAGGATCCACAATCTCCTGTCTAAAGGTGAGGTGGAGGGTGCCCGTTGGCTGGGTCCAACAGCTGTTGGTCCGCTTGTGGACCCGTCCAGCCTCCCGGTTTAAACGGACAATAGAATATGTTGGATATTGACTAATTGTATGTTAATAGTTAGTAACAATGGCATAGAACAGGAGTGTCGTGGAGTAAAGCGTTCTGGGCAGTCCTAAAGACAGAATGCCGCGCTGCTAACCGTAACTTGTCACATTTTGATTAGTCATTTACTATCTCCGTCTGCTACATACCGTCATGTAATAACGATAACGATAACGATAACGATAACGGTAACGGTAACGGTAACGGTAACGGTAACGGTAACGGTAACGGTAACGGTAACGGTAACGGTAACGGTAACGGTAACGGTAACGGTAACGGTAACGGTAACGGTAACGGTAACGGTAACGGTAACGGTAACGGTAACGGTAACGGTAACGGTAACGGTAACGGTAACGGTAACGGTAACGGTAACGGTAACGGTAACGGTAACGGTAACGGTAACGGTAACGGTAACGGTAACGGTAACGGTAACGGTAACGGTAACGGTAACGGTAACGGTAACGGTAACGGTAACGGTAACGGTAACGGTAACGGTAACGGTAACGGTAACGGTAACGGTAACGGTAACGGTAACGGTAACGGTAACGGTAACGGTAACGGTAACGGTAACGGTAACGGTAACGGTAACGGTAACGGTAACGGTAACGGTAACGGTAACGGTAACGGTAACGGTAACGGTAACGGTAACGGTAACGGTAACGGTAACGGTAACGTTAACGATAACGATAACGATAACGATAACAATAACAATAACTATTATTATTATTATTATTATTATTATTATTATTATTATTATTATTATTATTATTATTATTATTATTATCATTATCATTATCATTATCATTATCATTATCATTATCATTATCATTATCATTATCATTATCATTATTATTATTATTATTATTATTATTATTATTATTATTATTATTATTATTATTATTATTATTATTATTATTATTATTATTATTATTATTATTATTATTATTATTATTATAGCAATACTAACAATAAGAAGAAGAAAACGAAGAAGAGATAATAATAGTAATAATTCCGTTCCTTAATATAGCGTGTTTTAAATTAATTAAATAACAATCAAAGCGTTTCATGTTAACATAACGTGTTGATTCAATCAAACATATGAATGAAATAAATAAATAGGCTAAGATCACATTAATAACTAAGATAAGAAAAGTAAGTATATACGATAAATATATAAGCTAAGATAAATAAATAAATAAAATACTAAAATAAACAAATTAGAATGGAAAAATACAATTTCAAAGAGAACAATTTAAACCCAATGTATGATATAAATTAGAAACAATGTGGTGCTTTTATATTAGTCATTTACCCACCTCTGTCTGCTACCTACATGTGTGCTTTCGTGTTTGCTGTTTTGTGGATGTGTTATAGAAGGTGACCTTTGCGGCAGGGCGAGGTGACATCAACACGAAGGACCACTCGTACCAGCATCACTATCGCAACTCGACCCGAGTTCCGCAGCCACTCCTAGCGGCCGCGTGGCAACTAAACGACTATGACGTCATCGACGCGTTGATGACGTACAAGCCGGACCCGTCCGTCCTCTACAGCAACAATCCCTTCAAGCCCCGGAAGCCTCTCTTCTTTCACGTGCGTCGTCCTAATGTGTCGTCGTCTGGCCTCGCTGTGTCAGTCGTGTTTTCATACTTAATAAGTCAATTTCACGATTGTGTCTGCCCGTGTAAGGTTTCTGATTCATCAGTGTCTCATATATCCTTCTCTACCCCCCTCTCTCGCTCTTTAATCCATCCAGGCTTACGAAATAAAATTAGAAAAAGAAGCAGAATGTGAAGCTGTCTGGTGTAACATAGTTACAGGAAACTCAACATTAACTGTTGGGTTAGTTTATCGTAGTCCAAACATAAGCATAGAAGAGAATGGAAAAATGCACAACGCTATAAAAGAAGTGAGTAAACGGGACTGTATTATTATGGGGGATTTTAACCATGGGCATATAAAGTGGACATCTCTACAGAGTCCTGGGAGAGAGGATCAAGAGTTTTTAAATTTAGTACAAGATAGTTTCCTTTTTCAACATGTGTTAGAACCAACCAGGGACAAGAACGTGTTGGACATAGTTTTGAGCTCACAGAAGGAATTTGTTGATAATGTCAATATATGTGAGCCACTGGGATGTAGTGATCATAACCAGATACATTTTATCATCAAAGTAAAAGGAGAACGGAACAGAAAAATACGGTACAGGAAAAATTTTCACAAAGGAAGATATAAGGACATGAGGGAATATTTAGCGAAGATAGACTGGAATAACACACTGAAGAATAAGACAGCAACAGAATGCTGGAATATCTTAAAGAGGGAAATTGACTGCGTCGTTGACAAATTTGTCCCCTTGAAAAAACAAGGGAAAAGGTCAAAGAAGAAACACTTATCGAAGGAAGCCAGTAGAAAAATCAAGTACAAGCAAATGATGTGGAAGACATATAGACATACTGGAAGTGAAGAAGACTATGCCATTTATAAAGAAGCACTTAATCAAGCTACAGCTGAAATTAGAAATTCGAAGAGAAGCTATGAACAAAAAATAGCTTTCAACATAAAACATGACAGCAAGAGTTTTTATGCGTATGTTCGAAGTAAACAGAAAGTTCAAGATAAGGTCGGGCCACTAGAAGGTAGTGATGGAAACATAATAACGGAGGGATTCTTAATGGCAGAAAACCTAAATGAATACTTTAGTTCGGTGTTTACCAGGGAAGATATTAGTACATTACCAGTACTAGAGACTAAGTTCGAAGGGAGAGAGTGTGACTATTTAGGACAACTAACTGTAACCCCAAAAATGGTAGCTATGAAAATAAGAGATATGAAGGATAATAAATCACCAGGAGTGGATGGGATTCCTCCCAAATTACTACTGGAAATTGTAGAACAAATTAGCATACCACTTGCAACAGTGTTCAATTTGGCATTAGAGGAAGGAGTGGTTCCGGTAGAATGGAAAGAAGCAAACATCATACCATTATTTAAAAAAGGATCAAGAAGCAAGTCAGAGAACTATAGACCAGTGAGTTTAACATCGGTGGTTTGTAAACTATTAGAAAGACTAATTAAAGATCACTTGGTTGATTTTCTTGTTAAAAATAAATTGATAAACACATCTCAACATGGGTTTTTAAAAGCGAGGTCATGCTTAACAAATATGTTATGTTTTTTGGAAGATGTCACAAAGTGGGTAGATGAGGGATCACCAGTAGATATAATCTACTTAGATTTTAAAAAAGCCTTTGACAAAGTGCCACACCAAAGATTACTACTTAAACTAAAGGCCCATGGCATAGGCAATGTTATGATTAACTGGATAGAAAAATGGCTTATTGATAGAAGACAAAGAGTAGTAGTTGATGGGGAGGTTTCAAACTGGAAATCGGTTTTGAGTGGAGTACCGCAGGGATCAGTATTGGGACCTATTTTGTTTTTAATATATATCAATGATTTGGATGATGACATAACAAGCAAGGTGTTGAAGTTTGCGGACGACACAAAAGTGTTTAGGAAAATAAAAAGTGATGCAGATAGACAGCATTTACAAGATGATCTAAATAAGTTGATAGAATGGTCTGAGAAATGGCAAATGCTGTTTAACTTTGGAAAGTGTAAGTGCCTCCACACAGGACATGGGAATGAAAATGCACAATATACAATGGGTGGTACTGTACTAAATACTACTGTAAAGGAAAAGGACTTAGGTTTAACCATTAGTGCTGACATGAAGGTATCCGAGCAGTGTGGAATTGCAGCAGCGAAGGCAAACCAAATTCTTGGATTAATTAGGCGAAATATAGTATACAAAGAAAAAGAACTAATAATACCGCTTTATAAAACAATAGTTAGGCCTCATTTAGAATATTGTATACAAGCATGGAGGCCATATCGCAAGAAGGATATTGATATGCTAGAAAGAGTACAAAGGAGAGCAACAAAAATGATACCAAAACTCAGGAATATTAGTTATGAAATGCGTCTAAAAGAATGTGGTCTAACAACACTAGAAACCAGAAGATTGAGAGGAGATCAGATTGAGGTTTTTAAAATATTGAATGGGTATGAAAATATTGACAGAAATATTTTTTTCACGGTCAAGGAAGAGAGAAGGACTAGAGGACATGGAGTTGTATTAGCAAAGAAGCAGTGTAGACTAGATATTAGAAAATTTTCATTTTCCCAAAGAATAGTAAACGAATGGAACAAATTATCAGCTGATTGTGTAGGTGCTAGAAGTGTTAATATGTTTAAAAATAAAATTGACATATACCTAAGACGGGCAGGGTATACTTAGATAGATAGGTTGGACTCTCGATAAGCCAAACGGCTTCCTTGTCCACCTGCCATCTAGAGTTGATTCTCTAGGTGGCAATCTTGTTAAATCTTGTTAAATCTGTCTCGCTCACTCTCTCTCTCTCGCTCGCTCGCTCGCTCGCTCGCTCGCTCGCTCACTCACTCACTCACTCTCTCTCTCTCTCTCTCTCTCTCTCTCTCTCTCTCTCTCTCTCTCTCTCTCTCTCTCTCTCTCGCTCGCTCACTCTCTCTCTTCCCCCCCCCCTCTATCTTTCGCTGCCGCTGTCGCTCTCGTTCTCCGTCTCGCACATGTCTCTGTCTCTCTGTCTCTCTGTCTCTCTGTCTCTCTGTCTCTCTGTCTCTCCGTGTCCGTGTCCGTGTCCGTGTCCGTGTCCGTGTCCGTGTCCGTGTCCGTGTCCGTGTCCGTGTCCGTGTCCGTGTCCGTGTCCGTGTCCGTGTCCGTGTCCGTGTCCGTGTCCGTGTCCGTGTCCGTGTCCGTGTCCGTGTCCGTGTCCGTGTCCGTGTCCGTGTCCGTGTCCGTGTCCGTGTCCGTGTCCGTGTCCGTGTCCGTGTCCGTGTCCGTGTCCGTGTCCGTGTCCGTGTCCGTGTCCGTGTCCGTGTCCGTGTCCGTGTCCGTGTCCGTGTCCGTGTCCGTGTCCGTGTCCGTGTCCGTGTCCGTGTCCGTGTCCGTGTCCGTGTCCGTGTCCGTGTCCGTGTCCGTGTCCGTGTCCGTGTCCGTGTCCGTGTCCGTGTCCGTGTCCGTGTCCGTGTCCGTGTCCGTGTCCGTGTCCGTGTCCGTGTCCGTGTCCGTGTCCGTGTCCGTGTCCGTGTCCGTGTCCGTGTCCGTGTCCGTGTCCGTGTCCGTGTCCGTGTCCGTGTCCGTGTCCGTGTCCGTGTCCGTGTCCGTGTCCGTGTCCGTGTCCGTGTCCGTGTCCGTGTCCGTGTCCGTGTCCGTGTCCGTGTCCGTGTCCGTGTCCGTGTCCGTGTCCGTGTCCGTGTCCGTGTCCGTGTCCGTGTCCGTGTCCGTGTCCGTGTCCGTGTCCGTGTCCGTGTCCGTGTCCGTGTCCGTGTCCGTGTCCGTGTCCGTGTCCGTGTCCGTGTCCGTGTCCGTGTCCGTGTCCGTGTCCGTGTCCGTGTCCGTGTCCGTGTCCGTGTCCGTGTCCGTGTCCGTGTCCGTGTCCGTGTCCGTGTCCGTGTCCGTGTCCGTGTCCGTGTCCGTGTCCGTGTCCGTGTCCGTGTCCGTGTCCGTGTCCGTGTCCGTGTCCGTGCCCGTGCCCGTGCCCGTGCCCGTGCCCGTGCCCGTGTCCGTGTCCGTGTCCGTGTCCGTGTCCGTGTCCGTGTCCGTGTCCGTGTCCGTGTCCGTGTCCGTGTCCGTGCCCGTGCCCGTGCCCGTGCCCGTGCCCGTGCCCGTGCCCGTGCCCGTGCCCGTGCCCGTGCCCGTGTCCGAGTCCGAGTCCGTGTCCGTCCGTCCGTCCGTCCGTCCGTCCGTCCGTCCGTCCGTCCGTCCGTCCGTCCGTCCGTCCGTCCGTCCGTCCGTCCGTCCGTCCGTCCGTCCGTCCGTCCGTCCGTCCGTCCGTCCGTCCGTCCGTCCGTCCGACCGTCCGTCCGTCCGTCCGTCCGTCCGTCCGTCCGTCCGTCCGTCCGTCCGTCCGTCCGTCCGTCCGTCCGTCCGTCCGTCCGTCCGTCCGTCCGTCCGTCCGTCCGTCCGTCCGTCCGTCCGTCCGTCCGTCCGTCCGTCCGTCCGTCCGTCCGTCCGTCCGTCCGTCCGTCCGTCCGTCCGTCCGTCCGTCCGTCCGTCCGTCCGTCCGTCCGTCCGTCCGTCCGTCTGTCTGTCTCCCTCTCTCTCTCTCTCTCTCTCTCTCTCTCTATCTATCTCTCTTTCAGTATGTCATTCTCTATGTCTCAGTCTCATTCTCAGTCTCAGTCTTTGTGTCTGTCTCTGTGTCTGACTCTTTCTTTCTGTGTATGTCTCCGTCTAACAAGTCTCTCTCTTCCCCTCTCCCTCCCTCTCCATTTTTCTCTCTACCGCACCCTCTCTCTCTCTCTCCTATCTGCCCTCCTCCCTCCCTCCCTCCTTCAGACACCACACACAGAAGACTTCCTTTGTCACATATACCAGCATTTTAACCTCCAGTGAACCCCGGACGCAATCACTATCCTGTCCCCACGTGACGTTTCTCACCTCAACATCTCATGTCGCCAGGTGCTGAACGGAACTCCGAAGCCGGATGACTTCCGCATCGTGCACCGGATTCTCGCCGGTTCCGACCTGACGCGCCGCAATAGCCGAGGCCAGACGGCGCTGTTTGAGGCGATGCGTGAGCGTCTGCCCGTCGGCTTCCTCGACTTTCTCGTCCGCTACGGCGTCAGTCTCGTGTCACGTGACTACCTCGGCCGCAGCCCGCGAGACTACGCGGCGGCGCTCGCGCGCGACGAATACATGCACTGGGACGACGGTCACGTGACCGGAGCCGACTTCCGGCGCGACGCGGAGCGCGTGCTCGGCTGGATCGTCAACGGCTACGATCACGTGATGCACGTGCTGCAGCACGCGACCGACGAGCTCGGACACCGGCTGATGGACAAGCTGGTCGCCGACCAGTGCATGAGGCGCACGGCCGCCGCCATTAACACCATCCCCAAAGTCAAGGTGAGGTGGTCACGTGATCGCCGTTACGGTTGTTTCCGTTGGCGGTGGATGTTGGTGTCATCGGCAGGTGTTGCTGTTACTGTTGTGGTGTTGTGGAGGTGATGTGAGTTGTTGTAGTGGCGGCTGTTCATGTTGTTGTTGGCTGTGATGCAACTTACGACATATCGGTCAATGATGAGGACGACGAAATACGACCGATGTTGACACTGAAGCGATAATGCTGACGACGAATGTTGTATTTTATATCTCAAGACGATCGGCAACATTAACGACAATGACAATTGAGATGACACTTACTTACATACATACATACATTTTACCACAATTCGCCTTATTGTATACCAAAATCATCTCCGAATACGTCAATCGTAACAGTGACCGCCGTGACGTCATTGCAGGGCCGCATGGCGAAGCTGTTGGAGGCAGTTGACAACGGCGAGGGGTACAAGATGACCAGTTACGCGGCGGACGGACTGTGGAAGGCCCGCAACAAGTGTGGACACTCGCTCCTACACCGGGCCCTGCTCAGTCGCCCGCTCGGACGGACACTCGTGGACCAGATCCTAGAGGCCTACCCCGCCCTGTGCCACTTCACCGACAACGTACGTCCCTGAAGCATCGATCGGGCAGGCTCCGGGAGGTGGCAGCACTTTTTAGCCTTTCTATCCGCCTGGGAGTTTAAAGCGATATAGTCCGTTCGTGGCTTTTTATCTTTATCGCAAAATCAGGTTAATCAGTATAAGTTATGAATATTTCCTTCTGGGCTTTTAGCCACGCCTACAACGGTTTCGAAAACGCCTCATGGTCGATGTGTGAACAGAGTTAAGCGCCCTTACTGCCTCTATTTTCAACCCCTAAACGGTACATGAAAACATATTTTGACTGGCTATACGCTATAATAGCTATAATTTATACCGCATAACACGATTTTGCAATAAAAATAAACAGCCTCGAACGGACCATGTCGCTTTAATACCAATTTTGCCACCAGGTCGGCCTTACCTCAAAATTGGATAGAAAGGCTGACTGGTTCTCAGTCCACAAATATAAAATAAACACTAAAATAGGAATATACTTTTATAAGATGATAATATACTATTACAATTATTTAACAGTAAACATTTACACAAAATAAACAAACCTACAAATTTGCAGCTGTTTATGAAGCAATGATTATGGCAGAATTAGCCTCGATTAATCAGGCTCCGTGAGGTGGCAGCACTTTTTAGCACGTCACACGGATAACATTCAAAGGCTAGTTGTGTTCTCGGTGAAGTTAAGCAGCCGAGCGAAAGTCGGTGAAAAAATACTAGCGAACCAGTGGTTCTTCGTTATTCGTATGTGTGCGTACGTGCGTGCGTGTGTACGTGCATGCATGCGTACGGACATATGAGCTGTTATGCGTTTGTATGTATACAATGCATGCTCGTTTGCGCGTAAACAAATCTAACGTACGTTTGTAAGAACATTATTATTACTTACTGTCTACAGACCAGTGTCTACTCGCTCCGTTATCAGCTGCCTAACGACACGTACTCGCACACGCATACATGCATGCACACACACGCACGCACGCGCACAAACACGCATTGTGATATGTGAGATGTCTTACTGGTCGTGTTAGGTGTCTATTTCGTCGTATAAAATGCATATCTCATCGTGTGATATGTATAACTCATCATGTTAGACGAATAACCCGTCGTGTGAAATGTCTAACTTGGCATGTTACATGTCTAACTCGTCGTGTTAGATGACTAACTCGTCGTGTTATATGTCTAACTCGTCGTGTGATATGTCTAACTCATCGCCGTCCTTGCAACGTGTCTTCTTGGCTGTCTACAGTTGATGCGGAGTCCACTACATTACGCGTATCTTCTCTACGACGGAAGTGACGAAATCGTAGCGCTTCTTCACAAGACCTGTCCGGAAATGGCCGAATTGGCGGATGTGGTACGTGTTCAACTGCATATGTTGGTGCGGTACAAACACTGTACGTGTGGAACAGACACTGTACGTACGGTACATACACTGTACGTATGGTACATACACTGTATGTGCGGTACAGACACTGTATGTGCGGTACATAAACTGTACGTACGGTACAGACACTGTACGTACGGTACATACACTGTACGTGCGGTACATACACTGTATGTGCGGTACAGACACTGTACGTACGGTACATACACTGTACGTGCGGTACATACACTGTATGTGCGGTACAGACACTGTACGCGCGGTACATACTCTGTACGTGAGGTACATACACTGTACGTGCGGTACAGACACTGTACGTGCGGCACATACAATGTACGTGCGGTACATACACTGTACGTGCGGTATATAGACTGTACGTGCGGTACATACATTGTACGTGCGGTACAGAAACTGTTTGTGCGGTACAGACACTGTGCGTGCGGTACATAAATTGTACGTGCGGTACATACACTGTACGTGCGGTACAGCCACTGTATGTGCGGTACAGACACTGTACGTGCGGTACAAACACTCTATGTGCCGTACAAACATTGTACATGCGATATAGACACTGTACGTGCGGTACAGACACTGTACGTGCGCACACCATCATCGTAGATTGCGTCACAACACACGTTTATGTGGTACCATCACTTAATGGACTGTGACGAGAAAATAGAAAGGCTCTGGGGACGAACGCACGAAATGAAAGAACCGAAGTTGAGAGTATAATTATAATAACATAACAGGCGTAGTTAAGCGCTTTCGTCTTCTGTCGCCGATTTCTATCATGCGGTCGGTCGGGAGCATACGAGTTGTCGCGTCGTGTTCCAGTCTTCCATGTATTCCTGGTTCAGCCTCCTCAACTCCAGGTCTTTCTTTATACTATCTTTCCATATTTGTGTTGGTCTTCCTTCTTTACTCTTCCCAGGGACTGGCGATTCTACAGCGTTTACACGTGTAGTGGTCTGTCTCTCTTCTCTGACATGGCGGCCAGCGTAGCTAGACATCTCTAAATAGTTGTCTTCTGTCGTTTCTATTCCCGCTGTGAAAAGTTTTGTTGTATGGGAACAAGGGCTCTCCGTTGGCGATTGAAGAATATCTCTTTACACAGTGTCTTTATGGATCTCGTCACGTTCCCCACCGTCTTTTCTCCCCCACCTCGTTATCTGTCACATCTCACTTATTCGTAGCAGTCTAAGGATGAGTGAGACTTGCAACCTTGTCCACAAGCTGGTGCCTCGCACACTTCAACATTGATCCCTTCCCCCGGGGCTACTACAAGGGAACTAGGGCACTGTGGGATTTAACATGGAGGAACAAAAGCGTGGAACTAATAACTACGGAAAGAACAGTCTTACAAATATAAAAGTGTAACGTTTTGAAAACGTGTCTGTGACTATCATTTTACGAAACATCTTAGTAGTGTGTGTTGACAGTGTGTTGTAGTTGTAGTTATATTTAAGTTCAGCCAATGAAATCGCTCACAAGGAGTGTGGTCCGCGACCGGTCAAGTGATCTAATTTTAGGTGATTTCAGCTATATGCTGTTCGTGTTACATGCAACATTTGGTATGTAGACGAATACACAAAAACATTCAGCTGCTGACGCGATTGGGCGGACGGATCGTTATACTGGAATTTCCATAAATTGTTTATCCGTCTTCAAATTGGGGCGGTTATTTGCGCAGTTTGACTGGGGACGTCAATAAACTAGTTAGATGCGGCTGACTTCCGTACTTCGTGTTGGGGTTTACCAGGGTTAATTTGTTTGGCTAACACCCTCGGCTCATGAGAATGCAAACCATTGGTGAACAATACCGTCGTATTGTGTACGTTTGTCTTTGTTTCTTGTAGAATGGAAGATTGCCGAGAGAATATTCGAAGGAAAACCTGACGCCGTACGAGCACAATTCCTTACTGCGTGACGTCACGCAATTCGAGTCACGTGTCTATCTGAGAGAAGTCGATTTCGAACATCATCTACTAGAGGCGATCGAGGTAAGACGCTGGTACTGCCACCTGGCGAATGTTTCAGTTCAACGACGGTGAATCAGAATAAGAGTAACGTGACCGGAACTTGACATTAAATAGGGCTAATGAAATGTAAAAATAGTAAAA
>OZ024866.1:7286944-7301944 GCA_964017155.1 Oasisia sp. SBJ-2009
TTCGTTCGTTCGTTCGGTCGGTCGGTCGGTCGGTCGGTCGGTCGGTCGGTCGGTCGGTCGGTCGGTCGGTCGGTCGGTCGGTCGGTCGGTCGGTCGGTCGGTCGGTCGGTCGGTCGGTTGCGCTGTACGAGGATACAAACGTAGCCACACAACATAGCGTTACAAGAACAGTCTATGCATCTTTTATGTCCTAATTTGTAATACATCGTGGCTGTTGTCCTCTCCTTATAAAACTAATAGTTTGCATTCCAACTGTTAACGAATCGTCAGCCCATACCGTAAAATAAATTTATATCAACTTCTCCTTAGAAAGTATACAGAAAAGTTGAAAATTATATTCATCATGACCCAAGCACTTTGCCAGACCATGACCCGGTCCTCTCATCAACAACGTCTGGGGCTCATGTAGCCTCTGTCGGGTCCCAGGTTGCATGTCAGGGAGCCTCGTCCTACCACAATATCTCGCTCCATGTTAAACTACAGGACACCAACAATCAGCCAAGGGTAAACAACCCCCAAATCATCTCAATGTTAGGCAAAGAAACACTTGTATTTTCAAAAAACAATATTATAAATTAGAAAATGTGTATATAAGTTATTTTTATATAATTATAGAAAACCAGTATTTTATATGGGCTGGGCTGTAGCTATAAAGCAACGATATATTTCACCTAGCCGTAGTAGCCCGTGGTAGAACACATCGAGGTACTCCCGCGGTACGATATACTGCGTCACGCTACACCACCTCTGCCGATAAATAGTAAAGGTAAAGTCAAGTTGTTATATAGCATAGTATCCAGTCCTCAGGACCGTTCAAAGCGCTTTACACTTTACTTCCCTGACAGACCTGTTCACTCAGACACCATCTCGGCTTCTCTGGGAAGCATCCAGCCATATGCTACAATTAATGCGCGAAGGCTGCTCGTACACATATCCACCACTATAGCCAGGTACTCATTTACGCAGCTGAGTGAACTGGAGCAGTATAGAGTGAAAAGTCGACCCCAACATCCGGGGTTCATTTCACTAACGTTGTTAGGCGATCGTAAACACGATTTTGGTCTTTAAAATCCGTTTTGATCCTTAACAGTGATATTGAATACCGGAAACTGTCAACACCGTGACACGTCAGTGGGTCATTGGCACCGGTATGCCAAGAAAACAGTGTCCTCGGTAACAAAACAATGTATATTTGTGTTTTGAAAAAGTCCACACAATTTAATAACGACTTTCTTTAACGGTGGAGTTTTCATCACAGTTATTCATCTTAGTGAAACTGCTCCCAGGTGTCTATGTACATTAAATCACAGACGCGGGGTAACAATCAAAGACATGCACTCCTTACCCTATCGGGTAAGAATGGGGTTAATCGGAAGCAGCCGAGATCACAGCGTCTGGCCGCCTGTGAGAGGTGACCTTAATCAACGGTGCAGTTCTCCCGCTGAGAAGCACCAGTCAAACGTCTCCTCCGAAGATCGTCACGTGACACAGTTGTGACTAGTCCGTCATTTTATTAATCCCACCCGGTCATAGTCGCTGCTGTCCGACTGTCTCTCGCTCGGACGATGTCTGAGAACATGTTTAAAAACGAAACAATCTGTTTTTGTGCCCGTTGTCTAGAATCGCCCCTAAAGAAGAGGCGCCTAGTCGCCGATACACATGGGAAGACAAAGCGACGGGACACTAGTTGGGCCAATAATCTGGCCCAGTCAGAGTAAAATTCTATCCTTAAACAAAATCCGTTGTTAATTTATTTCAAAACGCAAATATCCATTGTCATATTACCGAAGACACTATTTCCACGACCACCGTTGACAATATACCGCTGGCACGTCATTGTGTTAACTGTTTTTTATCATGTATTCAAAATCACTGTTGAGGATCAAAATTGATATCGAAGTGCAACAGCTGGTTTAAGAGCTCTTAATAACGTTACTAAAATGTAATGGTGCCCAGTCTACCAAACGCCGGCGTTGACGACAATAACATATATGATCCATGTTGAAAATGTCACGTAGGTCTACTGTTCACGTAACGCAGTATTTGTGCGAGCGTATATATATATATATATATATATATATATATATATATATATATATATATTATATACAGATATATATATATATATACATATATATTATATATTATATATTATATATTATATATTATATATTATATATTATATATTATATATTATATATTATATATTATATATTATATATTATATATTATATATTATATATTATATATTATATATTATATATTATATATTATATATTATATATTATATATTATATATTATATATTATATATTATATATTATATATTATATATTATATATTATATATTATATATTATATATTATATATTATATATTATATATTATATATTATATATTATATATTATATATTATATATTATATATTATATATTATATATAATATATTATATATTATATATTATATATTATATATTATATATTATATATTATATATTATATATTATATATTATATATTATATATTATATATTATATATTATATATTATATATTATATATTATATATTATATATTATTATATATATATATATTATATATTATATATTATATATTATATATTATATATTATATATTATATATTATATATTATATATTATATATTATATAATTATATATTATATATTATATATTATATATTATATATTATATATTATATATTATATATTATATATTATATATTATATATTATATATTATATATTATATATTATATATTATATATTATATATTATATATTATATATTATATATTATATATTATATATTATATATTATATATTATATATAATATATTATATATTATATATTATATATTATATATTATATATATGTATATATATATATATATATATATATATATATGTATATATAAATATATGTATATATATATATATATATATATATACGTATATGTACGTATATATATATATATATATATATATATATATATATATATATATATATATATATATATATATATATATATATGTATATATATATATAATATATATATATATGTATATATATATATATATATATATATATATATATATATATATATATGGTCCCAACATGCGTATCTAAGCGTGCGTGCGAGCATGTGAAAAGCTGTTAGGCCCAGTTAAATAGGCCCTATATGTACATGTCCCAGGCATACATACTTACGGATCTTTTTTCAGTCAAACTCTTGCATTTTCGTATTTCGTTGAGGCTAACTGTGTCTTTGGATAAAGAGTAATAAGAGATAAGAGGCGGATAATACAAACCAACCATTTCCAATGACGTAGTCAGCCGTGACGTCATGTCGGACAACGAGGTGATATACAAAGCCTGATCACCGGGTGTTACTGTATAAAAACCAGGGAAAGATATAATAAATAAATTTGACAACTGCTACAGTGAGCCGACAGAGTAAGCGACGTTTATTTTCCAAAAACAACTACAATCGCGTATACATCATATCAGGAATTATACGAGTTCTACTAATCAAGACATAATGACTATATAAAAAAGACGTCACAAACGCCACTAGGAAACGCTGCTAAAACGTCAAGCGACGGAGCAATCACCAGGCAGAGGTCACTTCCGGTCGCGAGCTCACTTCGTGGATCTCTGGCATATGTGACTGGCGAAGTTGGAAGGAGCTCGCAATTGAAATTGGAAGGAGCTCGCATTCGAAGTTGGGAGGACCTCGCAATCGTAGTTGGAAGGTCCTCGCAATCGTAGTTGGAAGGTCCTCGCAATCGAAGTTGGAAGGAGCTCGCAATCGAAGTTGAAAGGACCTCGCAATCGAAGTTGGAAGGAGCTCGCAATCGTAGTTGGAAGGACCTCGCAATCGAAGTTGGAAGGACCTCGCAATCGAAGTCGAAAGGAGCTCGCAATCGAAGTTGGAAGGACCTCGCAATCGAAGTTGGAAGGTCCTTGGTGTCGTAGTTGGAAGGACCTCGCAATCGAAGTTGGAAGAACCTCGCAATCGATGATGGAAGGACCTCGCAATCAAAGTTGGAAGGAGCTCGCAAGCGAAATTGGAAGGAGCTTGCAATCGAAGTTGGAAGGAGCTCGCAATCGAAGTTGAAAGGACCTCGCAATCGAAGTTGGAAGGTCCTCGCAATCGAAGTTGGAAGGACCTAGCAATCGAAGTTGAAAGGACCTCGCAATCGTAGTTTGAAGGACCTCGCAATCGAAGTTGGAAGGACCTCGCAATCGAAGTTGGAAGGAGGTCGCAATCTGAAACGAGACGCGCTTTGGAGTCGCTGTTTAGACTGTGAGCTGAGGTTGTTTAATGCCGATGGCTTTGAAAGTTCACACCGACTTTGTTGTACGCTTGAACTTTCTCGCAGGAAAACGTGCTGATAACGGGACCGCATGTTGAAATATAAAAGAACCAGATCAATTCAAACGTGCACAAATACATTTAAAACATTACCAAATTAGCTTGTGCACCCAGTTCCCCGGACAGTCTCACTCCAGACAGGAGTGTTTGTCAGTATATACGTGCATATCAACTAGAAATGGGACCACAATGGAAATAAGTGCTAGCATTTGTGTGCCATCCTTTTATTTAATGTACTTTGTATTTGTATCTTATGTATATCTGTAGAATGGTTACATTTTATATTAAATAAATTCATCCGTCCAACAGGAAGAAGAAGCAGACAAATTCTCGCGACCATTCTCAGCTTTTCAATAATCTAAATAACACTGTCAAAATTTGTCAAAGCTACAAAGAGTTCAAAGATAAATGTAAACCATGTTTTAAGCACGTTATATAGAGTACTTCTACAAACTGTGTTGTTGGCAGCTGGTAGTTATACCATGTTTGTATCTTATTGTAGATTTTAGGTTTTAACTTAATTTATATTTTATCTGTTACAACATATATCTTACTATTTTACATCTTTTAATATTGCATGTCTGTACGATTGTGTGTATGAGGACCTCACTGAAACGAAATCTAATATATATTTTAATGTGCACTATATTTAGCTGAGCCAGCCTGAATAAAATATATTATATCATCAGCAGTTACTCCTCTACGTAGAGTCGAGAGTATGTGTTGTGTTGGTAAACATTATTGTTTGATCGTTATGACAACATTCTGTTGTGTAACGGGGTCTGTTAAAATTATTAATGCTGGACTAATCAAAATCATTCCCATAATTTACATGTTCATGTGAATGCTAGTCTTCTCAAAACAGTAAAATTCTATCAGTGCCAATCATTGGACCACTGGAAAAAAACGTTTAGCATCAAATCAACCATTTAAAATCAAATAAGTACACGAAATGATAGATTATTCCAAGAATTACTACCCACCCCACGCAAGTCAACCTCACCGACTTGGCATGGAAGTTATTGATTTGAGATATCTTCTGCCGCGGTGTAATTAAAGCAAGCCGCTTTCACCGAATATGTTTTAAGATGTGTGTACTATTTGGGGGACAGTGGCATAGTTGTTAGAACGTCAGACTCCCAACATAAGAAACTTCTGTTTGAATCCTTTCTCACAACGTTTTCGAGGCTCACTCATGTGAACTGACAATGTGGGAGAACATCCTGTTAAACTAAACACTCCGGAAATGGACAGAACCAAGATCTGGTTCTAAAGACAGCAATGTTCATTCCATATGCGTTGCACGTAGTTTTCAGAAAGACGGTATATTTGCGTTTCGAATATATGCTATGAAAAGTGGGCTAAAATCCGCCTAATAAAACATCAAAGCATTAACTCGGTTATGTCGCGGAATAAACGTTTCCGCTCATCAACGAAACCGGTGCAGAACTTAAAGTAATGGAAATTCTTGCACATCGAGTGTCAATGTCAACACGAGGATTAGCGGTGTCGGTATAAAAACCGGCGTTAGTGCCGGAGTCAAATATATTCTCAATTGAATTCGTAACAGAGCAGATCATCTGTGACCAGCTGCTAATAATTTCGAGACGGACAAAGGCAAATTACACTGGTTCAATGTCGACGGCGTCATCGGTTCTAGAGGACGTTGATACGTCTAATGAAACCAACACGGGTGGTTTTGTTTTTGGTGTGTCCGCCAACATATGGCGGTACGGCTGGCCGCCGCTGTGCATGATGGGACTCGTCGGTAACACGCTCGTGCTGCTTGTGCTGAGGCGGGACGGACTCGTGCGGACGTCGGCCAACGTCTACTTGAGCGCCCTGGCCGTCGGTGACAGTCTCGTGCTGATGGTCGGCTCAGTGGTGATGTACCCAGATATAGCTTGGGGTTGGTGGTTTGACAGTACCAGTAGATTGGCATGTCGCGTCACTGGGCCGGTTGTTCAAACACTAACAAACGCGTCCACTTGGCTCATTGTCGCGTTCACTGTCGAGCGCTGCGTCGTCGTCCGCTTACCGCTACTCAAGCTACGTCTGTGCACCCCGCGCAACGCCGGCTTGTGCTGCGGGTCGCTGCTGGTGTTGGCCTTCGTCAAGAACATCGACGACTTCATCATATACGACTTCGTCGTTGGTTCTGGTTCGGCCGCCGCCATTTGCACTGTACCCTTACGCTACCGGGATTATTTGAACAATTACCAACCAATGATTAACATAGTTATGTCCTGCGTGATCCCGACAGGTGTCGTGCTTGTGTGTAACTGGGCGATAATACGAACATTTCGTCGGGACTTGATGCAAACGGCCGCGCGAGACTCGATCGTTAGACACACAACAATCATGGGTCTGGCCGTGTCGTTCGCATTTGTCGTCGGCGTGTTTCCTGCTCATGTGTTCTACGTAACCATTCCCAACTGGCCAATGTCTCTACAGGATCAGGTCGATATCCTGCGGTCACTGCTTCTTCTGCGATACGCCAATCACGCCGTCAACTTCTTCCTCTACAGCCTGACGGGAGCTCACTTCCGGTGCGAGTTGGTCGCCTTGTTTCGTAGTTACATCCAACGAGGACGTGTAACAACAGCAGGCGTCATTCATAGAGTGACGTCACGTGTAACGGGCATGGTTCATTATCGCCGAGAATTGGACAACCACTTCGAAATGCATTAAAATGAACACTGCTGACATTTTGTTTGTCTAAAAGGTAATGCATGGGCGTTAGAATCGTTTGGGGCTGAATGGCTCAACCCCAATGTTGAGAGAGGTTTTCCACTCCATATCGGGTGCTTTACGTGTAAGGTGATTTGTCGCGTATATGTCATGATTTGGTTATATTCTATATTTCGGAGTTTAAGTTGAATTGCTTTTCCATGCAAAATGTGAACGTTATTCTTGAACTTCACTCCAAATTCTCCCAATGTGACGAAAGGCAAGGGTAAAGTGGTGAATGTGACTGCGAAATGTGCGACAATAGCCCGTCATTTTCCGACGTCATTTAAAGATTTTTATCAGGTCTAATGGTTGTTAAGATTATTACCAAGTAATATTTTTTTTATTCTTCAGTTGACATACATGCGCAATGTTCCATTTATACTTAGAGCTCAGTATCACGCATGTGCATACATGTACTTTGTTTTGTGACGCATAACATTTTGCTGTATCCTTTCCAACTACGGCGTTCTATAGAGAGGATGTCATTAGAGTTCGCTTCCTCGAGGGAAATGTGATTTAATGTTCTAATGTGACGTACGTTTCCCAAGGTATGCTTTATTGTATAAGTGGTGCATAGCTGTCGATTTGTTCAGATGCGCACAAGCAATACCATTCCCAGTTAATAGCGTATGTTATAGTGAAAACAACGCAAGATTTCCTACGTCTCGTTATAGTAGTAACTAGTTGACAACTTTACTACTCTAATTTATTTGTTGTATTTATGTTATTACAATCAAAATTGCATTTATAAATTATGAATGTTTCCGTAGATGATAATGTTCTGCTACTAATATTAATGTGATGAGTATATATATATATATATATATATATATATATATATATATATATATATATATATATATATATATGTATATATATATGTGTATATATATATATATATATATATATATATGTATATATATATATATATATATATATATATATATATACACATACATATATATATATATATAATATATATATTATATATATATGTATATATATGTGTGTGTGTGGGTGGGTGAGTACGTGCGTGCGTGCGTGCATGCGTGTGTATATACGTGTTTGTGTATATATGTACGTTGAAACATGACTGAATTGGCGTCGATGTATATTCGCTTGTGACAAATAAATGCCTACTAATTTAATACAGTTGTTATAATTGTAATCAAATATATATGTAGGAAATAAAGTATGAACATACAAATCTAACTTTTATTATTATACAATATCATTCCTCCTATCAGACACATATGTGTTCCTCCTTTCAAAACGTACATGTCAGACCGGCAGATATGATGCTTAAGTCGTATGTGCCGACATACATGTTTATTTGACTTACACGACTTCAGTACCCGGACAAGTCGTAGTTGTACTCACTGATGTCTTCTACGTCACCGTGTCCAGCTGGCCAATGACCGTATCTACAGAGTCAGACAGCCATCACTGTCCGGCAAACCTTCGCAACTATCCGGCAATCCTTCACTACTATGTCCGGCATTCCAGCCCTCCCACTTTAAAACAGAACAGGGCATATTAGATTTTTCACATATATTGTGATTGAAAACATATCTAAATCCAAAATATCACTGTTTGGATATCGATGGCCTTTTAAAACTATTAACACCAACAATGACAGTACGGAGGTCTGAAAAACCCATCCGAAATAGTAGGTGTTTAGATATTGTTACAATTTGAACGGTTTATCACTAGGCAACGCAAATGGCCGTGCATCTTTGTCGAAATGGTGATGTGTTGTTTAAACTCAAAGGATACCAGAATATGATCAAAAGTAGTTGTAGATGAAGAATGTATATCCAAATTAAGACTTAAATCAACAAGAATATAACATTCAGAATGATTGGTTGGAAGATTTTCCAACATATCCTATTCAAATCTGAAGTGGTCAGGGTTGAAATGTAATTTGTGTAAACGTGGGTGACGCTGAAAACCGTAAACAGAAGGAGAAAAATCAACACATGTTTTTGGAAAGACGTAATAATAATAACGATACGCGACATAGTTGATTATTAAATTAAACCGACTGAGCATCAAAGTTACTGTTTTGAAGAACCTTCTGCCGCAGTATGCATAATGCGTTCCCCCAGATGTAAACAGACCTGTATTTATTTAGGGCGCGGTGGCTTTGGTGTGAGAACGTTACACAACATGAAAAGATCCAGATTCAAAACCTTTTCCAACTAATGTTTTTTACTTTTTTCAACGTCAACAACGTTTAGGCCAGTCACCCCTCTAACAGCTGTCTTCAACGAGAGATCCAAAAAAGAGCTAGTAATTTTATTTCAAACAAAAGTCACCCCGCTAATCATCTGTTCAAATTATTACCATATCAAGTAAACGTTTTAGAAGCATCAGTACGAAAATAAATCGCCGTAGAAATCGTTTTACCATTGCCACCCCCCCCCCCCCCCGTGTCAATCTGAGCTTTTCCTTCTCTGTGAAAGACCCAAACCATACTATGAGTGAAAACAGGACACTCTCGATTGCAACTCTGTAAAAGGTGAGCAAGATCTGTGTGGACAAACCAAACGATCTCAACCTTCTTAAAATGTACAGCCGATGCTGCGCCCTTTTGACAATACTATCAATATTTAGCTTCCATTTAAGATTACTAGAGATTCTAGAACCAAGAAACCTGAAGTGTTGGACGGTTTCAACTGTCCTGCCTTCGATCAAAAGAGTCGAGAAGATTCTTCTAAAATCCACAATCGTTTCTTTTGTTTTGTCTACATTGAGCTCCAGATTGTTTTCGCTGCACCAACCGATAAGTTTGTTCACCTGATCACGATACTCAGATTCATTAGAGTTGGTAATAAGACCTGGCACTGTAGTATCATCAGCAAATTTCAGTATTTGGGTACTTTCATGACACAATCATATATATATATATATATATATATATATATATATATATATATATATATATATATATATATAAGTATACGTACAACAAGGTTATCATATGCGTGGCATGTGTAATGAATTAATGAGAGTTTTCCTGAACATTAATTAATGTATAATTCTGATTATTGTCTCAGGATATACTAAATTTCACACAAACATTCCGTAAGTAACTTAGTTGTTACATATTCAAATCAGTATTTTAAACAATATTTGCCGTAGATAGTCAATGTGCGGTAGTATTCCCAATCAAATACACTATTACCAGTTGAGTAGTGTGTACTGATGACCCAATCTAAGACAAAGTGTATATTTAGAAGAGAAGAATAGTGGTGCCCTATGCCATATTTAATTAAACAGTGACATACATATTTTGCTTGCAGGGTGTTTTCACTAGAAACAGCACTGTGAGAGATAGCTAGGCCTATATCGAATGTATGTTAGAACAGACGTATTCACTGACTATGACGATGATAATAATCTTAATAAAATAACTTCAATTCCACATAAATCCTTGGAAACAAGCATCACAGAAAAATCTAGACAAAATACAAAAGGGTTTATCAAATATCGATAATAAATATTCAGTTGTTAACAGATGAATTGATACACCAGGAAGCTATGTTGGATAGACGAAATTTTAAAAATGCATTTTTAAATAAAGGCTGGATTGTACAATAGTTCCAACTGATCTAACAGTAAAGAGAAGCATATTCCAAAGAATCCCAATATTAGTATTTATAACAGGGACAAAAGTATGTCAAAACTAGGTGATCGAAGCTGGATGTGTTAATTTGCAGGTATATCAATGGGTGTAAGCACGGTGGTTACTTATATAAAAGTGCCTGGTATGTGATAACACAGCTCTTAAAGATGATATGTCATAAGACAGAGAGTCAATGCAAAGATTTCAGAAGTGGCATAAGACAAATTACGTGTAACACATCACAAATCAGGAATATAATTATAACCAAAAAAAAAGGAAAACCTTGCAAAATTATGCATTCGCCCGATGGTTTAAAATGTTTCCAGTACATCTAATGTCATCCTACTCTATGGAAATCAGTTACCTGTGAATATCCGGACATCCACCATAGTGTGGAGTTTAGATTATCTTACAAACCAACCACTGTTTGTCAAAGTGCAGTCTAAATGCAAATCTTGCGGTCGCCAGCAACCTCCCATTGTTAGCATAGTTTTACATCAGACGTCATCTGCACCAGCACAGGTACCTGACGGCGAACCGCTTGGTCGCCGTTTCTGTTTCACTGTATACCGCAATATGTCGAAGTTCTCATGATGTATGTTTGATTGGCAAATCCGCTGGCGTCACTGTACCAACACTACAGATAGGAGATTGACAGCTTGGTTCGAAATGAGTTTTGAAAGACAAAAGTATATTATAACAAAAATAATAGCTCCCATCATTAAAAATAAATCTGGTGATTTGTCAGATAATAATAACTATAAACCCATTGCCTTTGCCACAGCTGCTAGCAAACTATTTGAATCATTAATATTATCCAGGGCTACCCCATTTCTCATTACATGAGACAATCAATTTGGATTTTGAAAGCATCACTCTATTGAGATGCTCATATTTTTGTTAAAAGAACTTTTTTGAAACTATATTGCTAATGGGTCTTCTATGTAATTTACTATGTGGGATGTCTTCAAAGCCTTCGACAACAAATTAACCACAGCAAGCTATTTGGTCAATTAATTGATCGTGGCTGTCCAGCTTTTATTGTACGCATTGTCTATCACTGGTATGGTACCCAACACTTTACCATCATATGGTGTCAGGGATTTTCTAGGTTTTTTTACTGTTTCAAATGGTGTTAAACAGGGTGGAATCCTTCCCCTCATCTTTTCAATGTGTACATGGATGACTTAAGTGTTAATCTGAACAAATTACATATTCGTTGACTTTATGCTGGCACCTTAATCCACCACTCTATATTTTTTCTCCCAGTGTTGCTGGATTGAGAAAACTTACAGATTGTTGTGCCAAGTATGGCGAATTGTTTAACATTACGTATAATGCCAAGAAGTCCTTTTGTATGGTTATTGACAACAAACCCCAGGACATGAAAAATGTTCATTGTATCCATCTCAATAATCATCCATTACCTTATAATACGAAATGTAAATATCTTGGTCATATAATCAACAATAACCTAACTGATGATGACGATAGTGCCAGACAAAAAAGATGCCTTTACGCACAAGTTAATGTATTAGCTCGAAAATATTGTCCTGATAATATTTCCACCAAAATTACTTTATTTCAAGCACACTGTGCTCCTATATACACTTCTAGTCTTTGATGCAAATACATACAATATAGCCTCAAAATCATTACCGTCGCATAAAATAATAGCCTCAGAATTTTACTCAACTTACCCTCAAGATGTAGTGCAAGTTTTATGTTTTCCACCAACTACAGTAAATCTTTTAATGAACGCATTCGTTCATCCATATTTAGTATTTTATGTCGTCTTCATCAGTCGGATAATTTCTTTTTATTAATTACCTGCATACAGATTTTCATTTTAAGAGCTGCATGTACACATAATGGAGGTCGCCTTTATACACATGACATTTGTATTGTATTTGGTAATCAATTTTTTTTTACTTCTTATTTAATTAATTTCCTGATATATTTATTCATAATTCGTTTAACTTTACACTTATATCTTTACGTCGATCACATCATTGCTTTGATTGTATTATATGTAATGTACTTTTCATATTTTTGCATTGTATTTTATGTATGTATGTATGTATGTATGTATGTATGGATGGATGTATGTATGTATATATATATATATATATATATATATATATATATATATATATATATATATATATATATATATATATATATATATATATGGACGACGTCTTGTCTGAAATAAACTTTATTATTTATTATTATTATTATATCAGAAAAAGGCGTCCCTGGATTGTGGTAAAGTTCATCGAACAGAAACATTTACATGATCGTCTTTTATAACAGTATAAGCTGGAAAGGAAACTCAAACATCATCTTCCTAAAAGTACATACTTGACTATGCATTTTCAGAAAGGCAAGATCACTTGACATCATTCTTTTCATGACTATCCGCTGTTTAGTGTGTTTACTTATGGCTTGGCTGTGTCTGCTGGGGTGGAAATGTCTCAAAGCAGGATGGGACAGATCGGATAAAATTACAAAGAAGGCCCGAAAGAGTCACAGGCAGAAGCCAGGAGATGCTTGATACATACCATGGGCCCATTGGGGACCACAGTCGCACGAACTGACACACACTAAATAAAAAATCCACATACGATCTATAGAGTGTCCAAGACCAGAATAACCATAATATATATTAGTTGTTTAGTGTTTTCGGTGATAAATATGTTTAATAAGAGTAAACGAAGAACTGGGAATAACACATATTTAACGAATGGGGCGCTGACGTTTACTTGTGCTGGTGAAGCTGTTAATTACTTTATCGTAGTTTTTAATATTTAAATTCGTAATATTGTGTGATTTTAATATGGCATGGACGTGTATAGTTTTATGTATAATTGTATACTGTACATTGGTAGTGTAATTTTCCTGCGGGACTTAATAACATATTCGTTATCTCCAGTCAGCTTATTGAAGCCTGAAGACCAAGCAATGCTGGGAATTGGACCACAGGTGAACATAATGAGCGGTTCTTGTGCTGTGACGTTGCGAATGCGCGACATCTACGGAGTCAAGAATACCGGGATAGGTTGCATTACTTCCTTTGCAAATGTTTTGATGAACAATTAAAAGGTGCTGACACTGTGTGGGCGATATTACATGACATAGATATGTAACTTTACGCCGAAATCTTGCCATCTTCATTTGGATAAATAAAATGTTATTGACTTTGTATATACACTTTGCCAACACCCATGACTAAATGGCTGAGATGTAGCGTACGCTACTAAACTACTACATGCAGTTAAGTTGAGACAATGTCAGGTCTACCACGGGATCAAGTGTAATGCATTTTAGCAGTTCTCATGAATGCGTGTACGTTGTGAGATGTATATCACTCAATTCGTTCAATTTAGATCGCGACACTGGTTCTGTCTCCCTCGTGTGACGTGGATCTAGTGAGGTTACATCTTCATTTCGTATAAGCTGCTGCATACGAAACTAGAGAATGAACAAACTAGATAATTAAGAGGGATATGTCATGGAATAGATGTTCAAGCTCAGGCGTCAGGAAAAACGTGGAGGGAGTCGTGTGACATTGAAAGTCACGAGAAGTCCTCTACTTCAAATGCCAATGTCAACACGGAGATTAGCGGTATTGTCATAACACCGGTGTTAGTGCCTCATAGAATACATTTTCGTGTTTATTCATAACAGGGTAGATCATCAGTTGCCAGAATGTACTAGTTTCGAGACGCACAATGGCAACTGACACAACTTTAATGTAGACGACGACGTCGGTTCTAGAGGACGTTGTTACTTCAAATGAAAACAACACGGGTGACTTTGTCACCGATACGACCGTCAACTTATGGGCTCATGACACAGTTAACTTACCCATTGGCCACCATGATAGCGTTTTGTAAGATTATACGAAAACCAGACGCAGGAAAATCCTAAAACTTATTACCTGTTGTTATCATCATCTTAGTGACATGGTGGTCGAGTCAAATTTCAATATTTCGTTCTCTCGTAAAGTGCCGCTATGTATGACACCCGTCAATATTTACTAATGAAAAATATAGCAGAGGTGTCAATAAGCCAAATCATCCATCCGCTTAGTAAAATCAGCTACAAATGCACCATTTCACTGTCAACAGATTCCACAATCACACCTGAAATTCTGACTGTTCAAATGCACTTATGTCGCAGCACATGAATGTTAAAAAAAAATCCAAATAAAAAATTATATGGGACCATTTTTGTCGGTAACCAA
>OZ024866.1:7304444-7306944 GCA_964017155.1 Oasisia sp. SBJ-2009
TCCATTCGCGGCAGGAGAGACGGCGTGGGACAGGCGATCTCCGCGCCTCCTGGTGCCGTGCCACCGACTGTGAGGGCGCGGCAACGGAACGGTCGTTCATGTGTGACATGTCCATAACTCACAGTTCGTCTTCTGTTGTACTACTCAAAATTTGCTAAGGATCACACAATGTTTGTAATGGAACGATTTTGAGATGGCAGCCATCCAGAGACTCATTGGAAGTATGAAACGCCGTTGCCAGGCTGCGATTGCATCATGTGGGTCACACACAAGCTACTGACAATTGTAGCTGCTGGTAACTGAACTGTTCGGGACATTTTCATGACTTGGAGTAACATTCTGAAACCTACATTTTGGGGGTCTGGGGAAAACCTCCATTTTGGGGGATGTGCTTCTTTGATGACAGAACGCGTGTTACCTATTGTTCACATTTGGTATATATAGCAATGAAATTCAGGAAATAAACATGTCCTCGAATACATGCCGCTTTTAGTTTTTGTGTGATACACATGGCGTTAAATATAATACCGCCCTAAATAGTGATCCCTAGCCAAATGTGAATAGTGTATTATATGGTATATCGCCACACGTTACCCTGACGTATGTCGTCTGTCTATGTCCAGATGCGGCGTGGACACTGGCGTGGAGGACTCTCACGGCTGGACGGCCGAACAGGTGCTGGTTGGACACAACAGTCGCTCTGGACCCTCGGACATGCTGCACTGGTACAACAAGTTCAAGCCAGGTGACCAGTCCGCTAGACTCTGGCCCGACGTGCGGAAATGGGATCCGTTACGTCAGGAAGTGTTATAAACACGACAATATTTTCAAACAATAAACATATGGTTTTATGTCGTAACTATTTTTAAACTGTTCAAGGAAGTAGTAGTTCTAATACAGTGTTTTGATACACTAACACGTTCCAGCAAACGTTTTGGTAAAATGAGATCAATTAACAAACTCTATGAAAGACATGCTGATTTGTTAAAGATATCTCAAGTGACGAACTTGAAATACATTATCATAACCATACCTTGCACAGATACAATGTAAAATGCGATATTAAGTATTCGAAACAACACACGATGTGTAAATTGACAATGACCCGTGTTGTTCGTCAGGTCTGTGGCAGCTGATTGCGGGCGGAGAAGGACAACGCCGAGGGTTGAATCTGGAGGAGACGGTGGAACGGCTACTCGAAGTAGGACACTCACGTCCCTTACGTGGAGAAATAACATTAGTTTCCACTGTTGTTATTGTTATTGTCTTTGTTGTAGCAATGTTGTTGTTTTCTTGTGTTATGGCAATGTTGTTGTTTTCTTGTGTTATGGCAATGTTGTTGTTTTCTTGTGTTATAGCAATGTTGTTGTTTTCTTTGTTATATCAATACTGTTGTTTTCTTTGTTATAGCAATGTTGTTGTTTTCTTTGTTATAGCAATGTTGTTGTTTTCTTTGTTATAGCAATGTTGTTGTTTTCTTGTGTTATAGCAATGTTGTTGTTTTCTTTGTTATATCAATGCTGTTGTTTTCTTTGTTATAGCAATGTTGTTGTTTTCTTTGTTATAGCAATGTTGTTGTTTTCTTTGTTATAGCAATGTTGTTGTTTTCCTGGTGTCGTGTCCAAAGAGTTGATGTCACGTGACACTATGTCTTGTCATAAGAGTTGATGTCACGTGATATCGTGTTTTGTCCACTGTTGATGTCACGTGACATTGTGCCTTGTCCACAGAGTTGGTGTCGTGTGACTGTGTGGCACGGAGGTCAGCGTGTGCGACTGGTCAAGCAGGCAGCTGAGTCTGGCCACTCGGAAGGTGTCGTGAGCCTATTACGGTCTTTCGAGGACACGAACGAGCTGGCCGTCGCCGTCTTGGCCGGGTCGAGTGCCAGGATCCACAAGCTCCTGTCTAAAGGTGAGGTGGAGGGTGCCCGTTGGCTGGGTCCATCAGCTGTTGGTCCGCTTATGGACCCGTCCAGCCTCCCGGTTTAAACGGACAATAGAATATGTTGGATATTGACTAATTGTATGTTAATAGTTAGTAAAAATTGCATAGAACAGGAGTGTCGTGGAGTAAAGCGTTCTGGGCAGTCCTAAAGACAGAATGCCGCGCTGCTAACCGTAACTTGTCACATTTTGATTAGTCATTTACTATCTCCGTTGCTACATACCGTCATGTAATAACGATAACGATAACGGTAACGGTAACGGTGACGGTGACGGTGACGGTGACGGGGACGGTGACGGCGACGGCGACGGCGACGGCGACGGCGACGGCGACGGCGACGGCGACGGCGACGGCGACGGCGACGGCGACGGCGACGGCGACGGCGACGCCGACGACGACGACGACGGCGGCGACGGCGACGACGACGACGACGACGACGACGACGACGACGACGACGACGACGACGACGACGACGACGACGACGACGACGACGACGACGACGACGACGACGACGACGACGACGACGACGACGACGACAACGACAACGACAACGACA
>OZ024866.1:7309444-7319444 GCA_964017155.1 Oasisia sp. SBJ-2009
GTCCGTGTCCGTGTCCGTGTCCGTGTCCGTGCCCGTGCCCGTGCCCGTGTCCGTGTCCGTGTCCGTGTCCGTGTCCGTGTCCGTGTCCGTGTCCGTGTCCGTGTCCGTGTCCGTGTCCGTGTCCGTGTCCGTGTCCGTGTCCGTGTCCGTGTCCGTGTCCGTGTCCGTGTCCGTGTCCGTGTCCGTGTCCGTGTCCGTGTCCGTGTCCGTGTCCGTGTCCGTGTCCCTCTCTCCCTCTGTCCGTCTGTCCGTCTGTCCGTCTGTCCGTCTGTCCGTCTGTCCGTCTGTCCGTCTGTCCGTCTGTCCGTCTGTCCGTATGTCCGTCTGTCCGTCTGTCCGTCTGTCCGTCTGTCCGTCTGTCTCTCTCTCTCTCTCTATCTCTCTTTCAGTATGTCATTCTCTATGTCTCAGTCTCATTCTCAGTCTCAGTCTTTGTGTCTGTCTCTGTGTCTGACTCTTTCTTTCTGTGTATGTCTCCGTCTAACAAGTCTCTCTCTTCCCCTCTCCCTCCCTCTCCATTTTTCTCTCTACCGCACCCTCTCTCTCTCTCTCCTATCTGCCCTCCTCCCTCCCTCCCTCCTTCAGACACCACACACAGAAGACTTCCTTTGTCACATATACCAGCATTTTAACCTCCAGTGAACCCCGGACGCAATCACTATCCTGTCCCCACGTGACGTTTCTCACCTCAACATCTCATGTCGCCAGGTGCTGAACGGAACTCCGAAGCCGGATGACTTCCGCATCGTGCACCGGATTCTCGCCGGTTCCGACCTGACGCGCCGCAACAGCCGAGGCCAGACGGCGCTGTTTGAGGCGACGCGCGAGCGTCTGCCCGTCGGCTTCCTCGACTGTCTCGTCCGCTACGGCGTCAGTCTCGTGTCACGTGACTACCTCGGCCGCAGCCCGCGAGACTACGCGGCGGCGCTCGCGCGCGACGAATACATGCACTGGGACGACGGTCACGTGACCGGAGCCGACTTCCGGCGCGACGCGGAGCGCGTGCTCGGCTGGATCGTCAACGGCTACGATCACGTGATGCACGTGCTGCAGCACTCGACCGACGAGCTCGGACACCGGCTGATGGACAAGCTGGTCGCCGACCAGTGCATGAGGCGCACGGCCGCCGCCATTAACACCATCCCCAAAGTCAAGGTGAGGTGGTCACGTGATCGCCGTTACGGTTGTTTCCGTTGGCGGTGGATGTTGGTGTCATCGGCAGGTGTTGCTGTTACTGTTGTGGTGTTGTGGAGGTGATGTGAGTTGTTGTAGTGGCGGCTGTTCATGTTGTTGTTGGCTGTGATGCAACTTACCACATATCGGTCAATGATGAGGACGACGAAATACGACCGAAGTTGACACTGAAGCGATAATGCTGACGACGAATGTTGTATTTTATATCTCAAGACGATCGGCAACATTAACGACAATGACAATTGAGATGACACTTACTTACATACATACATACATTTTACCACAATTCGCCTTATTGTATACCAAAATCATCTCCGCATACGTCAATCGTAACAGTGACCGCCGTGACATCATTGCAGGGCCGCATGGCGAAGCTGTTGGAGGCAGTTGACAACGGCGAGGGGTACAAGATGACCAGTTACGCGGCGGACGGACTGTGGAAGGCCCGCAACAAGTGTGGACACTCGCTCCTACACCGGGCCCTGCTCAGTCGCCCGCTCGGACGGACACTCGTGGACCAGATCCTAGAGGCCTACCCCGCCCTGTGCCACTTCACCGACAACGTACGTCCCTGAAGCATCGATCGGGCAGGCTCCGGGAAGTGGCAGCACTTTTTAGCCTTTCTATCCGCCTGGGAGTTTAAAGCGATATAGTCCGTTCGTGGCTTTTTATCTTTATCGCAAAATCAGGTTAATCAGTATAAGTTATAACTATTTTCTTCTGGGCTTTTAGCCACGCCTACAACGGTTTCGAAAACGCCTCATGGTCGATGTGTAAACAGAGTTAAGCGCCCTTACTGCCTCTATTTTCAACCCCTAAACGGTACATGAAAACATATTTTGACTGGCTTTACGCTATAATAGCTATAATTTATACCGTATAACACGATTTTGCAATAAAAATAAACAGCCTCGAACGGACCATGTCGCTTTAATACCAATTTTGCCACCAGGTCGGCCTTACCTCAAAATAGGATAGAAAGGCTGACTGGTTCTCAGTCCACAAATATAAAATAAACACTTAAATAGGAATATACTTTTATAAGATGATAATATACTATTACAATTATTTAACAGTAAACATTTACACAAAATAAACAAACCTACAAATTTGCAGCTGTTTATGAAGCAATGATTATGGCAGAATTAGCCTCGATTAATCAGGCTCCGTGAGGTGGCAGCACTTTTTAGCACGTCACACGGATAACATTCAAAGGCTAGTTGTGTTCTCGGTGAAGTTAAGCAGCCGAGCGAAAGTCGGTGAAAAAATACTAGCGAACCAGTGGTTCTTCGTTATTCGTATGTGTGCGTACGTGCGTGCGTGTGTACGTGCATGCATGCGTACGGACATATGAGCTGTTATGCGTTTGTATGTATACAATGCATGCTCGTTTGCGCGTAAACAAATCTAACGTACGTTTGTAAGAACATTATTATTACTTACTGTCTACAGACCAGTGTCTACTCGCTCCGTTATCAGCTGCCTAACGACACGTACTCGCACACGCATACATGCATGCACACACACGCACGCACGCGCACAAACACGCATTGTGATATGTGAGATGTCTTACTGGTCGTGTTAGGTGTCTATTTCGTCGTATAAAATGCATATCTCGTCGTGTGATATGTATAACTCATCATGTTAGACGAATAACCGGTCGTGTGAAATGTCTAACTTGGCATGTTACATGTCTAACTCGGCGTGTTAGATGACTAACTCGTCGTGTGATATGTCTAACTCGTCGTGTGATATGTCTAACTCATCGCCGTCCTTCCAACATGTCTTCTTGGGTGTCTACAGTTGATGCGGAGTCCACTACATTACGCGTATCTTCTCTACGACGGAAGTGACGAAATCGTAGCGCTTCTTCACAAGACCTGTCCGGAAATGGCCGAATTGGCGGATGTGGTACGTGTTCAGCTGCATATGTTGTTGCGGTACAAACACTGTACGTGTGGTACATACACTGTACGTACGGTACATACACTGTACGTACGGTACAGACACTGTATGTGCGGTACAGACACTGTACGTGCGGTGCGTACACTGTACGTGCGGTACATACACTGTACGTAAGGTATATACACTGTACGTGCGGTACATACACTGTACGTGCGGTACAGAAACTGTATGTGCGGTACAGACACTGTGCGTGCGGTACAGAAATTGTACGTGCGGTACAGACACTGTACGTGCGGTACAGCCACTGTATGTGCGGTACAGACACTGTATGTGCGGTACAGACACTGTACGTGCGGTACAAACACTCTATATGCCGTACAAACATTGTACATGCGGTGTAGACACTGTACGTGCGGTACAGACACTGTATGTGCGCACACCATCGCATTCTATATTTATGCAGCTGCATTTAATTTGTGTATAATTGTTCAGTGCTTCTATACACTTGTATTAAGCTCGCAGATCATTGCCGTAAAAGTAGATCTTTAATACATAGGCTCAGTAACGTTTGCATTGCAACCGGACAGCATCGTAGATTGCGTCACAACACACGTTTATGTGGTACCATCACTTAACGAACTCTGACCAGAAAATAGGAAGGCTCTGGGGACGGACGGCACGAAATGAAAGAACCGAAGTTGAGAGAATAATTATAATAACATCAGGCGTGGCTAAGCGCTTTCGTCTTATGTCGCCGATTTCTATGACGTGGTCGGCCGGGAGTTCTTCTTGGTTGAGCCTCCTCAAGTCCAGGGACTGGCGATTCTACAGCGTTTACTCATGTAGTGGTCTGTCTCTCTTCTCTGACATGGCGGCCAGCGTAGCTAGACATCTCTAAATAGTTGTCTTCTGTCGTTTCTACTCCCGCTGTGAACAGTTTTGTTGTATGCGAACAAGGGCTCTCCGTTGGCGATTGAAGAATATCTCTTTACACAGTGTCTTTATCGATCTCGTCACGTTCCCCACCGTCTTTTCTCCCCCACCTCGTTATCTGTCACATCTCACTTATTCGTAGCAGTCTAAGGATGAGTGAGACTTGCAACCTTGTCCACAAGCTGGTGCCTCGCACACTTCAACATTGATCCCTTCCCCCGGGCTACTGCAAGGGAACTAGGGCACTATGGGATTTAACATGGAGGAACAAAAGCGTGGAACTAATAACTACGGAAAGAACAGTCTTACAAATATAAAAGTGTAACGTTTTGAAAACGTGTCTGTGACTATCATTTTACGAAACATCTTAGTAGTGTGTGTTGACAGTGTGTTGTAGTTGTAGTTATATTTAAGTTCAACCAATGAAATCGCTCACAAGGAGTGTGTTCGGTGACCGGTCAAGTGATCTAATTTTAGGTGATTACAGCCATATGCTGTTCGTGTTACATGCAACGTTTGGTATGTAGACGAATACACAAAACATTCAGCTGCTGGCGCGATTGGGAGGACGGATCGTTATACTGGAATTTCCATAAATTGTTTATCCGTCTTCAAATTGGGGCGGTTATTTGCGCTGTTCTCACGGGTGAAGCAGTTGGACTGGGGACGTCAATAAACTAGTTAGATGCGGCTGACTTCCGTCAGGGTTTACCAGGGGTAGTTTTTTTGGCAAATACGCTCGGCTCATGAGAATGCAAACCATTGGTGAACAATACCGTCGTATTGTGTACGTTTGTCTTTGTTTCTTGTAGAATGGACGATTGCCGAGAGAATATTCGAAGGAAAACCTGACGCCGTACGAGCACAATTCCTTACTGCGTGACGTCACGCAATTCGAGTCACGTGTCTATCTGAGAGAAATCGATTTCGAACATCATCTACAAGAGGCGATCGAGGTAAGACGCTGGTACTGCCACCTGGCGAATGTTTCAGTTCAACGACGGTGAATCAGAATAAGAGTAACGTGACCGGAACTTGACATTAAATACGGCTAATGAAATGTAGAAATAGTAAAAGAGTGCTTGGTCAGGAAGACATAGCGTCATTGTCAAAGCTTCGGCCTGTGTTGATTATACACTTGCGAATATTGACTACTGCAATGTCTAACATGCAAATAGTGCAGTAATGTTATATTCAAACATATTGAATAATGCAACGTTTCGCACACAAATATTGAAGCAATGCTATATTCAAACATATTGAATAATGCAACGTTTCGCACACAAATATTGAAGTAATGTTATATTCAAATATATTGAATAATGCAACGTTTCGCACACAAATATGTAAGCAATGCTATATTCAAACAAGCGACCACTTGTCTGACTGTTTGCGACCATGTGTAAGGGAGTGTTCACAATTGTCAACTTTCACCTGTTCAGGTCACGCAAATCTTAGTATTTTACAATGTCGATACCAATCCTTTCTTAGATACGTAACAGAGATACGACAGGATACAGGCATTTACATTGTAGTTATTTATTGTCGAGAAAGAAGACAATATACGTTTTCATACTTCAATGTTTCTCCTATTGAACTATTCACTCGTATGTGTTGGTACATCTCATCTTATTTATAATTATTTGTACGGTTAAGGTGTTTGAATTGTTTGATTAAATATTCTGATTGATTAATTGGTTGATTGATTGATTGATTGACTGGTTGATTGATTGAGTGATTGATTGATTGATTGGTTGGTTGGTTGGTTGGTTGGTTGGATGGATGGATGGATGGTTGGTTGGTTGGTTGGTTGGTTGTTTAATTGCTTGGTGGGTTGTTTTTTGAGTGAGTGAATGAGTGAGTGAGTCAGTGAGTCAGTCAGTCAGTCAGTCAGCGAGTGAGTGAGCGAGTGAGTGAGTATGTGAGCATTTGAATGAATCAGTGAGTGATTGGTTGATTGATATGGATATATATATATATATGTTTTATATATATTATATATATATATATATTATATATATATATATATTATATATATATATTATATTATATATATATATATATATATATATATATATATATATATATACATAAACATCTTGTAGGTGGGCAGCCTGGCGCGCGTGGAGGCGTTGCTGGACAAGACCGGACGTCACGTGGACATGGGTCAGTTCGGCTACCTGCTGTTTGACAGCGTTGACCAGGAGCAGCCGGACATTACGACGTGCCTCATCAAGTTTGGTAGCAACCCGGACATCTGGAAAAAGGTGGTTAGACAGGGGATGTGTTTCTTTGCTTTCTCGTTCCATCGGCACAGGAGGCAATCCCAGTCGGATTAAGTCGTCGTATGTGTGCGGATGACGTCATCGTCATGTGCTGATGACGTCATTGCATATGTGCGAAAAGCGTAATCGTTTAGGGTCGGTTGACGTCATCGCATATATTGAGATGTGCTCTGCACAATGGGTTCATCTACATAGCGCGAAATTCAATTTAACCCAACATTAACAAGATTAACGGATGACGTCATCGTATATGAGCTGATGCTCCGACTTCCAATCGTTTCGGTCCATTGCTGCCTGTGTTTCTTCTAATTATACTGCTCCTTTTACATAAATCCTCCGTCACCGTTAACGGCGGGAATCTGTGCCGATAAATGAATAACTGATTTTGATATGATAATAAAATTAAATCAGAAATGTGTTATCTTTATTAATGTTCAGCAAGATGGTTGCGTTACGATTTTAAATACGAAGTGCTGATCAAATAAGTATTATGTAAAGATAAAAAATAATTAATTGTCCATAACTGCTATGGATGAGTTGAAACAAATTGCAACAGAAGCTAATTCAGCAATTTTAATTACATTAAAACAACTCAAAATTACATAGTATAGCAGCATCTAATACCTAAAACTATGAGATTGAGTACACCGACTATTACGCCCGACTTGGCTGTAGCCAAATAACCTAATGTTAATACTGGATTTTGAATCAGAACGTATAACATTGCTAGCATTGTTACGGGTTTTCTAAAGCATTGACTTGAAGCGCAGTTTGGCTGGCACTGTATCTTCACTATCACTATTCTAACTTGAAATACTAATTAATATTAATTAATTATAAACATATAAACTTACTGAAAACAAACACGATCCTGCGTTTAAGTTGCAAAATGATATCCCTGAACTGATCTAAAACGTCAGTCGTGGATTGATATCTGAAGCACACTGTCACATACCGGAAGTCGTGCAACTGCGCACGCGTTCGCAAAAGTATGCTATGAGCGTGCATAAAATGGTGCCTTCGTGATTTTTTAAGTTTGCTTTTAAATAATAAAAAACATACCCAACTCATCAATTTATTTAGAAAAGTCCAATAAATTACAGACTGACATCTAACTATATTTTCAATGGACGGATTAGCTCAATTAATTACGCGAGGTATATAAAGGAAAAATTCAAATTCTTTCGTTGAAACGAATGACCAAAGCATTGTACGTGTTAGTTAATTAGCTATAATTTATTATATCGAAATCTAACCACACATTTTCAAACACAGTTAAAACATATATGTGCAAAGAGAAACATTTGTCAACATTTTGTGTTACTTGTGGAGAACTACACTAGTTTTTTCAAAATAATAGATTACAAAAAGACCTTTCACCCACCCACCCACCCACATACAAATGTTGTTGTGGACTATGAGAATTGTTATATTTACAAAAACCCTAAGCTGGCTGTCAGTACGCCTGCAATCACGGAATGTTAACTAAATACGCTCTTGCATATACTGTGATTGAATACAGGTAATTTGTGTGGTAGATATTTCGCAACTGATGACTGGTGTGTTCTGGTTCCCTGCCACTAGTATGAAGAATGCGATCTGACAGAAGACCTTTGTGTAATGAAGAAATGCCGTCACCCCGTGACGTCACTCAAGGACCGGGCCCTGGAACATGGATTCGACAACTTAGCGAGCTACATTGACAGCGTCATCACGGAAAAGGTATATCATATTCTTAGGCGGATCCTGGGAGACGACTTGGACGTGCTCCCTAAACTTGAGGAATTTGCACCCGCCATACCTGGCCTATTGTCTTACGTGCCTCCCAGACGTTTTACTGTGTCACCCCCGGTATTCTTAATAAGGTGTAATTAATGTTTTCTGACTCACTAGACTGCCTTGTCTGTTTAGACTATGATATTTGTATTGATCATAATTTCCGTTTTAGGAGCAAAATGGTTAAATATCGAGGAAATATCGCCAACGACAGTAAATTCTGTGTAGTCATAGATGACGACATTGACATTTTTGAACCCAAAATCAGCGCGCAAATATATCTTTTAAATGTATTTGTTTAATAAAAAATTAATAATCAATTAAAGTGTAACGCGGGGTCAAATTATTGTGCAAACAATTTATCAATGTGAAAGTAAACGTACGTTGCGTGGCCGGTTTCATGCAGTTGTGACGTCATTCACACGGGACTTGGCTACGTTACGCGAAGGACTGCTACATGATGTTGATGCGTTAATAATTTAGTTCCCAATTGTATCCACTCGTTATAGTAGCATTGGTACATGGGTGGACTGTCGTTTGAAGGGACTTGGGTTCGAATCCTGGCGCCGACCGGCAGTGGTTCAGTACTAGTCCGGTCGCTGTGTCTTAAGTTGGAGTATTTCGTCGTCCCCCCCTCCCCCTACATTGCCTGTGTCTTTCGGAAGGGGCACTACAAGCCGTGTGTCCCTTCTGTCTGGTGTCTGCGTCAGGGGAGGTAAACGACCCCACACATGGAAATGCAAAACCTTGTTTTGGTCTCGTTATAAGTACTAAAAGGTATAAAACAAAATAATCAGCCAGTTATTGGGATCGTTGTCCCGCTTACATTTTTCCGACGTTATAAACGTTCCGATTGACGTTTCTGCGCATGTGCGATATATGTAAGATCATCAATGTGCAGCGAAAAGACAAAGCATTTATGGTATAAATACTACGGGTTGTTCGTTAGGAACTTAGGACGCATATAACCTCTCAGCAACGTTATTTGTCGCAAATTAACACAAGGCAAACAAGTTTTGACGCATATTTTGATAGCAAGCGTAAATCACGTGACTACAGTGCGCCGTAATCCGTGACAGTGATTTATAAAAAAAAAACACGTAATATTTTATTGCATTGAACGACATTTTAAGAAAGTCTTCATAGTGACCATACAAATCCTATGACTTCTGCTATGTCCCTTTAACAACAGCACCGATATTATATTGTATTGTCGTTACCATTATGTATTGTATTATTTTCCCATACTATGTTGTATATTCCTGTGTTGTTGTTGTTAAATAAACTTTCATTCATTCATTCGTCATCACAGGGGACTTAACGAACAGCCCGTGGCATTTATACCGAAAATGCTTTGTTGTTTCGCTAGGCATTGATGATTTTACATTTATTGCGCATGCGCAGTAACGTAAATCAGAACGTTTTTAACGACCGGAAAAATGTAAGCGCCGTATAACAGGAAGCAGAAGGTGAGTTGATAGTCTTCATAATGTGCAAATATCAGTGAGCGTATCTTCATAATGTGTTTCGTTTTGGCGGTTTCAGATGCTAAAAGACGACAACGGTGTGCGTGTGCCGACCATGTTTGAACGAATGACTAACTTCGGCTTGGTTTGTTGAGACAGCCTTCAAGATAGTTGTCGTCCAAGCGGCTTCAACTGTCACACCAGACTTGGACAGACACCCACGTGCATACGTATACGTATACACACGCGTGTATATAAATACACGTATAACATTATGTCTTCATGTACTTATGTACATATCTGCATGGGCATTAAGACACGAGTTCGCATGCACGCATACACGCATACACGCACACGCACACGCACACGCACACGCACACGCACACGCACACGCACACGCACACGCACACGCACACGCACACGCACACGCACACGCACACG
>OZ024866.1:7321944-7336944 GCA_964017155.1 Oasisia sp. SBJ-2009
GTTCGTGTTCATGTTTGCCATAAGTTTGTATATTTGTATTTATTTTGACGTGGATGAACTGAATGTATTTTTTTAAGGATATGGGTTGAATAAAAACACATTATTATTTTCCCTCTCTCTCTCTCTCTCTCTCTCTCTCTCTCTCTCTCAGTCTCACACTCAACCACTAACTCAACCACTCACTCACTGTCACTCTCTCGGTCGATCGATCGATCGTTCGTTCTTTCGTTCGTTCGTCCGTTCGTCCGTTCGTCCGTTCGTCCGTTCGTTCGTCCGTCCGTCCGTCCGTCCGTTCGTCCGTCCGTTCGTCCGTCCGTCCGTCCGTCCGTTCGTCCGTCCGTTCGTTCGTTCGTTCGTTCGTTCGTTCGTTCGTTCGTTCGTTCGTTCGTTCGTTCGGTCGGTCGGTCGGTCGTTCGTTCGGTCGGTCGGTCGGTCGGTCGGTCGTTCGGTCGGTCGTTCGGTCGGTCGGTCGGTCGTTCGGTCGGTCGGTCGGTCGGTCGGTCGGTCGGTCGGTCGGTCGGTCGGTCGGTCGGTCGGTCGGTCGGTCGGTCGGTCGGTCGGTCGGTCGGTCGGTCGGTCGGTCGGTCGGTCGGTCGGTCGGTCGGTCGGTCGGTCGGTTGCGCTGTACGAGGATACAAACGTAGCCACACAACATAGCGTTACAAGAACAGTCTATGCATCTTTTATGTCCTAATTTGTAATACATCGTGGCTGTTGTCCTCTCCTTATAAAACTAATAGTTTGCATTCCAACTGTTAGCGAATCGTCAGCCCATACCGTAAAATAAATTTATATCAACTTCTCCTTAGAAAGTATACAGAAAAGTTGAAAATTATATTCATCATGACCCAAGCACTTTGCCAGACCATGACCCGGTCCTCTCATCAACAACGTCTGGGGCTCATGTAGCCTCTGTCGGGTCCCAGGTTGCATGTCAGGGAGCCTCGTCCTACCACAATATCTCGCTCCATGTTAAACTACAGGACACCAACAATCAGCCAAGGGTAAACAACCCCCAAATCATCTCAATGTTAGGCAAAGAAACACTTGTATTTTCAAAAAACAATATTATAAATTAGAAAATGTGTATATAAGTAATTTTTATATAATTATAGAAAACCAGTATTTTATATGGGCTGGGCTGTAGCTATAAAGCATCGATATATATCACCTTGCCGTAGTAGCCCGCGGTATAACACATCGAGCGTAGTATCCAGTCCTCAGGACAGTTCAAAGCGCTTTACACTTTACTTCCCTGACAGACCTGTTCACTCAGACACCATCTCGACTTCTCTGGGCAGCATCCTGCCATATGCTACAATTAATGCGCGAAGGCTGCTCGTACACATATCCACCACTATAGCCAGGTACTCATTTATGCAGCTGAGTGAACTGGAGCAGTGTAGAGTGAAAAAAACTTGCCCAAGGTTTTAGCATCGCAGCACATAATTCGAACCCGGGTTATCGTAATCGAGAGTCCGTAGCTCTACCCCTGAGCCACTGCGCTCTATAAATCACGCTGAAGGATGGCTATCTTTCCTCTCAACGTGGTCAAAACGGCGCAGTACAGGTAGGAGTCACAAGAAGCGTTTCAACAGTCGTTGAAGACTTACATATTAATTGTGGTGATGTGTCCAGACAGTTTGAAAGGACCTAACAGTTCGATGCGAACATACCATCATGAGGCGCCTGGATAAGTCGACCCCGACATCCGGGGTTCATTTCACTAACGTTGTTAAGCAATCGTAATCACGATTTTGGTCTTTAAAATCCGTTTTGATCCTTAACAGTGATATTGAATACCGGAAACTGTCAACGCCGTGACACGGAAGTGGGTCATTGGCACCGGTATGCCAAGAAAATAGTGTCCTCGGTAACAAAACAATGTATATTTGTGTTTTGAAAAAGTCCACACAATTTAATAACGACTTTCTTTAACGGTGGAGTTTTCATCAGAGTTATTCATCTTAGTGAAACTGTACCCAGGTGTCTATGTACATTATTAAATCACACCAAAGATCGAGTCCGTTTTCCGGCCGACCACAGCGAGCTAGAACGCAGACGCGGGGTAATTCAATTCAGTTCAATATCTTTATTTCAGACTGTCAGTGTCATACAGATGTCCACATAAACATTAAAAAAAATACAAGTGACTAGAAAACTATAAAAGTATTGCACATGGTAAATAGAAGAAAAACATTGCACAATGGTACATTCAGTCAAAACTCAACAAAAGCTATTATGTATATACAACATTTTGATCCAATGTCGTCTTATCCTGGATTGCCATTTTATATCACTGTTGATAATTGCAATTACCAACTTATTATAAGAGGCATCAAGTCTCCGCATGAATTTATATGCAAGGTTTCTAATTACAGCTTTACTATCTGGTACATGGTATTCTACAAACATAGTGGAGGCACTGCAATATTTAGGCTGATTTAGCAATAAGCAAAACACATTATTGTAAGCCACATGAAGTTTATGTATACTTGCTACTGTGTAATTCCACCACAACTGAGCAGTATACATGGGAGAGCAGAAAGTTCTAAGCAAAGTCAGCTTCACTTCAGTGGAACACATGTAAAATTTCCGCAATAGCGTATTACCCCTAGCATATAGTTGTCGGCATTGGCGTAAAATATCTTTGTCATCACGTAATGTATTAGAAATAAAGTGACCCAAATATTTCACATTATCCACTTCCTGGATTGTTTCACCATTAATCTTAAATGATGGAACATCAACATTTTTCATAAATTTACTTTTAAATATTAACACAGCACTTTTCTTGGAATTGTACTTGATATCATGATTTAGCCCATAGAGTCCACATACCTGCATCAGTTCAGACAGTCCTGATAAGTTGGCAGGACCTCGCAATCGAAGTTGGAAGGTCCTCGGTGTCGAAGTTGGAAGGAGCTCGCAATCGAAGTTGAAAGGACCTCGCAATCGAAGTTGGAAGGAGCTCGCAATCGTAGTTGGAAGGTCTTCGCAATCGAAGTTGGAAGGAGCTCGCAATCGATGTCAAAAGGAGCTCGCAATCGAAGTTGGAAGGAGCTCGCATTCAAAGTTGGGAGGACCTCGCAATCGAAGTTGGAAGGTCCTCGCAATCGAAGTTGGTAGGATCTAGCAATCGAAGTTGAAAGGACCTCGCAATCGTAGTTTGAAGGACCTCGCAATCGAAGTTGGAAGGACCTCGCAATCTAAGTTGTAAGGTCCACGCAATCGAAGTTGGAAGGACCTCGCAAACGAAGTTGGAAGGAGGTCGCAAACTGAAACGAGACGCTCTTTGGAGTTGCTGTTTAGACTGTGAGCTTAGGTTTTTTAGTGCCGATGGCTTTGAAAGTTCACACCGACTTTGTTGTACGCTTGAACTTTCTCGCAGCAAAAACGTGCTGATAACGGGACCGCATGTTGAAATATAAAAGAACCAGATCAATTCAAACATGCACAAATACATTTAAAACATTACTAACTTGTGCACCCACTTCCCCTGACAGCTTCACTCCAGACAGTATATACGTGCATATCAACTAGAACTGGGACCACAATGGAAATAAGTGCTTGCATTTTTGTGTGCCATCCTTTTATTTAATGTACTTTGTATTTGTATCTTATGTATATCTGTAGAATGTTTTACATTTTATATTAAATAAATTCATCCATCCAACAGGAAGAAGAAGCAGACACATTCTCGCGACCATTCTCAGCTTTTCAATAATCTAAATAACACTGTCAAAATTAGTCAAAGCTACAAAGAGTTCAAAGATAAATGTAAACCATGTTTTAACCACGTTATATAGAGTATTTCAACAAACTGTGTTGTTGGCAGCTTACCTCGTAGCTATACCATGTTTGTATCTTATTGTAGATTTTATGTTTTAACTTAATTTATATTTTATCTGTTACATCATATATCTTACTATTTTACATCTTTTAATATTGCATGTCTGTACGATTGTGTGTATGAGGACCTCACTGAAACGAAATCTAATATAATATTTTAATGTACACTATATTTAGCTGAGCCAGCCTGAATAAAATATATTATATCATCAGCAGTTACTCGTCTACGTAGAGTCGAGAGTGCGTGTAGTGTGGGTAAACATTATTGTTTGATCGTTATGACAACATTCTGTTGTGTTACGCGGTCTGTTAAAATTATTAATGCTGGGCTAATCAAAATCATAAATGATTCCCAGAATATACATATTCATGTGAATTATGGCAATAGGTTGTCTTCTCAAAACAGTAAAATTGTATCAGTGCCAATCATTGGACCACTGGAAAGAAACGTTTAGCATCAAATCAACCATTTAAAAGCAAATAAGTACACGAAATGATAGATTATTCCAAGAATTACTACCCACCCCACGCAAGTCAACCTCACCGACTTGGCATGGAAGTTATTGATTTGAGATATCTTCTGCCGCGGTGTAATTAAGGTAAGCCGCTTTAACCGAATATGTTTAAGGCGTGTGTAGTATTTGGGGCACAGTGGCATAGTTGTTAGAACGTCAGACTCCCAACATAAGAAACTCCTGTTTGAATCCTTTCTCACAACTTTTTCGAGGCTCACTCCTGTGAACTGACACTGTAGGAGAACATCCTGTCAAACTAAACACTCCGGAAATGGACAGAACCAAGATCTGGATCTAAAGACAGCAATGTTCATTCCATATGCGTTGCACGTAGTTTTCAGAAAGACGGTATATTTGCGTTTCGAATATATGCTATGAAAAGTGGGTTAAAATCCGCCTAATAAAACAACAAAGCATTAACTCGGTTATGTCGTGGAATAAACGTTTCCGCTGATCAACCAAACCAGTGCTTAATTTAAAGTAATGGCAAATCTCGAACATCAAGTGTCAATGTCAACACGGGGATTAGCGGTGTCGGTATAAAAACCGGCGTTAGTGCCGCATTCAAATATATTCTCAATTGTATTCGTAACAGAGCAGATCATCTGTGACCAGCTGTTAATAATTTCGAGACGGACAATGGCAAATGAAACGGGTTCAATGTCGACGGCGTCATCGGTTCTAGAGGACGTTGATACGTCTAATGAAAACAACACGGGTGGTTTTAGTTTCGATGTGTCCGCCAACATATGGCGGTACGGCTGGCCGCCGCTGTGCATGATGGGACTCGTCGGTAACACGCTCGTGCTGCTCGTGCTGAGACGGGACGGACTCGTGCGGACGTCGGCCAACGTCTACTTGAGCGCCCTGGCCATCGGCGACAGTCTCGTGCTGATGGTCGCCTCAGTGGTGGTGTACCCAGGTATAGCTTGGGGTTGGTGGTTTGTCGATACCAGTAGATTGGTGTGTCGCGTCACTGGGCCGGTTCTTCACACACTAATAAACGCGTCCACTTGGTTCATTGTCGCGTTCACTGTCGGGCGATGCGTCGTCGTCCGCTTGCCGCTACTCAAGCTACGTCTGTGCACCCCGCGCAACGCCGGTTTGTGCTGCGGGTCGCTGCTGGTGTTGGCCTTCGTCAAGAACATCGACCGATTCTTCGTACAAGACCTTGTCATCGGTACTGTTTCGGACGACGCCATCTGCACTGTACAGTTACGTTACCGGGATTATGTGAACAATTACCGACCAATGATTACTTTCGTTACGTTGTGCGTGATCCCGACAGGTGTCGTGCTTGTTTGTAACTGGGCGATAATAAGAACACTACGTCGGGACTTGATGTAAACGGTCGCGCGAGACCCGATCGTTAGAGCCACAACAATCATGGGTCTGGCCGTGTCGTTCGCATTTGTCGTCTGCGTGTTTCCTATTCATGTGTTCTACGTAACCATTCCCAACTGGCCAATGTCGCATTTTCAGTTCAATATCCTGCGGTCCCTGCTTCTTCTACGATACGCCAATCACGCCGTCAACTTCTTCCTCTACAGTCTGACGGGAGTTCACTTCCGGTGCGAGTTGGTCGCCTTGTTTCGTAGTTTCATCCAACAAGGACGTGCAACAGCAGGCGTCGTTCGTGAAATGACGTCACGTGTAACGGGCATGGTTCATTTTCGCCAGGAATTGGACAACCACTTAGAAATGCAATAACATGAACATTGCTGACATTTCGTTTGTCAATAAAGACACGATGTTAATACATAGGCGTTGGAATCGTTTGTGGGCTTGAAGGGCTCAAACCCCAATGCTGAGAGAAATTTACTGTAAATACTGAGTGTTTTATATTTGTAGTTTCTTTATCTAACGACGCTGGAGTTTCCGAAGATGTATGTCTGTGTTTATAATACGAACGCTCCTGTCAACGAGTTCAGTCTATGTCGCAAACAATTTTCGCAAATGCTGGGCGCTCATGGTCGCGATGGTAAATATGCGGAAACAATTGAGGTATCTGCTTTTGATTAAATATAAACACTGATATGTTCCGATTACTTTGTCGATTCTTATGATTGTTTATGTTGTATGTAATTATACAATTCAAAATAAAGTTTACTTACTTACTTACTTACTTACTTACTTACTTACTTACTTACTTACTTACTTACTTACTTACTTACTTACTTACTAGGTGTATAGGAAGTTAGTTTGCAAACACGTAGGTGTACGTTTTGTTATTTACGCCAATCTTATTGTTAAAATAAAATTACCTAAGCTAACGACAACCATCGTTGGAGTCGGAGTCGGAGTCGGAGTCGGAGTCGGAGTCGGAGTCGGAGTCGGAGTCGGAGTCGGAGTCGGAGTCGGAGTCGGAGTCGGAGTCGGAGTCGGAGTCGGAGTCGGAGTCGGAGTCGGAGTCGGAGTCGGAGTCGGAGTCGGAGTCGGAGTCGGAGTCGGAGTCGGAGTCGGAGTCGGAGTCGTAGTCGGAGTCGGAGTCGTAGTCGGAGTCGGAGTCGGAGTCGGAGTCGGAGTCGGAGTCGGAGTCGGAGTCGGAGTCGGAGTCGGAGTCGGAGTCGGAGTCGGAGTCGGAGTCGGAGTCGGAGTCGGAGTCGGAGTCGGCGATGGCGATGGCGTCGGCGGCGGCGACGACGACGACGACGACGACGACGACGACGGCTGTTAACCAGCTGTTAATAATTTCGAGACGGACAATGGCAAATGACACTGGTTCAATGTTGACGGCGTCATCGGTTCTAGAGGACGTTGATACGTCTAATGAAAACAACACGGGTGGTTTTAGTTTCGATGTGTCCGCCAACATATGGCGGTACGGCTGGCCGCCGCTGTGCATGATGGGACTCGTCGGTAACACGCCCGTGCTGCTCGTGCTGAGGCGGGACGGACTCGTGCGGACGTCGGCCAACGTCTACTTGAGCGCCCTGGCCGTCGGTGACAGTCTCGTGCTGATGGTCGCCTCAGTGACGACGTACCCAGGTATAGCTTGGGGTTGGTGGTTTGACAGTACCAGTAGATTGGCATGTCGCGTCACTGGGCCGGTTGTTCAAACACTAATAAACGCGTCCACTTGGCTCATTGTCGCGTTCACTGTCGAGCGCTGCGTCGTCGTCCGCTTCCCGCTACTCAAGCTACGTCTGTGCACCCCGCGCAAAGCCGGCTTGTGCTGCGGGTCGCTGCTGGTGTTGGCCTTCGTCAAGAACATCGACGTCTTCATCATATACGACTTCGTCGTTGGTTCTGGTTCGGCCGCCGCCATTTGCACTGTACCCTTACGCTACCGGGATTATTTGAACAATTACCAACCAATGATTAACATAGTTATGTCCTGCGTGATCCCGACAGGTGTCGGTCGTGCTTGTGTGTAACTGGGCGATAATACGAACACTTCGTCGGGACTTGATGCAAACGGCCGCGCGAGACTCGATCGTTAGACACACAACAATCATGGGTCTGGCCGTGTCGTTCGCATTTGTCGTCTGCGTGTTTCCTGCTCATGTGTTCTACGTAACCATTCCCAACTGGCCAATGTCTCTACAGGATCAGGTCGATATCCTGTGGTCACTGCTTCTTCTGCGATACGCCAATCACGCCGTCAACTTCTTCCTCTACAGCCTGACGGGAGCTCACTTCCGGTGCGAGTTGGTCGCCTTGTTTCGTAGTTACATCCCACGAGGACGTGTAACAGCAGGCGTCATTCATAGAGTGACGTCACGTGTAACGGGCATGGTTCATTATCGCCGAGAATTGGACAACCACTTCGAAATGCATTAAAATGAACACTGCTGACATTTTGTTTGTCTAAAAGGTAATGCATGGGCGTTAGAATCGTTTGGGGCTGAATGGCTCAACCCCCAATGTTGAGAGAGGTTTTCCACTCTAATTTATTTGTTGTATTTATGTAATTACAATCAAAATTGCATTTATAAATTATGAATGTTTCCGTAGATGATAATGTTCTGCTACTAATATTAATGTGATGATTATATAGATATATATATATATATATATATATATATATATATATATATATATATATATATATATATATATATATATATATTATATATGTATATATATATATATGTATATATATGTGTGTGTGTGTGGATGGGTGCGTGCGTGCGTGCGTGCGTGCATGCGTGCATGCGTGTGTACATACGTGTGTGTATATATGTGTACGTTGAAACATGACTGAATTGGCGTCGATGTATATTCGCTTGTGACAAATAAATGCCTACTAATTTAATACAGTTGTTATAATTGTAATCAAATATATATGTAGGAAATAAAGTATGAACATACAAATCTAACTTTTATTATTATACAATATCATCCCTCCTATCAGACACATGTGTTCCTCCTTTCAAAACGTACTTGTCAGACGGGCAGATATGATGCTTAAGTCGTATGTGCCGACATACATGTTTATTTGACTTACACGACTTCAGTACCCGGACAAGTCGTAGTTGTACTCACTGATGTCTTCTTCGTCACCGTGTCCAGCTGGCCAATGACCGTATCTACAGAGTCAGACAGCCATCACTGTCCGGCAAACCTTCACAACTATCCGGCAATCCTTCACTTCTATGTCCGGCATTCCAGCCCTCCCACTTCAAAACAGAACAGGGCATATTAGATTTTTCACATATATTGTGATTGAAAACATATCTAAATCCAAAATATCACTGTTTGGATATCGATGGCCTTTTAAAACAATTAACACCAACAATGACAGTATGGAGGTCTGAAAAACCCATCCGAAATAGTAGGTGTTTAGATATTGTTTCAATTTGAACGGTTTATCACTAGGCAACGCAAATGGCCGTGCATCTTTGTCGAAATGGTGATGTGTTGTTTAAACTCAAAGGATACCAGAATATGATCAAAAGTAGTTGTAGATGAAGAATGTATATCCAAATTAAGACTTAAATCAAAAGAATATAAAATTCAGAATGATTGGTTGGAAGATTTTCCAACATATCCTATTCAAATCTGAAGTGTTCAGAGTTGAAATGTAATTTGTGTAAACGTGGATGACGCTGAAAACCGTAAACAGAAGAAGAAAAATCAACACATGTTTTTGGAAAGACGTAATAATAGTACTGATACACGACATAGTTAATTATTAAATTAAACCGACTTAGCATCAAAGTTACTGTTTTGAAGAACCTTCTGTCGCTGTATGCATAATGCGTTCCCCCAGATGTAAACAGACTTGTATTTATTTAGGGCGCGGTGGCTTTGGTGTGAGAACGTCAGACACAACATAAAAAGATCCAGATTCAAAACCTTTTCCAACTAATGTTTTTTACTTTTTTCAACGTCAACAAGGTTTAGTCCACTCACCCCTCTAACAGCTGCCTTCACCGAGGGATTCAAGAAAGAGCTAGTAATTTTATTTCAAACAAAACTCACCCCGCTAATCATCTGTTCAAATAATTACCATCAAGTAAACGTTTTAGAAGCATCAGTACGAAAACAAATCGCCATAGAAATCGTTTTACCATTGCCCCCCCCCCCCCGTGTCAATCTGAGCTTTTCCTTCTCTGTGAAAGACCCAAACCATACTATGAGTGAAAACAGGACACTCTCGATTGCAGCTCTGTAAAAGGTGAGCATGATCTGTGTGGACAAACCAAACGATCTCAACCTTCTTAAAAAGTACAGCCGCTGCTGCGCCCTTTTGACAATAGTATCAATATTTAGCTTCCATTTAAGATTACTAGAGTTTCTAGAACCAAGAAACTTGAAATGTTGGACGGTTTCAACTGTCCTGCCTTCGATCAAAAGAGGCGAGAAGATTTCTTTCTTCTAAAATCCACAATCATTTCTTTTGTTTTGTCTACATTGAGCTCCAGATTGTTTTCGCTGCACCAACCGATCAGTTTGTTCACCTGATCACGATACTCAGATTCATCAGAGTTGGTAATAAGACCTGGCACTGTAGTATCATCAGCAAATTACAGTATTTGGGTACTTTCATGACACAATCATGTATATATATATATATATATATATATATATATATATATATATATATATATATATATATATATATATATATATATATATATATATATATAAGTATACGTACAACAAGGTTATCATATGCGTGGCATGTGTAATGAATTAATGAGAGTTTTCCTGAACATTAATTAATGTACAATTCTGATTATTGTCTCAGGATATACTAAATTTCACACAAATATTTCGCAAGTAACTTAGTTTTTACATATTCAAATCAGTATTTTAAACAATATTTGCCATAGGTAGTCAATGTGCGTTGGTATTCCCAATCAAATACACTATTACCAGTTGAGTAGTGTGTACTGGTGACCCTATCTAAAACAAAGTGTATATTTAGAAGAGAAGAATAGTGGTGCCCTATGCCATATTTAATTAAACAGTGACATACATGTTTTGCTTGCAGGGTGTTTTCACTAGAAACAGCACTGTGAAAGATAGCTAGGCCTATATCGAATGTATGTTAGAACAGACGTCTTCACAGACTATGACGACGATAACAATCATAATAAAATAACTTATATTCCACATAAATCCTTCGAAACAAGCATCAGAGAAAAATCTAGACAAAATACAAAAGGGTTTATCAAATGTCGATAATAAATATTCAGTTGTTAACAGATGAATTGATACACCAGGAAGCTATGTTGGATAGACGACATTTTAAAAATGCGTTTTTAAATAAAGGCTGGATTATACAATAGTTCCAACTGATCTAACAGTAAAGAGAAGCATATTCCAAAGAATCCCAATATTAGTATTTATACCAGGGACAAAAGTATGTCAAAACTAGGTGATCGAAGCTGGATGTGTTAATTTGCAGGTATATCAATGGGTGTAAGCACGGTGGTTACTTATATAAAAGTGCCTGGTATGTGATAACACAGCTCTTAAAGATGATATGTCATAAGACAGAGAGTCAATGCAAAGATTTCAGAAGTGGCATAAGACAAATTACGTGTAACACATCACAAATCAGGAATATAATTATAACCAAAAAAAAGGAAAACCTTGCAAAATTATGCATTCGCCCGATGGTTTAAAATGTTTCCAGTACCTCTAATGTCATCCTACTCTATGGAAATCAGTTACCTGTGAATATCCGGACATCCACCATAGTGTGGAGTTTAGATTATCTTACAAACCAACCACTGTTTGTCAAAGTGCAGTCTGAATGCAAATCTTGCGGTCGCCAGCAACCTCCTATTGTTAGCGTAGTTTTACATGAGACGTCATCTGCACCAGCACAGGTACCTGACGGCGAACCGCTTGGTCGCCGTTTCTGTTTCACTGTATACCGCAATATGTCGAAGTTCTCATGATGTATGTTTGATTGGCAAATCCGCTGGCGTCACTTTACCAACACTACAGATAGGAGATTGATAGCTTGGTTCGAAATGAGTTTTGAAAGACAAAAGTATATTATAACAAAAATAATAGCTCCCATCATTAAAAATAAATCTGTTGATTTGTCAGATAATAATAACTATAGACCCATTGCCCTTGCCACAGCTGCTAGCAAACTATTTGAATCATTAATATTATCCAGGGCTACCCCATTTCTCATTACATGAGACAATCAATTTGGATTTTGAAAGCATCACTTTATTGAGATGCTCATATTTTTGTTAAAAGAACTTTTTCGAAACTATATTGCTAATGGGTCTTCTATGTAATTTACTATGTGGGATGTCTTCAAAGCCTTCGACAACAAATTAACCACAGCAAGCTATTTGGTCAATTAATTGATCGTGGCTGTCCAGCTTTTATTGTACGCATTCTATATCACTGGTATGGTACCCAACACTTTACCATCATATGGTGTCAGGGATTTTCTAGCTTTTTTTACTGTTTCAAATGGTGTTAAACAGGGTGGAATCCTTTCCCCCACATCTTTTCAATGTGTACATGGATGACTTAAGTGTTAATCTGAACAAATTATATATTGGTTGACTTTATGCTGGCACCTTAATCCACCACTCTATATTTTTTTCCCAGTGTTGCTGGATTGAGAAAACTTACAGATTGTTGTGCCAAGTATGGCGAATTGTTTAACATTACGTATAATGCCAAGAAGTCCTTTTGTATGGTTATTGACAACAAACCCCAGGACATGAAAAATGTTCATTGTATCCATCTCAATAATCATCCATTACCTTATAATACGAAATGTAAATATCTTGGTCATATAATCAACAATAACCTAACTGATGATGACGATATTGCCAGACAAAAAAGATGCCTTTATGCACAAGTTAATGTATTAGCTCGAAAATATTGTCCTGATAATATTTCCACCAAAATTATTTTATTTCAAGCCCACTGTGCTCCTATATACACTTCTAGTCTTTGATGCAAATTCATAAAATATAGCCTCAAAAGCATTACCGTCGCATAAAATAATAGCCTCAGAATTTTACTCAACTTACCCTCAAGATGTAGTGCAAGTTTTATGTTTGCCACCAACTACAGTAAATCTTTTAATGAACGCATTCGTTCATCCATATTTAGTATTTTATGTCGTCTTCATCAGTCGGATAATCTTCTTTTTATTAATTACCTGCATACAGATTTTCATTTTAAGAGCTGTATGTACACATCACGGAGGTCGCCTTTATACACATGACATTTGTATTGTATTTGGTAATCAAATTTTTTTAACATCTTATTTATTTAATTTCCTGATATATTTATTCATAATTCATTTAACTTTACACTTATATCTTTACGTCGATCACATCATTGCTTTGATTGTATTATATGTATTGTACTTTTCATATTTTTGCATTGTATTTTATATATGTATGTATGTATGTATGTATGTATGGATGTACGTATGTATCCATACGGATGTTTGTAGAGCGCAGCGGCTCAGGGGTAGAGCTTCGGACTCTCGGTACGAGAACCCGGGTTCGAATCCTGGCTGCGGCGAATCCTGGCAAGTTTTTTCCCTCTACATTGCTCCAGTTCACTCAGCTGAATTAAATGAGTACCTGGCTATAGACAGTGGTGGATATGTGTACGAGCAGCCTTCGCGCATTAATTGTAGCATATGGCTGGATGCTTCCCAGAGAAGCCGAGATGGTGTCTGAGTGAACAGGTCTGTCAGGGAAGTAAAGTGTAAAGCGCTTTGAGCGGTCCCGAGGATTGGATATTGCGCTATATAAGAACTGCCTTTACTATGTATATATATATATATATATATATATATATATATATATATATATATATATATATATATATATATATATATATATATATATATATATATATACACATATATATACACATATATATGTGGACGACGTCTTGTCTGAAATAAACTTTATTATTTATTATTATTATATCAGAAAAAGGCGTCCCTGGATTGTGGTAAAGTTCATCGAACAGAAACATTTACATGATCGTCTTTTATAACAGTATAACTCAAACATCATCTTCCTAAAAGTACATACTTGACTATGCATTTTCAGAAAGGCAAGATCACTTGACATCATTCTTTTCATGACTGTCCGCTGTTTAGTGTGTTTACTTATGGCTTGGCTGTGTCTGCTGGGGTGGAAATGTCTCAAAGCGGGATGGGACAGATCGGATAAAATTACAAAGAAGGCCCGAAAGAGTCACAGGCAGGAGCCAGGAGATGTTTGATACCTACCATGGGCCCATTGGGGACCACAGTCGCACGAACTGACAGACACACTAAGTGAAAACTCCCACATACGATCTATAGAGTGTCCAAGACCAGAATAACCATAATATATATTAGTTGTTTAGTGTTTTCGGTGATAAATATGTTTAATAAGAGTAAACGAAGAACTGTGAATAACACATATTTAACGAATGGGGCGCTGACGTTTACTCGTGCTGGTGAAGCTGTTAATTATTTTATCGTAGTGTTTAATATTAAAATTCGTAATGTTGTGTGATTTTAATATGGCATGGACGTGTATAGTTTTATGTATAATTGTATACTGTACATTGGTAGTGTAATTTTCCTGCGGGACTTAATAACATATTCGTTATCTCCAGTCAGCTTATTGAAGCCTGAAGACCAAGCAATGCTGGGAATTGGACCACACGTGAACACAATGAGCGGTTCTTGTGCTGTGACGTTGCGAATGCGCGACATGTACGGAGTCAAGAATACCGGGAGAGGTTGCATTACTTCCTTTGCAAATGTTTTGATGAACAATTAAAAGGTGCTGACACTGTGTGGGCGATATTACATGACATAGATATGTAACTTTACGCCGAAATCTTGCCATCTTCATTTGGATAAATATAATTTTATTGACTTTGTATATACACGTTGCCAACACCCATGACTAAATGGCTGAGATGTAGCGTACGCTACTAAACTACTACATGCAGTTAAGTTGAGACAATGTCAGGTCTACCACGGGATCAAGTGTAATGCATTTTAGCAGTTCTCATGAATGCGTGTACGTTGTGAGATGTATATCACTTAATTCGTTCAATTTAGATCGCGACACTGGTTCTGTCTCCCTCGTGTGACGTGGATCTAGTGAGGTTACATCTTAATTTCGTATAAGCTGCTGCATACGAAACTAGAGAATGAACAAACTAGATAATTAAG
>OZ024866.1:7341944-7344444 GCA_964017155.1 Oasisia sp. SBJ-2009
TGAACGCGAACGACACGGCCAGACCCATGACTGTTGTGTGTCTAACGATCGAGTCTCGCGCTGCCGTTTGCATCAAGTCCCGACGTAGTGTTCTTATTATCGCCCAGTTACAAACAAGCACGACACCTGTCGGGATCACGCACGACGTAACGAAAGTAATCATTGGTCGGTAATTGTTCACATAATCCCGGTAACGTAACTGTACAGTGCAAATGGCGTCGTCCGAAACAGTACCGATGACAAGGTTTTGTACGAAGAATACGTCGATGTTCTTGACGAAGGCCAACACCAGCAGCGACCCGCAGCACAAGCCGGCGTTGCGCGGGGTGCACAGACGTGGCTTGAGTAGCTGGAAGCGGACGACGACGCAGCGCTCGACAGTGAACGCGACAATGAGCCAAATGGACGCGTTTATTAGTGTGTGAAGAAGCGGCCAAGTGACGCGACATGCCAATCTACTGGTACTTTCAAACCACCAACCCCAAGCTATACCTGGGTACATCACCACTGAGGCGACCATCAGCACGAGACTGTCACCGACGGCCAGGGCGCTCAAGTAGACGTTGGCCGACGTCCGCACGAGTCCGTCCCGCCTCAGCACGAGCAGCACGAGCGTGTTACCGACGAGTCCCATCATGCACAGCGGCGGCCAGCCGTACCGCCATAAGTTGGCGGACACATCGAAAGCAAAACCACCCGTGTTGTTTTCATTAAACGTATCAACGTCCTCTAAAACCGACGACGCCGTCAACATTGAACCCGTGTCATTTGCCATTGTCCGTCTCGAAATTATTAACAGTTGGTCACAGATGATCTGCTCTGTTACGAATACAATTGAGAATATATTTGACTGCGGCACTAACGCCGGTTTTTATACCGACACCGCTAATCCCGGTGTTAACATTGACACTCGATGTGCAAGATTTTCCATTACTTTAAGTTATGCATTGGTTTCGTTGATGAGCGGAAAAGTTTATTCCACGACATAACCGAGTTAATGCTTTGTTGTTTTAGTAGGCGGATTTTAACCCACTTTTCATAGCATATATTCGAAACGCAAATATACCGTCTTTCTGAAAACTCCGTGCAATGAATATGCAATCAACATTGCTGTCTTTAGATCCAGATCTTGGTTCTGTCCATTTCCGGAGTGTTTAGTTTGACAGGATGTTCTCCTACATTGTCAGTTCACATGAGTGAGCCTCGAAAACGTTGTGCGAAAGGATTCAAACAGAAGTTTCTTATGTTGGGAGTCTGACGTTCTAACAACTATGACACTGTCCCCCAAATAGTACACACATCTTAAAACATATTCGGTGAAAGCGGCTTGCTTTAATTACACCGCGGCAGAAGATATCTCAAATCAATAACTTCCATGCCAAGTCGGGGAGGTTGACTTGCGTGGGGTGGGTAGTAATTCTGAAAATAATATATATATATATATATATATATATATATATATATATATATATATATATATATATATATATATATATATATATCGTTTCGCGTACTTATTTTATTTTAAATGGTTGATTTTATGCTAAACTCTTCTTTTCAGTCGACCAATGATCAAAACTCCATCCCCTCAGATTGGCCTGTGGAACTGAGACAATGTTATTGTTTTGAGAAGACAACCAATTGCTAGCATCCACATGAATATGTAAATTCTGGGAATCATTTATGATTTTGATTAGACCAGCATTAACAATTTTAACAGACCGCGTAACACAACAGAATGTTGTCATAACGATCAAACAATAATGTTTACCCACACCACACGCACTCTCGACTCTACGTAGACGAGTAACTGCTGATGATATAATATATTTTATTCAAGATGGCTCAGCTAAATATATCGTCCGTCTCGAAACTACTGAATTTTGGCCACAGGTGATCTACTCTGTTACGAGTAAAATAAAGAATGTATTTTATGCCGACCCCACTATTGGTGTTATGACAATGCTGGTAATGCCTCTGTTGACACAGGGATTTGATGTTGAGGATTGGCCGTAACTTTAAATTCCACACCGTGGCTTCTAGCAGCCGCCTGATCTGGAACATTTATTCCACGACATCACCGACGTAAAGCTTTGTTGTTTTACTTGGCGGATTCATAATTAGCTTTTCAGATAAGCATAATTATAGTGTCGAAATGCAAATACTTCTTTTAGAAAACCACATGCTGTCACTATGGAATCAACACTGTTGTATTTAGACATCGACCCTGCTTCAAAAGTGGTTGGACAGCGGCAAAGACAATTTACTAATTATTAATATACTATTGGTCAGGCCATCAGAAGTATAAAACATGTACCTATAAGAAAGACTATAGTTATTATGTAATTAAAATTGTGACTTGTGCATTTACATTTAGGAGTACAGATGACGAATCTGCTATGAAAACCTTTATAATTTTCCCACAAAAACAGGAAATTACATTCCTGAAGAAAATCCTTACAATAAAAGAACAAAAACTAGCGCTGTTAATAACAAAATA
>OZ024866.1:7349444-7579444 GCA_964017155.1 Oasisia sp. SBJ-2009
GGAGAAATCCAAGAGAAAGGAGAACAGAGACGGCTAGGGAATAGGAACGACACAATACAATGTTTAATTTGTTTGGCCAACACAGTTTTAGTCGAATCACACTATAACTGTATTCACGTATATTTTAAATCAACTATAGTAAATAACTATAGTGTCTTTAACTATTAAGTATTTATTTATGCTTTATTTGTGACACGCGAATACACAATGACACGAACAGTCATGTCTCTATATATATATATATATATATATATATATATATATATATATATATATATATATATATATATATATATATATATATATATATATATATTAAATCAACTATAGTAAATAACTATATTGTCTTTAACTATTAAGTATTTATTTATGCTATATTTGAGACACGCGAATACACAATGACACGAATGTCATGTCTCAACAGTGCTCTGTGCCATATTGAATTCAACGCGGACGGTCGACATCGTCTGTTACAGTAGGTCTAGTCCAAGGGACGGCGTCCCCTATGACGGTCAGATTTAAGTTTCGCCGGGAAATTGCATACGATTTGGGAATATATTAAGACAAACTTCGCCTAACATGTTATGTGTCTACAAACTGATGATGCTATTACAATCGGGATTATAATGGATTCATACAAATTGTGCATGTAGTGTTTCATAAAATGTCATTTGTAGATAATAAAGTAGCGAATTTTTCTAGCGAAATACATCGTGCGATTTGCTTTAGTATGTTTCAGTTGTAGTTATACTATATTGTCACTATTATTGTAGTTATTACTACTACTAATATTATTTATACGTTTCGAGTGTTATTATTTTGGTTGCGTTTTGGAGAGAATAATGCATACACTGACAAAACGCAACAAATGATATCAAGCTGTCAGAAAAACACGTGGAATACTCAAACGTTCCAACGTATGTTTTGTTGAAATGCATGCCATAATAGTATTTCGTTATGACAAATACATAACTCGCAATTGTAAAAGTTACAGTTGCATGAAGGGTTGTTTCCGCCGACGCCGACGCCGACGCCGACGCCGACGCCGACGCCGACGCCGACGCCGACGCCGACGCCGACGCCGACGCCGACGCCGACGCCGACGCCGACGCCGACGCCGACGCCGACGCCGACGCCGACGCCGACGCCGACGCCGACGCCGACGCCGACGCCGACGCCGACGCCGACGCCGACGCCGACGCCGACGCCGACGCCGACGCCGACGCCGACGCCGACGCCGACGCCGACGCCGACGCCGACGCCGACGCCGACGCCGACGCCGACGCCGACGCCGACGCCGACGCCGACGCCGACGCCGACGCCGACGCCGACGCCGACGCCGACGCCGACGCCGACGCCGACGCCGACGCCGACGCCGACGCCGACGCCGACGCCGACGCCGACGCCGACGCCGACGCCGACGCCGACGCCGACGCCGACGCCGACGCCGACGCCGACGCCGACGCCGACGCCGACGCCGACGCCGACGCCGACGCCGACGCCGACGCCGACGCCGACGCCGACGCCGACGCCGACGCCGACGCCGACGCCGACGCCGACGCCGACGCCGACGCCGACGCCGACGCCGACGCCGACGCCGACGCCGACGCCGACGCCGACGCCGACGCCGACGCCGACGCCGACGCCGACGCCGACGCCGACGCCGACGCCGACGCCGACGCCGACGCCGACGCCGACGCCGACGCCGACGCCGACGCCGACGCCGACGCCGACGCCGACGCCGACGCCGACGCCGACGCCGACGCCGACGCCGACGCCGACGCCGACGCCGACGCCGACGCCGACGCCGACGCCGACGCCGACGCCGACGCCGACGCCGACGCCGACGCCGACGCCGACGCCGACGCCGACGCCGACGCCGACGCCGACGCCGACGCCGACGCCGACGCCGACGCCGACGCCGACGCCGACGCCGACGCCGACGCCGACGCCGACGCCGACGCCGTCTTAGGAAGGTGTAATTAAAGATACTTCATACGTTCAATAAGGCCTTTTGATTTTGGCAAAACAAAAATATCAATTGTAGGTTAAAAAGATTAAACCAAAGCTGAAGGATCAGATGAATGCAGACAAAATATGTCGAGAACAAGTGCGGAACAGGTGGATGACAGTTTAAATAAGATCTTAATATATCGCTTAGCTAATATGTTGGCCGTGGGTACCGTCGTCATTTTCGTCGTCTTTTCTTTCATCGGTTTTCTCTCACTACGTTCTCTATCAACAGTCTCCAACTCCTTCTATCTTTTGCTGTTGTTCTCCATTCACCTCTCACTCTTTCCAGATCTCTCTTAGCGCAGTTCTCGGTTTTCTTCGTCTTTCTTCTTTTCCCTTCCATTTTCTCAGCATCTGAACTTTGCCAGTTTTTCATCTCCCGTTCTTTCCACATGATCGGTCCATTTCAAACTACTCCTCACCATTTTTTTTCTTAAAACTATCCTTCACTCCATCCTCCACTCTTAGTTCGTTCATTCTTCTCTAATCCGCTCTCTTCACGGGTCCGTGTATATACCGTTTTTTCCTTTTTCGTTTTCAAATTTGCGAACGAAAAACGGATAACGAATTCCTTTTTCGTGTTTCGTTTTCAAATTTACGAACGAATAGCGAAAAACGAATTCTTTTTTCTTTTTTCGTTTTCAAAAGTGAAGTAAGAAAAACGAAAAACGAATTCTTTTTTCTTTTTTCGTTTTCAAAAGTGAAGTAAGAAAAACGAAAAACGAATTCGTTTTTCGTTTTTGCATTTAGGATGCTTCGCAATGCCACTTCGGCTGGCCGGTGTAACTTGGTAGTTTCGGCGGGTTACTTCTGTGGCTGGAAGCGTTTTGAATACAAACTCGCAGAAATTGCATCGGCGAAGTGGTATATCTAAGTACCTACAGGTAAATATTGGTCGTTTCGGCGCTGTTCTTTATGTTTTCTTATATATAATAGATCGAAAGATGGATAAATCGAGAGTAGATGTATTTATTTTGTAACTGCAACTATGCAATAGTTATTTTAAACTTAGTTTGTAAAATATTTGACTTGCCCCTATTATGACTAATAAATAGTCACTATCTTAGGGGCCACATTGGGTTTTTAAATTAGCAATTTTTTATGTAATTATTGAATTCCATTGACGGATCATTACGGATAGCCCAATTGTATTTAGGAGCATGTATATTCCTGATTATTGTTTATTAACATTTGCTACTTTACGCATATTGTAAGTAGAGGATATGTGGTAAAAATATAATACGTTTATGGCTTAATGTGTTGCTAGAGTTAGTGTTAATTCAATATTATTTTGCATATGTAGTAATTTATAACAGTAGAAGTATGTTTGCATCCGTGTGTAATATGCTGCTTTACATAATATATCAGTCTTTTTAAAATTGTGATTGGCTATCTTTTGATTAAACAAATATAGGTATTGTTTATTGTGTGAGGCATACTATTTTGAAACTCTTTTTTTTACAAATGTATATTATGTTCTGCTGTGTGCTAGTGTGAAATGATTATGCATATTTCTGGTTTGTGTTATCTGCCAATTTTGAAAGTATGCGGGTAATGTTTTATGTTTATATTTATAATAAAATTATAATATAATTACTATAAGTTGGTATTCAACTTTTGCTTAAACATTAATTCTATGTGGGAGCTATATTTATTTGAAAATATTATTCTTACAAGTTTTTTTGCAATTTGTTTATTCAATTACATTTGTGTCCCTAGATCAGTAGATGGTAATTAGTGTGAGGCAATATTATATAATTATAGAGTGAAATTTTTATTCTAGTTTGAATAATATGCTGTAACCTAGTTATAGATCCAATTGTTCGAGAACATCTGTTTGCTATTTCATCAATATTATGTTTAATCCAATTTGAAAAAACCTTTTGTTTTATTAATATTTTAATGATAATATATAATAATAACACAAGTTTTATTGGCAACTCAACTGAGTTGGATTGACATTATACTATAAAATACAATTAATGCATTTGTATGTAGTTTTAGCTATATGTTTATTATAGGTCTTTATTAATCAAATATTCAATATTCACTGTGTTTCTGTCATCTGTGAAGGTTTTAATTGTACTTGTATCATCAAATATCATGAGCATAAGTTATGCAGGCTTTTGGAAATCATTAATATAGTTATAGTAAATAACAATATCAGTGGCCCTAAAATTGATCATTGGGGGACGCCTCGTTTTATAGGTAAAGTATATCATTGTACCTCTTCTAGTCTTACAGACTGCTTACAGTTAGTTGAATATTATTGCTGTGAGCTCCATCCCAATGGTTCTTGGCTATCTCACTGATCGGTTTGCGTTAAAAATAGAATGCATGTTTGTCACACTTGTAACTCCATAAATATTCCATTTCAGTTGTTAGTAAACAGTCAGGTGACACTGTTTCATATTCTATTAGAAACATGAATAAAAAAGATTACAAATAATTTTTTTAATCATTAGGTTTACAGTTAAATCTTACATTTTTATGACATAAGACTATTTGCACATCATAGACATCCCAAAAGGCATGACTAAATGACAGTCCATATTCGACTGGCAAGCTGCTAAAACTCATCCACTTCTACATAACAATAATAGTAATAACAATAATAAAAATCTGATTGTCTGAGATAAAGTCCTTACTATGACTACCACTACCACCACCACACAAATATTTATTAATCTAAACAATCTGCCAGCCAAATGCAAACAATCACTCAGCCATATCTATCATGAAATGTTTGCAAGTGTGTACATCTATCATGAGAAACTGTAAACAAATGTGTGTTTTAAAGATCTCTGCACTGCTTGCATTCTATATACATTCCGGGATAGTGTCCCAAAGTTTTCCAATCTTGTAAGCAAATTTACACTGGCCTAAAGACAAGTTGTACTTCTTGACAGGAATATTTGTGCAGTTGCAAGTGTGACAATCATATACAATATTGTTTAACGTGAACGGATCAGTGAGGTAGCCAAGAGCCATTGGAATGGAGCTCACAGCAATACATCTAACACAGTAATATGCAACTAACTGTAAGCAGTCTGTAAGACTAGAAGAGGTACAATGGTATACTTTACCTATAAAACGAGGCGTTCCCAAGGATCAATTTTAAGGCCACTGATATTGTTATTTACTATAATTATAGCAATGATTTCCAAAAGCCTGCATAACTTATGCTCATGATATTTGATGATACAAATACAATAAAAACCTTCACAGATGACAGAAACACAGTGAATATTGAATATTTGATTAATAAAGACCTATAATAAACATAACATAGCTAAAACTACATACATATGCATTAATTGTATTTTTTTGTATAATGTCAATCCAACTCAAACTTGTGTTATTATACATTTCATTAAAATATTAATAAAACAAAAGTTTTTTCAAATGCCTAATAAATATGTTGATGAAGTAACATTAACAATTGACAGTGTAGATATTGAGAGACTTAACCAGTTTAACATTCTGGGCTTTACATTAATATCGCATTTAAACTGGATTAAACATAATATTGATGAAATAGCAAACCGATGTTCTCGAACAATTGGACCTATAACTAGGTTAAAGTATATTATTCAAACTAAAATAAAACAATCACTCTATAATTCTATAATATTGCCTCACACTAATTACCATCTACTGATCTAGGGACACAAAAGTAATTGAATAAACAAATTGCAAAAAACTTGTATGAATAATATTTTCAAATAAATATAGCTCCCACATAGAATTAATGTTTAAGCAAAGTTGAATACCAACTTATTGTAATTGTATTATAATTTTATTATAAATATAAACATAAAACATTACCCGCATACTTTCAGAATGGGCAGATAACACAAACCATAAATATGCATAATCATTTCACACTAGCACACAGCAGAATACATACATTCAGGGCATAATATACATTTGTAAAGAGTATTAAACTAGTATGCCTCACAATAAACAATACCTATATTTGTTTAATCAAAACATAACCAATCACAATTTTAAAAAGACTGATATATTATGTAAAGCTGCATATTACACACGGATGCAAACATACTTCTACTGTTATAAATTACTACATATGCAACATAATAATGAATTAACACTAACTCTAGCAACACATTAAGCAATAAACGTATTATAATTTTACCACATATCCTCTCCTTTCATTATGCGTAATGTAGCAAATGTTAATAAACAATAATCAGGAATATACATGCTCCTAAATACAATTGGGCTATCCGTAATGGTCCGTCAATGGAATTCAATAATTACATAAAAAATTGCTAATTTAAAAACCCAAAGTGGCCCCTAAGATAGTGACTATTTATTAGTCATAATAGGGGCAAGTCAAATATTTTACAAACTAAATTTTAAATAACTATTGCATAGTTGCAGTTACAAAATAAATACATCTACTCTCGATTGATCCATCTTTCGATCTATTATATATAAGAAAACATAAAGAACAGCGCCGAAACGACCAATATTTACCTGTAGGTACTTAGATATACCACTTCGCCGATGCAATTTCTGCAAGTTCGTATTCAAAACGCTTCCAGCCACCGAAGTAACGCGCCGAAACTACCAATTTTTACCGGCCAGCCGAAGTGGCATGGCGACCGAAGCATCCTAAATGCAAAAACGAAAAACGAATTCGTTTTTCGTTTTTCTTACTTCACTTTTGAAAACGAAAAACGAATTAGTTTTTCGTTTTTCTTACTTCACTTTTGAAAACGAAAAACGAAAAAGGAATTCGTTTTTCGTTCGCAAATTTGAAAACGAAAAACGAAAAAGGAATTCGTTATCCGTTTTTCGTTCGCAAATTTGAAAACGAAAAAGGAAAAAACGGTATATACACGGACCTTCACGCCCACGATTATTCATATGCTGTTGTTTTCGCAAACCGGCGCCTTCTGTTGTTTCTGTGTTAGTGCTATTGCCTCTAAGCCATTCATGGAGCAGATTTAATTGACCATTTTCCGTTTGAATACAGGTAGATCAGAAATACCGAGTATGCTACTGAAATGTCTTAAACATCACTTTACAGTGTGTTGAAATTAGCAGACCTTGTTGTAACTATAGTACTGATTATCACATATCTTAGTTAGATTGCTCCTCCCATTGTATCCATCCCATGTCGTGCACTTGCAGTCCCGGTCGCCCAGTCAGTCAGTGGCAGTGCCGTGGTTATGCGTTGGTTGTCGTTAGCTTAGGTAAGTAATTTTATTTTAACAATAAGATTGGCGTAATAACAAAACATACGCCTATGTGTCTGCAAACTAACTACTTATACACATAGTAAGTAAGTAAGTAAATAAGTAAGTAAGTAAGTAAACTTTATTTGGAATTGTATAAATTACATACAACATAAACAATCATAAGAATCGACAAAGTAATAGGAACAAATCAGTCTTTAATTTAATCAAAAGCAGATACCTCAATTGTCTCTGCGTGTTTACTATCAGTACCACGTGCCTCCATCATTTGCGAAAATTGTTTGCGACATAGCAATATTCGTTGAGAGGAGACTTCGTATTGTAGACACATACATACATTTTGGGAAACTCCAGCGTCGTTAGATAAATATATAATACAAATATGAAACGCTCAGTATTGAGGTAAACTTCTCTCAGCACTGGAGTTTCAGCCCTTCAAGCCCACACAACGCCTATGTATTAACATCGTTACTTTATTGACAAACGAAATGTCAGCAATGTTCATGTTATTGCATTTCTAAGTGGTTGTCCAATTCCCGGCGATAATGAAACATGCCCGTTATACGTGACGTCACTCTATCAACGACGCCTCCTGTAACACGTCCTTGTTGGATGAAACTACGAAACAAGGCGACCAAACCGCATCGGAAGTGAGCTCCCGTCAGACTGTAGAGGAAGAAGTTGACGGCGTGATTGGCGTATCGCAGAAGAAGTAGGGACCGCAGCACAGCGTACTGATTCTGTAGGGACATTGGCCAGTTGGGAATGGTGACGTAGAACATATGAGCGGGGACGAAGCAGACAATGAACGCGAACGACACGGCCAGACCCATGACTGTTGTGTGTCTAACGATCGAGTCTCGCGCTGCCGTTTGCATCAAGTCCCGACGTAGTGTTCTTATTATCGCCCAGTTACAAACAAGCACGACACCTGTCGGGATCACGCACGACGTAACGAAAGTAATCATTGGTCGGTAATTGTTCACATAATCCCGGTAACGTAACTGTGCAGTGCAAATGGCGTCGTCCGAAACAGTACCGATGACAAGGTTTTGTACGAAGAATACGTCGATGTTCTTGACGAAGGCCAACACCAGCAGCGACCCGCAGCACAAGCCGGCGTTGCGCGGGGTGCACAGACGTGGCTTGAGTAGCGGGAAGCGGACGACGACGCAGCGCTCGACAGTGAACGCGACAATGAGCCAAATGGACGCGTTTATTAGTGTGTGAAGAACCGGCCAAGTGACGCGACATGCCAATCTACTGGTACTTTCAAACCACCAACCCCAAGCTATACCTGGGTACATCACCACTGAGGCGACCATCAGCACGAGACTGTCACCGACGGCCAGGGCGCTCAAGTAGACGTTGGCCGACGTCCGCACGAGTCCGTCCCGCCTCAGCACGAGCAGCACGAGCGTGTTACCGACGAGTCCCATCATGCACAGCGGCGGCCAGCCGTACCGCCATAAGTTGGCGGACACATCGAAAGCAAAACCACCCGTGTTGTTTTCATTAGACGTATCAACGTCCTCTAAAACCGACGACGCCGTCAACATTGAACCAGTGTCATTTGCCATTGTCCGTCTCGAAATTATTAACAGTTGGTCACAGATGATCTGCTCTGTTACGAATACAATTGAGAATATATTTGACTGCGGCACTAACGCCGGTTTTTATACCGACACCGCTAATCCCCGTGTTAACATTGACACTCGATGTGCAAGATTTTCCATTACTTTAAGTTATGCATTGGTTTCGTTGATGAGCGGAAAAGTTTATTCCACGACATAACCGAGTTAATGCTTTGTTGTTTTATTAGGCGGATTTTAACCCACTTTTCATAGCATATATTCGAAACGCAAATATACCGTCTTTCTGAAAACTCCGTGCAATGAATATGCAATCAACATTGCTGTCTTTAGATCCAGATCTTGGTTCTGTCCATTTCCGGAGTGTTTAGTTTGACAGGATGTTCTCCTACATTGTCCGTTCACATGAGTGAGCCTCGAAAACGTTGTGAGAAAGGATTCAAACAGAAGTTTCTTGTGTTGGGAGTCTGACGTTCTAACAACTATGCCACTGTCCCCCAAATAGTACACACATCTTAAAACATATTCGGTGAAAGCGGCTTGCTTTAATTACACCGCGGCAGAAGATATCTCAAATCAATAACTTCCATGCCAAGTCGGGGAGGTTGACTTGCGTGGGGTGGGTAGTAATTCTGGAAATAATATATATATATATATATATATATATATATATATATATATATATATATATCGTTTCGCGTACTTATTTTATTTTAAATGGTTGATTTTATGCTAAACTCTTATTATCAGTCGACCAATGATCAAAACTCCATCCCCTCAGATAGGCCTGTGGCACTGATACAATGTTATTGTTTTGAGAAGACAACCAATTGCTAGCATCCACATGAATATGTAAATTCTGGGAATCATTTATGATTTTGATTAGCCCAGCATTAAAAAAATTCACAGACCGCGTAACACAACAGAATGTTGTCATAACGATCAAACAATAATGTTTACCCACACCACACGCACTCTCGACTCTACGTAGACGAGTAACTGCTGATGATATAATATATTTTATTCAGGATGGCACAGCTAAATATATCGTCCGTCTCGAAACTACTGAATTTTGGCCACAGGTGATCTACTCTGTTACGAGTAAAATAAAGAATGTATTTTATGCCGACCCCACTACTGGTTTTATGACAATGCTGGTAATGCCTCTGTTGACACTGGGATTTGATGTTGAGGATTGGCCGTAACTTTAAATTCCACACCGTGGCTTCTAGCAGCCGCCTGATCTGGAACATTTATTCCACGACATCACCGACGTAAAGCTTTGTTGTTTTACTCGGCGGATTCATAATTAGCTTTTCAGATAAGCATAATTATAGTGTCGAAATGCAAATACTTCTTTTAGAAAACCACATGCTGTCACTATGGAATCAACACTGTTGTATTTAGACATCGACCCTGCTTCAAAAGTGGTTGGACAGCGGCAAAGACAATTTACTAATTATTAATATACTATTGGTCAGGCCATCAGAAGTATAAAACATGTACCTATAAGAAAGTCTATTGTTATTATGTAATTAAAATTGTGACTTGTGCATTTACATTTAGGAGTACAGATGACGAATCTGCTATGAAAACGTTTATAATTTTCCCACAAAAACAGCAAAATACATTCCTGAAGAAAGTCCTTACAATAAAAGAACAAAAACTAGCGCTGTTAATAACAAAATAAAAAGAAGGAGACTCCCAGAAAAAATAAAGATTGCATCTATTTTATTTGAAAATATACAGACCTGTCATCCTTCTTCCTACCATAACAGTATTAGAGAAATGTATTTCTATTTATCTCCATTCATATTTTAATAATACGTAGTTTGTATCTGATGACCAGAGTTGCTTCCGAGCACAATATTCAACACAAATTGTTGCCCTTGAGTTTGTAGATAGAATTGTAACTAAATTGATAATTATGATGAACCTATTATTAACGTACTGTATTTCTCGAACTTGTTAAGGCTTGTGATATAATTTACCTTAACAATTTGCATAACAAATTAACATACAATAGGTTAAATCGCTCAAACATTGCATTTGTCAGAAGCTACGGAGAAGACAGAAAGGATATTTTTGGAATTGACCTAATAAATACAGATATATGGTCTGTAACAGCTGCCATCCCAGGACGTTCTATCCATGGACCACTAATATTTCACCTTTTACTTTTAATTTCAATAATAAGTTTGTAAAGTATTTAATTTGTCTTATACACGTTGATTCCAAGGCATTATCTAGCTCATTAAAATAGTGTAGCAACCACACACAATAAAAGCCTATAACCCTTAAAAACCGAAGAACTTCTTATTCTTTGAAAATGTAAAACTATTTGTAATGGATGCAGTTATTAATTAGTCATGTTAGTGGAAATACTCCATGTAATGCTATGTGTGTACTTAAATAGAATTGTGTTTTAATAACCACTACCGAACCTAATGATATTAAGAAACAAATTACTTAATATACGGGGAGTTTATTGTCTGGGCTCCGCTTAAACTGTCCATGTACGACATATTTGCTATATGGGATTATGTTCTGGCTGTCAAAGAAAAATAGGAATTACGAGAATTAAAAAGCCGAATAATAACATTAAAAATACAATACACACATTTGGAACCACTTCACAAAATTCAAATAATCAAAGTAGAGGATACCTTAAAATTATAAGAACTAAACGTTTTCTTTAAATACGTTTACAGTTTGTAGGCTTTCTCATTTTACAGAAAACCATGTTTTTCACAACTATAATGATACATATATGCGCTCAATCTAATTCCTACACACACACACACACACACACACACACACACACACACACACACACACACACACACACACACACACACACACACACACACACACACACACACACACACACACACACACACACACACACACACACACACACACACACACACACACACACACACACACACACACACACACATATATATATATATATATATATATATATATATTATGCCCGTTTCAGGAGATTGTGAAATAACTATATTTCATTCTTACAGGAACAAAAGCATTTACAAAACAACATACATGAAATATGAAATAGACATCTTGTAAAATTAAATTGCCACCATTCTTCATTACGAATATAGCATGATTTATGTGATAATGACAATCGTGTCTTAACAGGAGTCACGTGATTCCGATTGCTTTAAAGTTTAAACTATATAAATATGTTATATGGTATATCAATACCAAATAGGTATACTTTTCTAAGACCACAATAATGATATATGTACATGTATGCCTGTATATATGGGGTCAAATAAACGTTACGTTCTCCTACTGATTATCCCAGATTAAAACCGGAACGATTTTAATGCGACCCCTGAATCACGAGGGATACACAGTCCCCAAGGTTGACAGCCAGGTTTTACCCCAAATATACTATGCTTGCTGTGGTCAGTTTTGAACTTCGAGTGCTGAATGGCCAGGCGGAAATGCCACCCACTGCGCTATGGCGTTCTCTGTACGTTGTTACAGATAGAAAAGCAACGATTCAGGTAAAGGTCACCATGATGACAACGACATTCTGGTTCTGTTTGACCTGGTGACGTAGAACTCATGAACCGGAACGACTCAGACGATGAGAGCAAATGATTTTCCTGGCTTTTGAAATGTACGTCGACAACAACAAACCAACACTGCCAATCCCCGTGTTGACGTTGACACTTGACGTTGAGGATTTGCCATTACTTTAAATTCTACACCGGTTCCGTTGATGGTTTCTAGGCGCTACATCAGTGGAAGCGTTTATTCCACGACACAACCGAGTTAATTATTTGTTGTTTTATTATCCGGATTATTAACTCGCTGTTCATGGCGCATAACTATAGAGGTCTAAACTCGACGAAAGGCAAATACGTCTTTCTAAAAACTAAGTGCTGTGAATTTTGAATCGACATTATGTTCCTTAGATCCCAATCTTTGTTCTGTTCATTTCCGGAGTTAGTTGTTAGACAGGAAGTTCTCACACAGCGTTAATTCAGCTGAAGCAACGTGGGTTGAACGAAGTTCTCACAGCCTCGGAACCGTTTGCACAATTGGTATTGTTGTACTAAAGTTCAGCGGTTGACCTGGATGTCGGTGTTCAAAGGTCTTCGTTACCCCAGCCTGTGGCGTAGCAAGGATTTTGCGTTATCCGACAATGAAGCACACTCTGTATGTATATATATATATATATATATATATATATATATATATATATATATATATATATATATATATATATATATATATATATATATACATATACATATACAGAGAGTACAATCCCATGTCTTTCCTGCCTGTCCAGACTCGCCACATTTGTGGAATGACAATCCGTATTTTTGACCTAAAATTGTGTAAGAATCCGTATCAAGCCGTATCATTAATCAGATCTTCCAGTTAACTGGCCTAAGTTATTAAGGCCTTTTCAAAACGGTTTTTCCACGGTATTTTCGATTAGATTATTGGGGCCAGTTAACTGGAAGATTACCGAAGTTTTACTTCACTTCAGCACATTTAAATTGCGCACCGCAAAACAGACAGTGTTATCAAATAATGACAATTTATTTCATCAGTTCGCGCGTATATTGACATTTCACTGGCAAGAGTCAACATTTTGAAATCAGAAATGCAGGCGATTCCATTGTACTCGGCGTCGACCTCCATTTCTTGTACTGCGTTTTATAATCGTCACGCGCCTGCCACGCGCCCCGTTCCCACTCGTTGAGCCATCTGCCGCAGTTTTCAGAACTAAACTTTATAAGCACGCCATCATCCGCTAACATAAACGGATCTCAATAAAATAATCGGTGGTTTAGTTCTTTCGTTTCGAAGCGATTTATTTAGTCACTAACAGCAAACAATGATTCCATTATGCAGTATTGTTTTGTAACGCATGCAAGGCATACTGTGGGTAAAAATAATTTCTCCATCAATTTTGTTAGAATCCGTATCAAAACGGAGTACGGCCGTATTACTTTAAAAAAACGCCGAAATCCGTATCGGATACGGGTAATCCGTATCATGTGACATGTCTGCCTGTCGCCGAATCAGTCAGTGGCATTGCTGTGATTACGGGCTACGCGTTACCGTTGGTTGTCTTTAGATTAGGTAAGTAGTTTTAGTTTAACAATACGATTGGCGTAAATAACAAAGCTTATGTGTTTTCAAACTAACTATCTGTACACTTAGGCATACTATGTCAGTGTCTACATTTAATCAAAAGTAGACTTTATTATACATACACCTCATTTGTTTATGTCTCTACGTGCTTACTGTCTGTAACCGGTGCGCCCATCAATTGCGACATTATTTGCAACTTCGTTTATTCTCGTTAACAGGAGAGTTCGTGTTGTAAATATAGATCTACATCTTCGGAAACTCCAGCGTCGTTAGTTGATCAAATAACGTATAAAATCATAAATTGACACATGTCATAGCAAGTATGTTAATAAGCAAACGTCGTTCACGGTGTAAATTAACTTGTCTTAAAATGCGTTAAAATAGGATCTCAACTCAGAATGCAACCATAAAAAGATTCACATTATTATCATTGAAGAATTGTTCATATAATATATCAACATGTGCATCACATGGGTCTGATGATAATGTTTTAAAATTATAATTTGTATGATAGTCCTTGTATGTATGTTTACATGGAATAAGCTACTTTGTACTGAATATTATTGTAGCGAAATTTTGTGTGATGTATATTGCTAACATAATAGTAATTACTATTAATATCAGCTAAATTAAAATGGTTTGTTTCGATGTCTTCATTATAGGTATATATGGCATACAAGTGCCTGAGATCTAGCTCAGAATATTTACTTAGCAAATCATCCATATTGTATGGGACTAACGAGCTTACTATTTACGTAGTGCATTTTATGTCATAAAGCAGCGAAAACGTTATATACGTTATTTGATCAAATATGAGTTTGCAATAAATAACGACGCTGGGGTTTCACATGATGTTGACCTGTTAAACTGTTACCATCCGAACTCTCCTGTCAACGAAAGTAAATGATGTCGTAAAACAAATGATGGGTGCACCATGATGATGAAATATAAACACTGGATATGCCTAATGTTTTTGGTGACATATAAACACTGGCATATGCCTAAGTCAGTAAGTGTACGTATAGCTTGCAAGCACACAGGCTTTGTTGTGTATGCCAATCTTACTGTTGAAATACATTATATTACCTAACGAGAATCAATTCATAGCCCCTGACCACGGCACTGCTACTGACTGACTGGACAACTGGCACTGGCACTGGCACTAATATACCATAATACCAACGACAAGCATTGGCGTCCTGAATCCTATCTTTTGGTATTATGTCAGATTAAACGCTAGGTGGCGTAGGTGTTCGCACTCAGTTTGCACTACACACAGCAGGGGTCAGCATGAGGCGTCAACCAGTCTGTCTGGCTGGCTACTCGCAGTCGGTTGTCTTATTGATTATTACAGCCTGCAGAGAACAGCGAATTGTGAATCCGACCACCTCTGTGTTAAGATGCTGATATCAGTCGGGCCAGTGTATAGCTAAAATGAAGACAACACAGTTTCGCCGTAACGTATGCGTTCCAGGTTCTGAGACCGGAGGGAGGCAGGGAGGCAGGGAGGGAGGGAGGGAAGGAGGGAAGGGGAGAAGGAGGGAAGGAGGGAGGGACGGAGGGGCGGAGGGACGGAGGGGCGGAGGGAGGGAGCGAGGGAATGAGGCAGGGGGGCAGGGGAAGAGGCAGGCAGGCAGGCAGGCAGGCAGGCAGGCAGGCAGGCAGGGAGGTAGGGAGGCAGGGAGGCAGGCAGGGAGGCAGGGAGGCAGGGAGGCAGGGAGGCAGGGAGGCAGGGAGGCAGGGAGGCAGGGAGGCAGGGAGGCAGGGAGCGAGGGAGGCAGGGAGGCAGGCAGGGAGGCAGGGAGGCAGGGAGGCAGGGAGGCAGGGAGGCAGGGAGGCAGGGAGGCAGGGAGGCAGGGAGGCAGGGAGGCAGGGAGGCAGGGAGCGAGGGAGGCAGGGAGGCAGGCAGGGAGGCAGGGAGGCAGGGAGGCAGGGAGGCAGGGAGGCAGGGAGGCAGGGAGGCAGGGAGGCAGGGAGGCAGGGAGGCAGGGAGGCAGGGAGGCAGGGAGGCAGGGAGGCAGGGAGGCAGGGAGGCAGGGAGGCAGGGAGGCAGGGAGGTAGGGAGGCAGGGAGGCAGGCAGGGAGGCAGGGAGGCAGGGAGGCAGGGAGGCAGGGAGGCAGGGAGGCAGGGAGGCAGGGAGCGAGGGAGCGAGGGAGGCAGGGAGGCAGGCATGGCGGAAGGGTTTTTAACAGGCCTAAGGTTAGTCAGACATACAAACTAAAGCAGACATACTGTGGCGTAGCAGGCTACACGGGAACCAGTGAAGAGAAGCAAATCTGCTGGATTTTTGTTTCTTTCTCATCACCAACCCAATATTCCGAAGTCCAGTCCGATAGGATGTAGGCTTATAGTAATGGTGAGCTTCACGAATACTCTCTGATGACACCACCCCATTTATTTCAGAATGTCATTACCACAGAACGGGACTGTTGAGCTTCACGAAATATTTGCCGTCACTCGTCACAGCGTATCGCGGGGAAATAAATCGTTACTGTAGAGTCACCTATCGGATAGAACAAATACTACTGCACATGCACTGACCAGGTTCACACTCCGTGTGATTCTCTGGTTGTTCGTAACTCTTCTTAAAAATGCCAAACGGTTGCTTAATCCAGTATGGAAAAGGTCAGGGGAAATGCTCCATTCAGCTTGAGGGTGATACTCACTTGGAAACGCCTCAACGTATTAAACCCCTGGTGATTTTTGTGGACCCCAAAACAGGACAGAGAAGTTGGCCATAACTTTGCAAACGTGTCATAACAGGCTGGTATTGCTACGTTGGCTTGTGTGCCGTTTTAGAATGTCCAAAACCTGAGTCATGCACAATGGTTTGGCGACAGTTGGAGGTGATTTGATTTAATATAATAAAAGTCTTGTGAATTTAATGACGAGTCGTCTTAGCTAACACCAAAATACATGTTCTAGTGACCGAGGGATAGGCGTGTTTATTTATTTGCCTCAGAAGATATCCCTGCAAGCACCAATGCACATATTATGTCTGGGAGCGAGCGAGCGAGCGAGCGAGCGAGCGCGCGCGCGCGCGCGCACACACACACACACACACACACGCACGCACGAACGCACGCACATCCCCCACCCCCCTACACACACATCCCCCACCCCCTACACACACATCCCCCACCCCCCTACACACCCACCCCCACCCCCACCCCCACCCCCACCCCCACCCCCACCCCCACCCCCACCCCCACCCCCACCCCCACCCCCACCCCCACCCCCACCCCCACCCCCACCCCCACCCCCACCCCCACCCCCACCCCCACCCCCACCCCCACCCCCACCCCCACCCCCACCCCCACCCCCACCCCCACCCCCACCCCCACCCCCACCCATGCTTAGTGACGTCGCAGGAAGCTGCCCGGCCCGCGCGCTTATTGGCCAAGCCAAGCCACACGAAACCCGTCACCGGTTAAGATGGCGGTGTCTAGGCCATCGTGGATTTCGTTAGAATTTTAGACTTTAAGGCCACATTTTGAGTAAACCGCTGACGTTAAAAAATTTAGTATGTGTGGAAATTGTTACTTTATATTAACTCTAGTAGGTGTATGCCACGAAAAAGTAGAATTTGTTTTTTCCCCTTTAAAACCGTGGTCTGTCCGCACGCAAGCTGCTCCTACATACGTCTGTTTTCATTGGCGACGCTGTCTCCGTGGCAAGTTCCCATGCACCGTCCCATCCGTTTGTATTGCATTGGTCGACGTCTAGACGGATGCGCCAGACGCCGGCAGCTACGCTTGGGGTGGGCAAATATTGACTGAAGACGGGTGTTTGGGTGCACGGCACTCCCAGATGAACCCCTGTGGCGATCGGTTCCGGCAGCTGAGACGTGCACTGTCTCCGGTAAACAAAAAACACGGCGCTTCAACGGGTGTGTGATTGGTGCTTGCTTACTTATATAAGTAATAAGATACCTACGACTTTTGATGATTGAAAACCATGCAATGTTGGACGTTTAACACAATCAGTTTATAGACTGTGAAACTGCAATGCACAGCTAGGTGTAATGCATATATATATATATATATATATATATATATATATATATATATATATATATATATATATATATATATATATATATATATATATATATATATATATATATATATACGGCACGCAAGTGTCGTTTGTCGCTATTATAGTTATAATGTCGTTTTTCTGCCCTTTTGCAATCGTCATTCAGTATCCGGTCCCCAATGACTCGAACGAGCTATAGACGCTACACGTATTCTTTCACATACGGACGTATCTGCCACAGCAGAAATCTCAGTTGTACGTTGTGTAGGTTCCACCCAACAAAAACTCGTATAGAACGTGGGAACTATTTTGCAGACAAGTTACTCTGCCCAAGTTGTTTGCTTATTGCGGTAATTTTGACTTTGTATACGCTTAGGCCTACAGACAATTTGGGTCTTCGGACAAGTTGTGAAGGTTGTATGCACAAAACAGACCTGAAACGAGTCGTGCCCTGTTAGCATGTTAGGGTTTAAAATCAACAATGTTGCTCAAATTTACGTCAATTTGTAACGCGAGTGTGATAGTATAATTGTAAAGGTGTAGGCGCACACAAAACAGTCTACGTAGTCAGGAAAAATCACGGGGTGTGCACACACACAAAAAACGTTTTTGTTGCCTATAGAATGTATTATTATAGAGTACAGGCGCCTGGTGTATATTTAGGCGTGTGAAGAGATCGACAGTCGGTCTCCACCTGTCGCTCGTAGATTAGACAGGCGTTTGTGAGTTCGCCGACTGTAGCAGTCATTGCTGGGACGTGGCACGCGTACGATGGGTAATTACATAGCGCGGCCGTGCGGTAATTAAGGCCTAATTATTACCGCAAGGTTCGTGAAATCCTACAGTGTCAGAGATCGTGTAGGACGTATAATTAGTTATGATTTGTTAGGTAATAACCATCACCCGTCTGTTTGTAACGGTAGACGGGGGGGGCGTGGGGGGTGTGGGGGGGGGGGGGTAGGGACTAGGGGGACTAGACGGGTCCGACTAGACGCCCACCCTCCTTGTGTGGCCCTTGTTGTCACAGATTATTTATCGTAGCGCTGATCGGGCGATACAACATACAACCAATGTAGTCTCCACATGCGCGTTACGAGGGGTGGGACTTGGGGCGGAGCAGACACAATTGGAAGTTTGACACCCACTTTTCTGCGATTTTCCTGTGTTATGATAACACTGTTAATTTCCATTTCCGTCATAGTGTTTATGCCATATTAACATGTGATATAAATGCTCGAAAGTTATGTATTATGTGCCTAGTGTGCTTTAGACTGTACTCAAGCAATCGATTTCAAAAATGTTCCAAAATGCCATGCGGATTGGCGTGATGTGTCCATAGGATATTTGGACAGTGATACATATACAGACATAGTGAATGCATTACCAAAACAGGTTTACAAGATTTAAACTCATATTTTACTACAATTTCATGTGAAAATTGGAAATTCCTTAAAACATAATTGAGAAGAAATCAGACGCCATTCGATTCTTGGGAGACACAAGGACTTCACCGAGAACACGTTTTGCATATTACGGAAGTGACATTTTCTGCGTATTTATGGTAGATAATAACGAAAACCAATCAAAAGAAAACTATGTAGACACAGGGCAGTAGTTTATTTGAGGTTGAATCAGCGTCTTTGGGTAAACGTCACACTCACAGTGCGGATTATACAGCAATTGTGAAAACTGTGCCCAAGACAGGTCAAATAACAACCGGTCTAGTAAACAGTTTGTAAATTTGAGTTTGGCTTAATCGAAACAGTATATAATACATTATAATACATGCTGTAAAGTGTAGACGCCTCGAGCACACGTGTTCCCGTCCGCCGCCTGCTGTTTGTGGGCGGAGTGACCCCCCGCCTAGCGTAGCGTGACGTATAAAGATGGCGAGGCGGCAGCGGCGGCATTTGCAGTGCGGTGGTGGCAGCCGGTCGTAAGACGAGACCAGCGTCTGCCTAAGCGGCGCATTTGATGGAATCCGTAGCGGACTATCGACGTGGGAAACTAGCGCGCGCTATGAAAGCGGGTGAACGGTCAGTTTGATGTTATGGCGAAGTTTGTCAGACGCCGGCGTCGGTGATGACGCGTCCGGACGCCATCTCTGGTAATCGGGTACGGAGTTGGGGAGACTTTGTTTGTCGTCTGCTCGCCGCCGTGGAAGCTGGCGACGAGGCGACGGTCTAGAGATGCCACTATGGCCAGCAGACGATACAAGTTGTCGGGCGGCGTGTATACCCGTACGATCGCCGGCATGTTGTGTGGTTTCCTGCTCGGCGTGTTCTACCAACAGGCGCTGGCACCGTGCATCCACTTCGGCAGCGAAGCCGTCGGCCAGTCGGCGTCGCTATCGGACTACGCCTCTAAAAATAACTACTATAATGCGCCTGCACACTTTCGGATTAACGGGCAGCGGGGAAACCCCGCGCCCAGTAACAGGGGTCAGATATTCGTGGGCGTCATGACGGCACGAAAGTTCCTCAAGACCCGCGTCGTCGCCGCCCATCAGACCTGGGCGACGACCATCCCCGGCCGAGTGATGTTCTTCTCGAGCGAAGGCTCCGAGCGGGAGGCACCGCCGGATATTCCCGTCGTCGGCATACCGGGGGTCGACGACTCCTACCCGCCGCAGAAGAAGTCGTTCCTGCTGCTGAAGTACATGCACGACTACTTCATCGACGACTACGAGTGGTTCATGCGCGCCGACGACGACGTCTACGTGAAGGGTGACCGTCTGTCGGTCTTCCTGAACTCTGTCAACAGCTCGCGCCCGCTGTTTATCGGCCAGGCGGGCCTCGGTAACAAGGACGAATTTGGGCAGTTGAGTCTCGACCGCGACGAGAACTTCTGCATGGGCGGCCCGGGGATGATATTCAGTCGGCGCACGCTGAGGCTGGTCGTTCCCCACATCAGCTACTGTCTGAAGAACCTCTACACGACCCACGAAGATGTCGAGATCGGCCGCTGTGTGCAGAGGTTTGCTGGAGTGTCCTGCACGTGGGCCTTTGAGGTGAGTCACCGTCGTATGTCATCATCCAGAATAACGCACTGAACTGTGAAGATGATCAGTGGTCACATCGCTGTTGTGTGTACATTTTATGTACACGTTATGGTACATTGTCATTGCAATGCCAATGATTGCACAGGGTGACATCACAAGGAAGTGGTGTCGTTCCCAGTCACATACACGTTTTAGTTTTGTCATGACAATACGTAATACCAAGTAGTGATTATACCATAGACTGGTTGCAGTGTAGCAGCACAGGACGTTTCATTCCACAAGTGTCATTTGACTGGCGAGATCTTATGTGCAAACTTCATCAAGTTCATGTCCTACAAGACATGAAGACAGAGATTAAATAAGTAATTATGACTTATGTGACTGATGATTTGACGTGTACACATGTTCACAGATATTGCACTAGCTATGTTCATTTCAGAAATTACATCTTTAGATAGACCTTGCTTATGTGGCCTGTAGGCTGTAGCAGTTACAACCTAGTAAAACAGTTGTGGATGATTGTCAATAACTACCAATGACAGATGTCACTTCTCTGCATAATCGCAAGAGACATTTTGGTCACTGCAGACGTATTCCAACTTCCTTTTCAGTTAAACAATCATAAAGATATTCTAGATGCGATGTATCTAGTTTTTATTAACTTTGTTTAAAGTTAAAGGGCAGGGTAGAACCCAAATCCAGTGGCCAAGGTTTTAACTCAATAATAGGGTAGTGTGTAGCCAATTACCACTCAATAGGCACTGTTGAGCCATTGTCATTGAAACCCTACCAATCAGCAACTGTGAGAACAATTTAACACATTGTACCATTAGAAAGATACTACAGCACTGAGAGTGAAAGGTGGCAGTTCAAGTGCTCGTCTAAATAAGTTGTACTCGTAATCACAGTGGTGTCTGGTGGTTTTTTGCGTGACCCTATTGTGATTGGAACAGCGGTGTTTCAATGGGAGCAAATTATAAATAGAAGGCGGTTGTGATCTGTGGTGAGATTTAACGTGTAGGAAGCTTGGTGCACTGAGCCTGAGGCAAACCGACTTGAAAGAATACCAGTGGGTTGGAAGAAGTACAGTTGGACACAGGTTGCCAGCTGCAGGGTACAGAGTAGATAGATCTAGACAGACACGCATATGTAGATGAAGTTCTAAGCAAATCAGAAGATAGGGGAGAAGAATGAGGGTAGAATTTCTTGTGGTGTTGATTTCAAGAGTCATTATGGACTTCTAATTTCATGAATTGGAGGGATTCAATGTGTTTTGTGTTGTATGAACATCATGCACAGGACAATAAAACCGTAGAGTAACATGCAGATCAGTTTGAAGAGCAGTTGCACATTTTCTTTTAAATCGGGTGTGTTTAAAGGGTCATCATTGTTCTAAAAATAATATCTACAAAGAGCAACAAAAATATACGGTGTTTGAACTATTAAATTAATTGTACAGCGTTGGCTCTGGCTGATATATAATAATTAATTTCATTGTTAAAAGTGGCATTTCAAAATATGTGATTAACTAATTTAACTGTAGTTTTACTATTTTTGAAATTTTCATTCAAAATCATCAGCAATAATGATCTTCTGGGACATAAGATTAATATGTGTTTGTGAAGTTTATAAAAATTAATTACAGTTCAGTTTAAATATTTCAATGACAAGGTAAATTTATCCTTTTGTTTGATTCTGTCTAAAACTAATTTTACTATTGAAATAAAAAAAACTGTTAAGTTACTATGTAAAAAGTTCTATGTAAATTGAAAAATAAAAAGTTTGCAGGGAACATGTACTTCTTAACTGATCTATTCTGACTGAACATTAATGCAATTTGATACGTTGATAACAATGATTAGTTCAGTTTTGTGGATTGATAAACTGGCACGTAATCTGTGACCAATCAGAGCCCGGGAAGGCATCCTTAGTCAGGCAATCCCAACTTCTCACCTCCAAGGATCCGTGCCGTTGATCCGTACTGTGCACAGACTGCATTCATCGATTTCTGTCTCCTGATCTGGGATATAATTTACATACATTGTCGCAGGAGAACCGATTGCGTCCTCTCTAGGGCACTCACAGATTCAGTGAATACGTTTAGCTCTGCTTTATGTGACAATAATAGTCGTTTGTCAGTTGAGTCAGTGGCGGTGGATCGCTTAGTGTGCATGATGTTGTATAAACGACGTGGCTGTGGTACGGCAGATCAATACTGTTTAGTTATGGAGTCACGCATGGGTGGCATGGGAGCAATCACTGCTGGGAACTAACGCGAATCATATCAGGTCACTCATCCATTTAGCATTTGTGAAATTTGATTACGAGCTGGTCCTGTTGTTTACTGCTGCCTGTTTGTGATGTAGGCACACATGCATGCGCCCCACGTCTTGATTCGGGACTGACAGGTCTCATATTGCTCAGGCAATTACTCCAGCTAATATCTAGGTTATTTTCATAGTTGTTTGCAAATTCGGAGTTCTTTGTACAGTAACAATATCAAATTAGTTGCGAGTAGCACTGCCACTTGACAAGACAAAGATACTAATATATCTTGGGTGATTTACCAGTGAAAGGAAACCATCAGCATTCCAAGGTGTTTGCTCTGTTATTTGTAAGCATTGTGTCTGAATTAGTAATATAATAAAAATAAAAGGTAAAACAAATTTTCTATTTCATAACATTTCAGTAGCACAATAATACCTATGCATGCACGCACGCACGCACGCACGCACGCACGCACGCACGCACGCACACACACACACACACACACACACACACACATGCAGCTTTATCTAGTCCTGTCAACATATCTTTTGGACAGGCAGACAAAGTGTGTTTTGGACAGGTAAAAATTATAAAGGACTGGTAGAAATTTTAGCAGCAAAAATCTTGTTATAGTAATTACTCTGTGCACATTTAGACTGGACTATGTGCTCACAAAAGCCTCACATGCATGAACATAAATACAGGGTTTTTATATTGGCACTGGCCCAATGGCCTGACATTATGTCTTGAAGCTGTCGGGTCAGTTTGTGCCACTTGTTCAGTCTGCTGGCCCAATGGGCCACTGATTTAAATCCAACTGACCACTGTAATGTTCCCCTTCAAGAAAAAAATGGATGATCCTAACACCTTAGCCTATTCTATATTGCAAGCAATGTTCATTCATTTTGGTGCATTTATAATTTATATCTAATATAAACAACTGCCTTGCATATAGACAAAGATATGTACCATTGAACCCATATTTTGTGTTCACCCGCTTGATTGGCAAATGGCGGGAATAATTAATTATTCATCCAAAAAGCGATCATGTTACATGTTGGCTATTGTTGGCAAGCGATATCGGTGTTTTCTGCGTGATAAAACGGTAGTGCACATTCGTAATGGGAAATCATCTCGGCAATTTGTTATACTGACAAATGTTTGAGAATGTTGCAAAAGACTGTGGCTGCAGCAGTGGATTTTGTAATACAATCTTGGAGGAAAGACAGCAAGGGTTTTGGACTGGTAAAATGTATGCAGCATCATAGCTTTATGCAGAGACCCGTCCACCCGTCATTTGGACGGGTAAAACCTGTTGTGGACGGGTAGAAATATGGGTGGACGGTAAACAAATGGAGCAAGTCTTCACAAACCATAGATATTGTCAGTTTTGCCTTAAAAGTGAATGTAAATTGTGTCACTGTCACATGTGTGTTAGTAACTTAGTAGTCCATTTCAGGTTATCAGACACATTTAAGTTTGTAAACTGCCTTAACAGTTGACATCAATGTGTCCACCAAAACATGTGTGACTGGCATAAATGTGGTACTGCATAAAGCCCTGTGCATCATTTATATAAAGACCTGGTTAGAAGACAGTGGAGGTTGCTATTGTGACTGTTGCTGATTGAGTGACCAGTAACACCTGCTTCAGTGTCATGTGGGGGTGAGGTCAGATAATTGATGTGATTGTCCAGCAATGGATTAGACAATGCCTTTGATTGATCTCTGCTGGTGGTCTCTAATTGCTGCCTGTGCTGTGTCATCTAGCTAATGCCTCTTACTGTGACTGCAGTAGTATGGAGCACTGTATTGGTTTATGCAAATTTACAGCGGAATGGATTGGAAAAGGTTGGTTGAACTTGAAGGTGTTGGTGAATCAATATAACAGAAATATGAACAATAAATTGCAGAATACCCTAGGTGCCGTTCATAAGTTATGTTTCATCCCTTCAAGGCAGTTATTCAAAGTTGTTTCTTTGTGCTCGTTACATGAAATTACAACATATAAATAGTGTCAACACTTTGTTTTGCAAAGTTCTACAAAATGGTGTAGTGATGTCAGCACTGCTTGATGGGAAGAAGGGCTTGGGCAACCTGTCACATAAACAACATTCAGTTTTATCAGACATCATCAGCAATTAAAATTGGCAAAAAGATATATACAAATTTGACAAACTCTGGGTGACAGAATTTAACTGGTTGAGGTTTGAGAATAATAAAACAACGTGTGCATGATTACAACATCGTAGTGTACTTAATATTTTGTGTGATTGATTTAAAATACAAATTTGTATAAATATATGTGTGTGACATGTGTGTGCATGGTGTACATGCATGAAGCATGCATGTTGTCCATTTAGGCTGCATCTAATAATTAGCATTACCAAATCAAATTGAGCATCCTAGTTAAAGTTTGGACCGCATTTCTTTTGCTCATAGGGACCCCATTTTTTTCTCAAACCCAAGGTGTCCAAGGACATAATTTTTACTACGTAGTACGTACCCTAGTTTTTGAGACCCATTGTAAAACCATAATATGTCCACTGCTCTGTGTGTGCAGTGGTTTTGTTGGTGTCAGGGCCAGTTTGTGCACTACTAGGGTTATCAGAACTGGGGTTTACCCAGCTGGCTTGTAGACCCCACAACCACAGATACAGGTCACCCATGTACACACCAATCAAGTAACCACAACTGATACCAATAAACACAGGGTGTAGGAGGCATTCTATTTGTCATCAACTAAGCCTGTAAGTTACATAGTCACACATTATTTGAGCCAGGAATTACGGCCCAGGTGGTGTCTTGTGTCAAACGTTACAGATCGCGTTGATTAATCATCAACAGTTAGTTAATTAATGTATTTTCAGTTTAGAACAGTTTTGATACATGTGTACTGTGTAGTACAGCAGATCTGTGAAAAATTCCTCCTTAGAAAAAACGCTAACTATATACACCTGAAAGTGATAGCTGCAGTGGTAAAATTAAGTAAAGGTATGTTCTTATATAGTCCAGTATCCGGTCCTCAGGACTGCTCAAAGCCTTTTTACACTGTATTTCCCCAGTGGTAGACCTGTTCAATCAAACACCGTCTCAACTTCTCTGGGAAGCATCCAGCCATTTGCTAAAATCAATACGTGAAGGCTGATCATACACATATCCACCACTGTCTGTAGCCAGGTACTCATTTATACAGCTGAGTGAACTGGAGCAATGTAGAGTGAAAAAAACTTGTCCAAGGCTTTAACATCACTGCACAGGATTCGATCCCCGGTTCTCTTTGTCGAGAGTCCAAAACTCTATCCCTGAGCAATTGTGTTAGAACTACGTTATTGGCAATAATGTTTCTTTAGTAAGTGTGTTGCAGTATCACAGTAAGTTACTGCAACAAATTTCACACCATTGTATTTGGGTCTCTAGATACAGCTATGGTGCCTAGAGAGCTTCTTGATTTTGTCCCCCCCCCCCCACCTTACTTCACCCATACACCTGCGATGTCTACCATTCAATGAAAAGAAAAGGTATGTTCATATATAGCACAGTATCCAGTCCTCAGGACTGCTCAAAGTGCATTATGCTTCCCTGGCAGACCTGTTCAATTGAACACCATCTCAACTTCTCTGGGACACATCCAGCCACTGCAATTAATGCATGAAGGCTGCTTATACAAATATCCACCACTGTCTATAGCTGTATAGAACTCATTCTTACAGCTGAGTGAATGTAGAGTGAAAACGCTTGCCCAAGGTTTCACATGATTCGAAACAATTCACATGATTCGAACAACAATTTTCTTAGTAGAGAGTCCGAAGCTCTACCCGTGAGCCATATACCCTACCCACCTGTGATGTCACCCATCCTGTTATACAAGCCCTGTTACCTCTGCCACTGCTCCTGTCAGCCAGTGGCACATATGTGGAAGTCCCTCCCTCCACCTGCTGTTTAGTCTGAGTGGCTGTGGATTCAGGTCAACATCTGGCCCAGTCATATGGCATGGATGATTTCCTGTCAGCACCTCAAACTTCCAAGTTTTCCTGACCCACATATCTCATGTATTCTGCCTCATTGCATGGGAAAATGTCATTCTTGCTGCCCTCTCGTTCTGCTGAAAGTTTAAAAAAAATCGTTAAATTATATTTAACTTGTAACGTCTGTGAAGTTTCTCAGAGTGAAGGCAAAAGAAAAAAGACTACAATCTAGATGGGAAGAGATTTTGAAGGTGAGGGAACAGATAGGGGTTGGGGAATAAGGGATAGGATCGTAGTAGTAAGGGGTAGTGTAGAACAAGAGAGGGACGGGGTGGGTGGGGGGGATTGAGTGGTGGTGCAGAAGGGTGGTCGATATGACAGTAAGCAGGACCAGAAGGTAACATAACCTAACAAACAACCACCGTCAGTACCAGACTCAATGGAAACAAGATGTTTGGTGACTTTCCGTGACCCGACAATATTTCGCGTGTGTGAGAGAGCGAATGCTGGGAGACAGTCTGCGTTCCTGGCGTGCCTTGCTCCGCTTCAACACAGCTACGCCACATTTTCACAAGTTTATGTCACCAAACTTGACAGGGAGTGAGCTACGTTTAAAAAGTTTGACGTCCCAGGCTTCAAGCGACAGACCAAGGTCCAAATCATATACAGACAGAGTCGCCTTTGACAATGACATACGTCTCAATCAAGACTTACATCTGTGTGCGTGTGTGTGTGTGTGTGTATCACGTTTCTTAAAAACACATTCATTTCACTTCGCTGGCATCTGCAGTTGGTAGATAATTTTCCCATTCATGTGTTGTCTTGTGTGAGAAGGATGACTATAGTTTGTGGTAGCCTTTTGTTTCGCTGTAGTATCGGATGTATTATCCTGTCTACATCCAGTTATATCTCAAATGGGATGTGCTATGTTCTTTTTAGGGTATACCATTTTAACAGCATTTAACTTGCTGTCATACTGATATTTACATTTAAGAATATTACATCTTTCAAAGTTGATATGTAGTACAGTTTTTTAGCTCTGCCTGAAAAGTCTATTGATGAAGATTATTAATAATAACATAATAATATAATAATAATAGTACTTTGTTTATTAAGTGCCAGTTCCATATTAAAATAATAATAATATAGAATAACATTGGGTAAGTTTAAGCACTCAACATTAATTCTGATCACCCAGAAAACTCTATATGATTTAGTACACTGCTATAGACAGTGGTGATGTTTGTACATACAGGTAATCATCGAACATATAGCCTGGCTGAATCTTTGTAAAAGAAGTTGAGATGGCGTTTGATTGAACTGATCTGCTGGGAAGTGAACGTAAAATGCTTGGCACTGTCTTGCTACATAAGGACTTACATTTAGGTTTTCACATAAATCATTAATTCTTTTTGCAGATACAAAATGTTAATCTTGCTTGCACAGTTCATAAATTTGGTCTGGATATGGATTTCTTTTACCACTGAAACCCTTCATTATTACACATTTTTGCTGAATGTCCAGCAAGTAATGACGGAAACTTCTCTAACAGTGTAACAGCATGCCGTTGAAACATTATCCTCTGTGCTTGTGTTATCAAGTGTCTGCATCAGTCTCACTCATGTTTTCTTAACCAACAGAAAGTCTTGCAAGGTAAGATAACATCAGCAACTTGAGATCTGTTACATGCCAGATATTATATTTCTCTCTTGGTTCACTTTGTCCTGCCGGAAGAACCAGGTATTTCATGGGTGGACCATTTTATGTACACGCCACCAGGCCAGCTGTTAATGCTTCATATCGGAGTCATGTTTCTTTTTGTAATTCTCATAGCTCTGTAGGAACATTTGACAAGCGATCCATTTTGCCAGTGACCTTATTACAACCCAGTATTTATTTGCAAACTTGGATTTGAAACGATGCACACTGACAACATGCATCAAACGTGGATGAATAAATGCATTCAAAAAAATAGTTTGTTATTCAGTTATCTATGTCGGCCTGTCAAATGTGAATTCGTGAGTTGCGCAGAAAAACGTAGTTTTGCATCAGAGTGTCAATTTCTCATGACGTCAGTGTGGGTTGTTGAATTAAATTGTCATTCAGTTTCAAATCAAACTGTGTTCTCAGGATGTCTCCTGTCTGCATATTGCCGCACAGCTTGGCCGGATCTCTAACATGGAGTGAAATGTTATCCGACAAACCACTTATTCACATCCAAATTAATGTTTTCTTAGTCTTCTGCCCAGCCAGAATCAGTGTGGTTGAATTGTTCTGATGCCCCAAGCAAAAGGTTCAGGGCAGTATGCCCCAAGGAAATCTTGTGTAATAACATCATAGTCCCGCGAGTCAATGCCACTGATTGCTTTGAAATTTCTCTCTGTTTCTACTCACAATTAAGTGGTCCGTGCAGTTTTTGCCACTCTACTTGATTAAATGCGCGATTGGTACGAAGCGGTGAAGATGGGAAAGATGAATGAGAAGCTGGATTGAACTGGGTGACATTGCTGTAACATTTGCCAAACGCTGGCCGTGGGTCGCAATAAATGACGTGCGCAAAAAGTTTATTTCATTTCTGACAATAACACTGCAGCAATAATTTGTTGCTGTTATTGATTGTGTGGTTATTGGTGAAAGTGTTCAGAGTCAATACCACTCACTGACAGGTCCAAGTGAAGTCAGTCGCTCTCGAATCACTAATATCAAGTGGTCTTGTGCTGGAGTAAAAGGCTGTTGTTTACAAATTAAATCCACTCTTCTTTTTAACACACATAAATGGATATCAGTTTTTCATCAATTGACAATTAGGTCTTTTTACCAGAGATCGAGAGTGGAATAATGCAGTGGTTTATACTTTCACGATTACAACAAATATTACAATTTAAGAATGTATTTCATTATCAAAGACAGTCACTGTTGACAAAGTCTTATTTTAAATTATGTGGCATACACTATGTGTCTTAAGTCAGAATAGCTGCATTGTCTTAGGAAGAAATAGCCAATAATTTCATTATGCCTTTATGTTTATTGTATTCATTATTATTATTATCACCATTATTGGGGTCATAAGAAAAGTTTTTGTGGTATCTTTGTGGTATCTGTCAGGTGTAGACTTCTTGTGTCTGGGCATTGTGTTGACATATATTACACGGAGTCTTACAATTAACTCCACCCCCTCCTACCAAACGGTCAAACACTGTCGTATTTTCTCTGGGAAGCATTCAGCCATACTTCTTTTACTAATCAAATTGACAAAATCTTCTCGGACCACTTAGCAGTGCTCATACACAGGAACTGACCATTAAGTGGACAAGCATCTGGTGAAGACACTGCCAAAACAGTGGACAGTCACATGGCAGTATTGATCTGTGATCTGACCAGAGGAAGTGAAGTCCCAGTCCTCTGCCAGAGACGTCCAACCACTTAGTTACACGCGATTACTCACCGCTGCATTTGATTTGTCCGAACCAAGTCAGAGCAGATTAATTATCATCAGATCATGTTTGATGTGAGCCAGTTAATGAGATTAGTTAGAGAGGTGTGTTAACTAGTCAATCCCTCGTGTAGAATGCTGGGCCGGTGTGTGTAGATTGCAGGTATTTGTTTTAGATGTCTGGAGCACTTACCATCTCACATCTATAGTTCTGTACATATTATGTTCCTTGGCAAAATGAAAATTTAGTGAAACAAAATTGTAATGGGTAGTTTAAAAAAGTTTGCATGGGTAATAAGCAATAGATCCCGGTAGCATTGCCTTACTCAGATCGTCCAACCACCTTGCCCATCATTTTACCCAGGAGAAACACTGATTTGTAACTGAACCTGTAGACACCAGATACTTGCTAGCATTGGGGCTAGTCACACAGTAGCTTTATGCAGAGACCCGTCCACCCGTCATTTGGACGTGTAAAAACGAATATGGACGGGTAGAAATATGAGTGGATGGGTAAAAAAAGAAGGAGCAAAAAAAACAAGGTCTTCCAAAACCATAGATATTGTTAGTTATGCCTTGAAAGTGAGCATAAATGGTGTCACATGTGTGTTTGCAGTTCTTTTCAGGTAAGACAAATACATTTAAAGTTTGTGAACTGGCTTAACAGTTAACATCCACATGTCCACCAAAACATGTGTGACTGGCAATAATTTCATCCTGTATCAAGTCCTGCCTGTAGACACCAGATACCTGCTAGCGTTGGGCCTGGAGTGCTCAGAATTGTGCAACGAATGAAGGTAGAGGCAATCATACCTCGGCGCCTGGGAGGTGATGCTGTCATACTGTACCCAAAGTTAGCGTACATGTTTAGATATAGGTCTAGTGTGATGACCCAGCAACTTAGACACCAGCCCGGTGTCTCCCGTCCAGCTGTCAACAGCTAGTTGGGTATCAGACCCTAAACTGTTTGGATAAGGCGCCAGTAGTAGACTGACCACTGGTAACTGGACTCTGGTGCGGTGATGGATGACCTTCATATACAGATGTCATGGTAACAATAACAAAGTAGGGCTTAGGGTGGGAGGGGGTGGGGAGCAAGAGTCTGTTCAAAGTGGGAAGGAGTGTGGGAGTGAGGGAGGGAGCAAGGGAAGGAAGTAGGGACAGAGAGACATGGGGGAAGGGAGGGAGGGGAGGAGGGGGGGGGAGGGAGCAAGGGAAGGAAGTAGGGACAGAGAGACATGGGGGAAGGGAGGGAGGGGAGGAGGGGGGGAGGGGGCAAGGGAAGGAAGTAGGGACAGAGAGACATGGGAGAAGGGAGGGAGGGGAGGAGGGGGGGAGGGGGCAAGGGAAGGAAGTAGGGACAGAGAGACATGGGAGAAGGGAGGGAGGGGAGGAGGGGGGGGGGAGGGAGCAAGGGAAGGAAGTAGGGACAGAGAGACATGGGGGAAGGGAGGGAGGGGAGGAGGGGGGGAGGGGGCAAGGGAAGGAAGTAGGGACAGAGAGACATGGGGGAGGGGAGGGAGGGGAGGAGGGGGGGAGGGGGCAAGGGAAGGAAGTAGGGACAGAGAGACATGGGGGAAGGGAGGGAGGGGAGGAGGGGGGGAGGGGGCAAGGGAAGGAAGTAGGGACAGAGAGACATGGGAGAAGGGAGGGAGGGGAGGAGGGGGGGGGGGAGGGAGCAAGGGAAGGAAGTAGGGACAGAGAGACATGGGGGAAGGGAGGGAGGGGAGGAGGGGGGGAGGGAGCAAGGGAAGGAAGTAGGGACAGAGAGACATGGGGGAGGGGAGGGAGGGGAGGAGGGGGGGAGGGGGCAAGGGAAGGAAGTAGGGACAGAGACATGGGGGAAGGGAGGGAGGGGAGGAGGGGGGGGAGGGAGCAAGGGAAGGAAGTAGGGACAGAGAGACATGGGGGAAGGGAGGGAGGGGAGGAGGGGGGAGGGGGCAAGGGAAGGAAGTAGGGACAGAGAGACATGGGGGAAGGGAGGGAGGGGAGGAGGGGGGAGGGGGGGAGGGGGCAAGGGAAGGAAGTAGGGACAGAGAGACATGGGGGAAGGGAGGGAGGGGAGGAGGGGGGGAGGGGGGGAGGGGGCAAGGGAAGGAAGTAGGGACAGAGAGACATGGGGGAAGGGAGGGAGGGGAGGAGGGGGGGAGGGGGGGAGGGGGCAAGGGAAGGAAGTAGGGACAGAGAGACATGGGGGAAGGGAGGGAGGGGAGGAGGGGGGGGGGAGGGAGCAAGGGAAGGAAGTAGGGACAGAGAGACATGGGGGAAGGGAGGGAGGGGAGGAGGGGAGGAGGGGGGGAGGGAGCAAGGGAAGGAAGTAGGGACAGAGAGACATGGGGGAAGGGAGGGAGGGGAGGAGGGGGGAGGGAGCAAGGGAAGGAAGTAGGGACAGAGAGACATGGGGGAAGGGAGGGAGGGGAGGAGGGGGGGAGGGGGCAAGGGAAGGAAGTAGGGACAGAGAGACATGGGGGAAGGGAGGGAGGGGAGGAGGGGGGGAGGGAGCAAGGGAAGGAAGTAGGGACAGAGAGACATGGGGGAAGGGAGGGAGGGGAGGAGGGGGGGGGGGAGGGAGCAAGGGAAGGAAGTAGGGACAGAGAGACATGGGGGAAGGGAGGGAGGGGAGGAGGGGGGGAGGGAGCAAGGGAAGGAAGTAGGGACAGAGAGACATGGGGGAAGGGAGGGAGGGGAGGAGGGGGGGAGGGAGCAAGGGAAGGAAGTAGGGACAGAGAGACATGGGGGAAGGGAGGGAGGGGAGGGAAAGAGGGGGAGGGAGGGAGGGTACTCAATGAGTTTCATTGTAAGTATATTGTGTAGAAACAAGTCCTTGGGTGAGTTCACACTGTACACTGTCCATTTTATGGTCATGTATTGTCAGTGTTTTGTTACAATATGTCATATTTCTTCTTTCTACCACAACCACGGTAATGTTTCCAGTTTCCGACAACAGTGTACTGACAACAACAACATTCTGCTCTGAAATGAAAAAAGTTTGGATAGCTTTTCTTCTTTGGTACAAATATGTAGTTTGTGTGAATACAATGTAATGAATACACTCACACGTTGGATGCTGTCATGCATGTTATAATTCATTGTGTGGGCATTGAGAATGAAGCACAATTTGTGTATGTAACAATTATATGATGATGTTGATAACATCAGATAATTAGGTTTCTGTAATGTCATGCAGTAAAGAGCAGTACTTTGTATCCCAGCATGCAGTGCATGGCTAAAGTGTCAGTGCTCAGTGTCGTCTTAGGAACCAACAGAACCAGCCTATCATAGTCTGGCGTAGTCTGGTGTCCCTTTATTGGGTCAGATGTTGGAATGAGAGTCCCCCCTCCCATTGACTGATAACAACATTTAATGGGAGTGACCTCTTCCCTGGCATTCAGCCTGCCCAACCCCCTCCCTATCCCAGTAGTATATATCCACTTCCAGCATCAACTGACACATCACAATTTGGAGGCTCAGACCATCCATTAGTATATAACCCCCTAGCTCCTCTGTTACCCCCTGAGGGTGTGGCACATCAACGGTCAGGGATATGAAATGTGTACATCAATATGTCATGGTTAGTTCACAGAGGTGCCACTGTTTGTTTTCCCACTGTCAGTTTAGGCAGTGACTTCTGACCTCTGCTGCTGGCCTGTGGCTGCTGATAAAGATGACAAAGGACATTGTTGATTCACTGGAGTGGCAGCCCCAGGCTGTAAACAGCTGGCTGTTGATGGTGTTTGCTCTGTTGTGTAGTGGTCTCAGTGTGCCAGGAACTCTGAGTAATTGACCTCCAGGAAGTGAGTGCTCTGGTACAATCACTGGTTGTTGTGTGGGGCAATGGGATGTGTGTGGTTGTTGTTGTTGTTGTTGTTGTTGTTGTTGGTGGTGGTGGTGGTGGTGGTGGTGGTGGTGGTGGTGGTGGTGGTGGTGGTGGTGGTGGTGTGGTGTGGTGTGGTGTGGTGGTGGTGGTGGTGTGGTGTGGTGGTGGTGGTGGTGGTGGTGTGGTGTGGTGGTGGTGGTGTGTGTGTGTGTGTGTGTGTGTGTGTGTGTGTGTGTGTGTGTGTGTGTGTGTGTGTGTGTGTGTGTGTGTGTAATGCTGCATATTGTGTATTGGAGGACTTTGATATTTGGATGAGACTAGTGTATCAAACTGGATAAGTATTGTGTATTGTTTACTGGAGAACTTGGCCATTGGATGAGTATTCTATGGCCCATTGAAAATCACGACAAGAAATAAAGCTTTTATTGTTTTAGTACTACTATTATTGTTTGTTGGAGGAGTTGGTTATTGGATAAGCTTTGTGCATTGGATGACTTGGGTAAACGGATAAGTATTGTGTATCCACGAGATTTTTCTGTAGGTCTGTAGTATTGGATGTGCAGAGTTTACAATATGGTTAAAAAAATTGAGTTCCCAAACTTTTAAGACGTGCATTTTTTCCAGATCTTATGTTTCCCATGACAGCATGACAAGTAAAGATGTTTGTAGACAAGTAGATTTTAAAATGTACTTGTCCGGCAAACAAGTACAAAGTCACTTTGTACTTGTCTCATCCAATACATCTCTCCCTGTATTGCACCAGTGATGTACATTGTCTCAGTGTGCCAGAAAGATGCCAGGACAGCCAGCTCATGTTATCTTCCTGAGTGAGGACATGAACTCTTCCTAGTACCTGTCTACATGCAGTCTCAGCTCCTTGGCTTCCTGCTTCCTACTTCAATTGTATTTCCCTTCCCAAGGGTTTACCTCACTAACTGGTGTCAGTGTCAACACAGCCATAGACATCTTCAGTGGAAGGGACAGACATTGCTGGAATAACTGTCTGCAGACAAGTTATTGGCTTCATCTTTGTCACCCTGTCAGATGTGACTTGTGACATTTGGTGAGGTCTTGCATTATGTGGTGTCGTTTGACATAAAAACAGTAATTGATTTCTTAGGCAGCGATGGAATGGACTACAGGAAAATGTTCAAAATAGTTGTTTAAATAAAATTTCCCTTATTTTGTGTGTGTGTTGTGTTTGCGTGCACATGTGCATACATGTATGCACATTGTCACACAGGCACAATTACAACAAGTATACACATACGTATGAACACACACACGCATGCATGCACGGATTACCGCATGCACGCACGCCCATCACCACCGTCACCTTTCCTTCACAATCGAACACTTAGCATGCATATACACGCATGCACATGAACACCCACAAATGCACCCACTCCTGTGCCCACACACGTGTGCACATACACACACACATGCATGCATGCACGCACGCACGCACGCACACACACACACACACACACACACACACACACACACACACACACTGCATGTATACACAATCAGATTACACACAACTGTTACTCCACAGCACAGGTGTTGGTGTTTGTCTAACATAAGGCCAACTCTGCCCATGGGCCACTCAGAGATCTCTCAGTGAGGTAGACAGTCCAGAGGCCGAAATGTCAACTGATGTTCTTGATGAAAAGTACAAGAAAATAGAATCGATTATATATATACATATATATATATATATATATATATATATATATACTGGTATATATATGTAGAAACATACTGTAAATGCCCCTGCAGGTGTATGATTGCAACTCCTGGTTCTGATTTTCTGTAGTTGACCTTTGTTTACAAAAGGAACATTTTGCAGGATGCAGCAAGCTCTGAAATCCTTTGCCATTCAATCTACGCATTTAGTCAATATTCTGTTTTTGCACATTTCATTACTGTTGATATTGGGGCTATATATTTATGTGGCACCTTACCACATAACACACTGTGTATCTTGCTGCCACTCCAGCTTATTCTATAAACATATTAGTGGTACACTGTAGCGGTAAAAGCTTTACTTCGATGATGTCACATGGTATATCATGATTTTCAATGAGCCATCATCACAAAACGCACATAAATACAATAATGCTTTAGATAAAACAACAATACTAATATAATAACATAATAAAAATATGATTATGAAGACAAATAAAACAATTAATTATGGTGCCAAACTTTTACCAGTTATTTAAAGAAATTACACAGGGAGAAGGTGAGGAAAGTCAAGACATTTAAAGGAAATGGTTGGGTAATTTCAGGATGATGCTAATTTAACATGTGAGTCATTTGTCAGTTGGTCAGTGACAGGAACTGCACACAGTGTGCCATGTGTCACATACCAAGTGGACTTGTCACCAAGCAGCTGGGGTTGGTCACCTGTCACTAGCCCCTGAGGAAATGCATTAATTCTGAATGTCACCAGATAGTTGGACAGCAAGGTAGCACTAATAGAGTCTGGACTCTCCCTCTCAGCAAGATGCTGACCCAGTCAGTCCAGTCTCAAACCCACTTCAGATATCATTTTTGGGTCTATGAGAACCCATTTATGGGTCTATGGGAACCCATTTTTGGTCATGCAGCATATTTGTGGATCTGGGACCAATTTGTTGTTACCTGCTTGTGAGTCTGTCTGGAAACCATTCATGGAAATGGACCCATTTGGGAGTGTGGAACCCATTTATGGGTCCAAAACCCATTTGTGGGTCTTGAACCTATTCCCGAGTCTGGAACTCGTTGCAGTGTGGAGTCCATTCATGTGGATGTAAACAAAGTTATAGGTAACATGGCAACTTACAACCTAAAATATTAACAGTTATACCAGTTGACAATGAAACAGTGAAGATAATGGATAACGCTTATGTTTCATTGTTGATTGTACCAGAAGATTCAATCTGTTCTATTTAGAGTTCTCTAGTCTACATAAATACATCTAAAATATATAATATTATGTAGGTTGGATGAAACTCAACGATTCAACACTACCATTACAATTATAAATATTCATAACTATCTTGTATCTACTTTAAATAAGTTGGCCTTATTTGCTACATACATACATACATACATGGCCTCTTGTCATTTAGTCAGTGTACTGACCCACTCCCCACCCTAATATGCATGTTTTATTGTCTATATAGAATTTATATATATATATATATATATATATATATATATATATATATATATATATATATATATATATATCATAAAGGTTTGAGTAGTGTGAACCACATGTCAGAATTGCCAGACTTACTTTTATTACTTTATTATGTAGTTGGTGCATCTGATTGTCCTGTAGATACAGTTTACCATGAATTTAGCCGATTCAGGTCCTGATTGTTAAATTGGCTTCTTGTAAAGTGTAACTGGAATGTTTGTAGGTGTAGGGAAAGCCATGTGATGTTGTTAGACTACATGGGGTGTGTGTTTAGTTGTACAGGAGAGTGGAGAAACCATGGGACTGCGTCACATGTCCAGTCAATATACATTGGACAACTGGCATGTAAAGGAAGTACAAATTACTACATATTATATAAGTACAAATATGGGGAAGTACAGGAAATTGAATACTGTAAATATGGGAAGGTACAGAGAATGTAATACTACAAATGTAGATTCACTTGGGAAAGCTGTTTTGCTTATGCTTCACCAGCAAATAAAACAACCAATTGTGAGGGTTCTTCATTAGGAAGAAGCAATTTATGAAAGAATGAGAAATATGTAATCATAGTCCGAAACCTCTGCTCTGAGGCAAGGTTGTTTATCCGAGTTGGGTTCTTTGCACAGTGAGTTGTTTGTGGTGAGCTTCGTAGGTGTTTTCTTTTGCCGTTCAGTTCTTTGGAGACCCACTGGACTTCATCACATGTATTGTTGTCAGTTCCTACAAATATTTGGTCAGTACACAACAACTGTTAGTTTTAAGAAGTAAACAGGTGTGAGTCACATGACATTGACGTTGGGCTTCCGTGTTTGGGTACACAGCAATTGCGTCTTGTCTCTGTTCTGTGGCTGGTGACTGTGTTTGAGGGCCAGAGACTGGTATCTACTATCTAGGGTCACCACCCTGCGTGACCCGGGACAAATGAGGTCAGAGAACTGGATCGATGCCGGAAATGACAATGGTGACGGTGCTTCACGGTGACATTGTCACAACAGAGAGAGTTATGACAGGGGACATTGTGCTTTAATGGTGTCCATTAGTGACAGTGATTGACAAGAGGGGGTGATAGGGGTTAGATCTATGACAGTAGGCGTGAATGGTGACATCAGTGACAGTGATTGATAGATTGGAATGACTGACAGTGACTGACAGATTGGAATGACAAAGCAGTGACTAGGAAGCCTTCAGAGGGGTGGGTTAAAAAGGTATTGACCTGATGGGGTTGTAAAAAAATTGATGTTAATTTAATAAAATGTTAGTGTCAATTAACCAATATTGAGTTGACTCAGAGGCTGGCTCAAAACATTATCAACCCAAACCAGTGCAGTTAGCGCAATGGTATAACTGCAAAGATGTCAGTTTCTAAGCAATCTGTAAACTTGTACAATACAAATTTGGCTGCTGTTGTGAATTCCTTTGCTGGTGTCATCATCATAATGTAACAGAAAAAGTATAAAAATAAAAATAAAAAAATGTAGTAACTAGGAAGTACAATCACCCAATCAGAATGAAACCGGTGTCAGATAGAATATTGACCCGCGTAGAAAAGTGACCCGGGGGTCAAAATACTATAATAGAAAATTAACCCGCCCTATGGAAAAGTGACCCGCCCCTTGTTTCTTCATGGATTTTTTTTTTTTGGATGTATTTGAGTATTAATTACATTGAAGGTAATGTTTTGTTTATATTTATACAACATTGCACTTTGATACATTAATAATATTATTGTTATGCCATAATACTTTTTTCCAGTGAAAGATCTCCTTTTCAAACTGGCAATGCTCAGTTGGCATATTTTGTTGACACTTGCACCAACACCAGTGTTTTATTTTGTGTCCAATTTCATGGAAAATATTTTGCTTGGGCCACATTCTGCTAACTGCCTTAGGCAAATGAGGTGGTGGGGGGGGTCATATTTCTATGGTATAGTATATTGACCCGGAGCTCATAATAGACAATGTTATAAAAAATATTTGGCAATATATAAGGTTATGTGATGGTGTATGATTCATACAAGCATCATAGTAAATATCCATTTGATAATTACCGAATAAATCTTTTGCAGTGGGGGGGGTCATATTTCTATGGTATAGTATATTGACCCGGGTCAATATACTGTACCATAGAAATGTGACCCCCCCACCCAAAAAACTGGTTGCTATTACCAAGTAGACATTTCTCTGTGAAGTTTCAACTGTTTGTATAATAAATCTACAAGCCCGTAAACATCCAAATAGGCAAATTTTTATAGTTTTCTATGTATAACAAGCCACGGGTCAATATACTATACCATAGAAATGTGACCCCCCACCCAAAAAATACTGGTTGCTATTACCAAGTAGACATTTCTCTGTGAAGTTTGTATAATAAATCTACATTTAATATTATGATTAAAACCATTATTTAAAATATATATCCATAAAATATGGGGCGGGTCATTTTTCTATAGGGCGGGTCATTTTTCTATAACTGAAAATCTATGGAAAAGTGACCCGCGGGTCATTATTCTATATAGAATAGTGACCCGCGGGTCACTTTACCCCCGGGTCAATATTCTATATGACACCGGAAGCAATTTATTTGCTGAAAACAATGTGAGTGTTTTTATTTCACGTGAAACATATTTAGTGTTTGGCTCATAGCTTTATGTGGAGACCCGTCCACCCGTCATTAGGACGGGTAAAAAGGAATATGGACGGGCAGAAATATGGGTGGATGGGTAAAAAAATGAAGGAGCAAAAAAAGTCTTCCAAAACCATAGATATTGTTAGTTATGCCTTGAAAGTGAGTGTAAACGGGTGTCATATGTGTGTTTGTAGTCCATTTCAGGTCATCAGGCACATCTGAAAGTTCGTAAACTAGCTTAACAGTTAACATCCATGTGTCCACCAAAACATGTGACTGGCAATAATTTTATCCTGCATAAAGCCCTGGTTTGGCTTGTGATACAGGTTTTAGTGAGGTCTTATCTGGTACCAGAGTCTGCTCAAAGGACATGTCATGTCATCTGGCCTCTTGAAGATCTTGTCTTGTGCTTAGGAGTTGTTTCTTACATACCTAGCAAACTGGGAATATTTTTCAATAGCATTTTATATTCACAAGGTGTGTATATACTGTGGTATGATTTTCTGTGAATTAAGGTTAACTTGTTTAAATCCAACATATTGTATTTTGAGATAATAAAAATTATTTCAATTCTATTCTCAATGTCCTGAGTAATTTGTTTTATGTTTTTTAATGCAAATATAATCATGTTACCCCATTCTGTGAATTTACTTCACGTTTGAGAAGAACCAAATTTTAGCCAGGCAGGTTTGAATCTAGGCTTCTGGAGTCAAGTCTCATGTGTGTCGCTGGAAGTTGATCTGGGAAAGGTGACATCTGTATGTCACCAGACTGTGGACACGCAGCTGTCATGCACAAATCAAAGCTGCGGGCAGACGTCAAACTTGTGACACAGCTGATCTTTTTATTGATCAAGTCTGCCTATGTGAGAGAGACACTGGCCTGGACAAGTTCTTCACGTTTTTTCTCAGGATACGATCATAACCTGTGCTCTGGGACGGAATCATGACATGACTGACCAACAAGATGACAGATTCTGTAATGTCTACTGTATGCCTATTGTTACTGCGTCTCTCTGGTCGTTTTGTTCACTTGGTCATTGGTTAAGAGGTGTATTAGTGGAAAGGAATACATCATTATGTAAGGCATGGCCACCCCTGCACACACATATCTGTGCAGTGAGGGATGATTTATTAATGCCATTTTGCCAATTGAAGTGGATGTAGTTTTGAATATTTGACCTTATTATGTTCTTTGATCTGCAGAGGCAGATTGAGGAAGTCTTCTGTAGTAATGTGGAGTCATAGGCCGAGTTATTCTAAGCAGCCGTGCAGTAATTGCAGATCAACAGGTTTATAAATGTGCAAATGTCTATAGAAACCTTTTTTAAATTCTGGTTAACTGGTGTGTGAAGTCATATCCTGATAAAAAAAGTATTTTTATGTTGGATTATCAAACATACTGACATCAAACAGATCCACTAGGCTTTGTCAGAAATCTGCTTTCGCAGTGTATTGCTAAATATTTGATGTTCTTCACTGTCTGAAAATGGTACGAAGAGGTTCACAGATATTCACACGTTCACAGGTATAGTACGTGTTTGAAAACTTGCAATACATGAAAGTAATTTGTTTTGTAGATTTTAGGGTGTCCTAAAACACATCGTGTCCAAATATAGCCATTACTGCCGACTCAGGCAATCCCTGGTCTGTGCTGCAGGGGGTAATTATGTTGTCTGTCTGTACAAGTGGAATTACCCTGCAGATGAACATGTACTACCTTGACCCACTTTTTGGGTTGCTGACCCAAAAACATGGTTTCCTTGGAAGTTGGATATTGTGTGTCAAGCATTTGTTCGCATTTGTTCGCATTTGTCACAGGAACAGAAAATAGAAAATGCAGCATATGTATGCAACTTTATCCCCATGTTGGGTGTGTGCAGCACAGTCTGGAGGGGGGGGGTAGAGCACTTGGAATGGCGTGAGATGGATTGGAAGGGATGGGGTAAATAACTGAGTTATTGTACATTTCTCACAACTCCTGCATTAGCCCAAGTTTGGGCTGTTTGGAGGAAACCACCTAAGACCTAAGACCTCACATATATGTGGACTCTTAATATACTTTTTAATTCTAGATTGTTCGTAATTATAACACAAACATAGCTACTTGTCCATTGTCAGTTTTACTTCTGTTATTGACTAAGGAAGTATTGTCTTGCATGGTTCCACCACGTGGCAATATGAGCCATGTGTACACGAGATGTGACAGGAAGTGGGTGAAATTGAGAACATAAACAGGAAGACAGCGCCAGCAATTTCTAATGCTACCTGACTTTCTGATTTCAGTCTGTTATGATTGAAGTAATCAAATAGTTTGTTTTCCCTACCATGGGAATGAATTCTTGTTATATTACAAATTCCTATGTGTGCGTGCTATGTATGTGTGTCTGTCTGTCCATGTATGTGTGTGCATGGTTGTATGTGTGGGCATGTGCATGTGTATGTGTGTAAGTCTACGTCTGTGTCTGTATGTGTGCGTGCATGCATGTGTACGTGTGTATGCGTACGTGTGTGTGTGTGTGTGTGTGTGTGTGTGCATGCGTTTGCACTCTCCGCTACTGGCCCACAGTAATAAACAGAGTGCTGTGTTATGATCACATGACTAATTGCAATCAGTAGGTGATGTTATTAATTAGGAGTGGGATAAGGACTGAGACAGGGGATGTAACCATTAGTAGACTCACAGTTTACAGCCTGAGTAATCAACAGTGTCAGTGGATCAGATGTGTCCAAATTACTGATTGGACTATAGCTTTAGATAGAGATCCACCCACTTGTCCTTTGGATGGGCATAGTTAATTTTGGATGGGTAAAATTTGAGTGGTCGGTTAATGAGTAGGTGGAAATTTATGAACCCAAAAATAATTTTTGCCTCTGTTTTTGTATGGACTGGATTGTGTGTATGCATGCGTATATTTATATATGCTAGCACACACACACACGCACGCATGCGCACGCACACACAACACATGTATCTGAGGACGTTTTAGAGCGGTGAAAATTTGAACCCATCTGGGTTGGAGTTTGACTTTCTACACACAGACACACAAACAGAATGAGCTGGGATTTACAAGGTAACTGAGGAATGCCATGTTTTATGACACAGTACACAGTAGACTCTGTGTTGCACACCTCTAAGTGTATCCAAATGGAGTACAACTGAATGTGGCTTAAAACACAAACACCCTCTTAGCACACCCTGTTATCTTGTTCTCTTGATAATGCTGTGTGGCAAAGATAAAGTCACCAAACCCTAAACTGATATAGCTGTCAACTTGTCATAAGCTCTACTCACCCTGGAATGAACTCCCAGAATAATCTGCACCCTAAAGATAAGTTTACTCCAGTGCCAGACCCTTCATCCCATTAATAATGTAAATTCAGTCTTTCAGGCCTTCCCAGGGGTAATTAATTGAGCAGTCTGATTGCATTATCAAGAGCAAGTGGGTGATCATCTTTGAAGATTTGCTGCCAGTTGTCCAGGTTGATTTGAACATATGGACTGTGTCTGATCCATGTTTGTGGTGATCCAGAACCAATTAGAGGCTGGAAGGAAATGTGTGTCAGGCTCAGTACATGTCATGTAGTAGTGATGTGTCTGCTTACAGCACAGGAAGTATTGAAATGTTACAGCAGATCATATTAGCTGAGTATTGTTAACAGACTTTGTAGATGTTGTGGGTTTTCCATGTTCCACCTGCTATAGGTGTCTGTTGACAGGAAAACAACATAGGAACTGTTACCTCCAGTTATGAAACAGCTTTTGTTGACTTGATTATCTAGGTTTATATCAGCCACTCCGCTATCACCTCTGACATGCAACGGTTTTCTCACGAGCTGCGAAGAGTTATTTTTTCATGGGTAACATAATGTTGACATCTCATTTGGTTGATTAATAGTACATTTTTTTTTATATATATTCGTGTGGATTTTTACAAAACTGCAGAAAAAATTAGATTTCACCAGTAAGCAATACTTTGTTTATGCATTGTCATAAAGGGTAAACCTTTACAAAGGTACAAGTCAAACATTCTGATTTCAACCCCAAATAAGTTGCTGGCCTGTGATTGTGCAATATTCTATGCCACCTTAAACATGGTAAATATGGAGCTGTTCATAGAATTGCATATGTGTATCCAGTAACCCCTGTGTTCTCAGAAAGGGTTGGTTGTAGGTTGGTGAGACACATAGCTTTATGCAGAGACCCGTCCACCCGTCATTTGGACGGGTAAAAACAATTGTGGACGGGTTGAAGTATGGGTGGATGGGGTGGATGGGGTGGATGGGGTGGATGGGGTGGATGGGGTGGATGGGGTGGATGGGGTGGATGGGGTGGATGGGGTGGGGGACAGGTATAATAACGAAAGAGCAAAAAACATGTTCCAAAACCATAGATATTGTCAGTTATGCCTTAGAAGTGAATGTAAATGGTGTCACATGTGTGTTTGTAGTCCATTTCAGGTCATCAGACACATTTGAAAGTTTGTAAACTGGCTTAACAGTTAACATCCATGTGTCCACCAAAACATGTGTGACTGGCAATAATTTGGTCCTGCATAAAGCCCTGATGAGACAACAGATCTCCGTGGGTGAGATGGGCTCCCCCCTTCACAGGTACTGCCTGTAGAACTAATACCATTCACCAGCTACCGGGCCCATGTTCCTGACTACCCGGGTTGTTTTTGAGGGCCCTATCACATCTGCTGTTACCCAACCATGCCATGTGTCCCAGCACTGAGCAGCAATGTTTGTGATCAACACACAAATAGTAACGCCAGCGCGATTAGCCCACTTAAATACCACTACGCCCAGATTGCATGGTATCAAACCTCCAGTGCACATACCTTTGTATTTCCATTCACCACTGTGTGGTGCAGTCGCTGAGTTCCTACCAGAGTGACTAAATCATGGACTTAAGCTAGGGAACCCGGTGTCGCGGGCCCAGATTCTTCCGGGCCCACATTCAACGCCTAATCTGGGCCCGCGTGAATCCAGAGAATTTAAAAACTATTTTATGCACAACATCCACCGAATTAGAGATTTTGCACATTACTGTACTTTGAAACACTTTGTTCTGTTTTTGTCGAAGCAGTGTACTCATTAACCTAGGTAGACTAAATGTTATTTTGACCTGTTAGTTATGCGCTGAGCGTCTGTGTGAATAGAATCCTGGCTGTGTCATTGTATGTAGTTACTTTTTGTCTAGTTGTGTTCCATGAACTGATTACTAGTCCAGTGTTTCCCATGCTGTACGATGTGTGAGCTGGACCACATCACTGTTTTTCTAAACCTCCTCGCCGAAAATATGCAAAAATTGCTACCGCGTAGGTATTTACTGTGACCCTGCTGACTGTTTACAATTAATGTTAGCTAAAAACACATTCACATGCTAACTTGTAATTCTTTCCCGACTATATATGTCTGGGGAATACGTCAAAATGCTTTGTAATGCATCATTTTGAAGCTAGTTTAAAAAAACATTTAGTTCTAATGGGCATGCCACCAGACCCTGTAGCATTGCATTGTGTGCTTGTTCAGCTCACACTACCACCATGTCCATCATTTTACCGAGGGGAAACAATGCTAGTTAGACTATGGGTGGCAAACATGTATTTGACCTACTGTCTACTTGATACTTGTCATTCCTGGTTGTCTTTTTAACTGCACTCACATTCTAATATTGGCCTGGTTAAAACCGCGTTTGAATTATGTCGTGTCGTGTCACATCCTGGGCAAGTTTGTTCACTCTGCATTGTAATTGTTCCAGTTCACTCAGCAGTATAAATGAGTATCTGGCTATAAGTAGTGGTGGATATTTGTGTACAGACAATCGTCATGCATCAACTGAGTGTGACTGAATGCTTCCCATAGAATCCAAGATGGTATGTGATCAAAAATATCTTCCACTGTCATCTATAAGCAGGTATTCATTCATGCAGCTGAGTAAACTGGAGCAAAATAAATAGAACAAATGTCCCAAGGTTTGACATGGCAGCACAGGGTTTGAACCCTGGTTCTCTTAGTCGAAAATATAAAACTCTAGCCACTGAGCCACTATAAATGATGATCTAATTGTGTATAATCTGATTGTAAGAGGTCTTATTGTAGATCTGATTTTTGCAACATCATTCTTTTATTTCACTCAACATTGCAGTCATGTCTACCTATCTACTCACTGGATTCTATAGTCAGTGCAAGATGCCACATCACCCACCAAGCCTATAGCCAGCTGATGTGGAACGGAAACTTGAGACATTGGATAAATTACTCATGTTTAATCAGTTGAGCCACGGCTCAGAAATTTTTGCTTCTTGGAAATGTCAGGGGTAAAACAATATGCAAATTGGACTGAGCAATGAAGTGTGTGTCACCGCTAGAGACGTAGATAGATTCTCACGAGAACAGGAAACTTAGGAGACTGAGATTGTGCAAGCCTGTTCAGTAGGGGGTGGTTTGGTGGGGTGGCTAGGTGCTGCATGCTTCAGGGGGGTGACAAGTTGACTCTGGCCCAGTAATGGAACTTAGAGGATGACTCAGGATAGGTATATTGCACAGTGACTCAGGGTTTGTAAAGAAAGGGTGACTCCAGTTCATGAGGCTGGCGAATTAACTGGTTATAAGGTATTGTGAAGGGTGGACTTTGGATAGAGTGGTTCATCCGATATATTTATCTACACGTCCACCATAGTCTATCACCTAAAACTAAATAACTCTTCACCCCTGTGACTACATACTAACGTCCCCCCAATAATGGTAATTTCTTTTGACAATTCCCATATTTACTTCAGAACTAACATTGATCATCTTAATTAAGATAATCCATTGTGACCATAAGATGTAACAATATTACCCTACTTTTCAAGAAATATAATCCTTGTGACCAAATGTAGCTGTTACCATACTTAAAGATAACCCATTGTCAAAAAAATTATTATAGCAACCCAAATTTGGATAATTCCTTGATCAATGATCTGTTACCAACCTAATCAAAACTAATTCATTCAGTGATGGTTCAGTAAAATGAAATTAAAACTAATTCGTATGTGATCATAATGTGTAATCCCCTTAAGAAAGATAATCCTTTGAGTTAAGTTATCTAAACTTGTTGACATTTGCATTGATTTACATTTGATAATAACAACAGCAAAATTTTGTTCACCATGGAAAAGGGCAAACATAATATTTTTTTATTTCCTGTGGTGATATCTCCATTCGTCCCCACCCTCCCATGTACAAGCCCTTCTGGTGAGAGCAATATCTCATGCCTGGGAGGAAATGTTTTTGGCTGAGATTTATGGTTAACCTTATAGAAATTTATGGTTAACCTCTAGAAATAAAACTAACAAATCATTTCCCAAATATTTTAAAGACTCTGATTCTATTGTGACAGATAAATCAGAAATTGTAAACAAATTTAATGATTTTTTTACTAATATAGGTAGTAATCTGGCAAGTAATATAAAATATAAAGGCACTCGTGAACATACATATTATCTAAATAAAATAGTAGAGAGAAATTTCACATTTAGCTATGTTGAAGAAGATATTATAAAGCGGACAATAATAAATTTACCTAACAAAAGTAGCTGTGGATATGATGGTCTCTCCACTAAATTACTAAAAATTCTTGAACCAGCACTAACCAAATCTTTAACATTATTAATAAATCAAGTATTAACAACAGGAATATTCCCTGATAAACTAAAAATTGCAAAGGTAATTCCTGTTTATAAAAAAGGTGAGAAAACTGTTTTCAGTAATTATAGGCCCATATCACTTCTACCAGCTATTTCAAAAATACTTGAAAAAATAATTTTTGAACAATTATCATCTTATTTAAGAGACTCTAGGCTTTTGTTTGATCATCAGTATGGTTTCAGACAGAAACATTCAACAGAATATGCGGCATTAGAATTAATAGATAGAATAATAACACAACTGGATAAAGATGAAATACCCATTAATATATATTTAGATCTCTCCAAGGCTTTTGATACCATTGATCATATAATTTTAATTGATAAATTGAAATATTATGGTGTACATGGAATAAATCTCAACTTATTCAGCAGCTACCTAGAAAATCGTAAACAATACACGGAAATTGACAATATCAAACCAAATATGTTATCAATAACAACAGGTGTACCACAAGGTTCAATTTTAGGACCACTATTATTCATCATATACATAAATGATTTTGCACAAGCAAGTCAAATGTTTAACTTTCTCATTTATGCAGACGACACAACTTTGTCAAGTACACTAAATGTGTTCAATGATAACACGCATGACCGAAATTTAGAATCTTTAATTAACGAAGAACTTGTTAAGATAAATGATTGGCTCAAGATTAATAAATTATCACTAAATGTAGTAAAATCCAAATTTATGATATTTCAAAAGAAAAAGAAAAATACAGAGATATTAAATCTGAAGATAGACAATATAAATATTGATCAAGTTAAGGAATTTAATTTCTTGGGTTTAATTATAGATACAAATTTAAACTGGAAAAAGCACGCTGAAAAAATATCAAATGCGTGTTCTAAGAAAATTGGAATCTTAAACAAATTGAAACATATTTTACCCCTAGATATTAAGAAAACATTATATAATTCATTAATAGTGCCACATATTAATTACTGCATTATGGCATGGGGCTTTGAATCAAATAGAATAATAAAGTTACAAAAAAAAGCCCTGAGAATTATTACTTTAAGTAACTACATTTCCCACACTGATCCACTGTACAAACAACTTAGCTTATTAAAAGTAGATGACATCCTTAAATTACAACAATTAAAATTTTACTATAAATATCTACACAATGACCTACCTTGCTATTTACAAAATTGGAGGTTTGTGTTTAAATATGAGGTACATGGTCATGACACAAGAGACAAAAATAAAATATACACTTATCAAATTAAACATGATTTTGCAAGAAAATGTCTCAGACATAATTTGCCACTATTATTAAATAACCTTCCTGAAATAGTGAAAGAAAAACTTATGTCACATAGTAATCAGGGATTTGTAAATTATGTAAAACTGTATTTCTTACAAAGTTATGAAGTAATATGCACTAGACAAAACTGCTATGTTTGTATGCAAAATTAAGAATCTAAAACCACCTAAAAACTTCATTCAGTATTTATATTTAAAAACAGAGCCTTTCTACTTGAAATACAATAATCTTGTCAGCTGCGCACAAGCATCTTCATATTATGTATGTTTGGTGATATTTTTTTGGTTTGTTTCTGGAAGAATTTGTTCTAGATGACGAAATTATTATGTACGTTAAATTTTCGGATAGGTGGCTCCTCGATAGCGACTAGCCTGGTCTTAGAGGAGTCTCCTGACCCCAGGTTGTAATTGTTAATTATACGCATTATTACCATGTTTGCTATCATTTTTTTATGTTTGTATTGTTCTGATTATTTATGTATGACATGATAATGTGTATGTGTGTATTGTTTTTAAATAATGGTCAAATAAAAACAAATTCTTCTTCTTCTTCTTCTATGTCTGAAAAGCATATCAAGATTTTCTCAGGGTAATTCCTCTCTCACTTGAGTTCTTCTGTCGCTTTTTTTATTACTAGCTACACTTAAAACAATCTTGTTGTATGACATAAATCATGATGACACAGTCAATCTGCAGAAGACAACAGTGACCATGTAGTTATTAGTGAATACCTGACTTCCTAGTGAAATCAGGTTGATGTTGGAAGGAATACGTTCAGCAGGGTGAAGATTAATGCTTCAACTGACTACAAACATTGTACGTGCTCTTTCACTGTTGAGGCAATAATGCATTCATTGCTTGAATATGTGCACACACAAGCACACATGATATGGTTTACCTCAGTTATTGTTATGGTTCAAAACTGTGTGGTTTTTACAAATAACTAAATAAAATGTTATACCAAGTCACACCTCAAAGGCATAAATCATCATATGTAAATACCCCAAGCAGCTGTGGCCTTAGAATGTTGCTAATGTTTGAGCTACAATAAAAGTGGTTTCCTGTCTGGTTATGGTTTGTTTAGCTGCAGATGTTCAAAGGCAGTGCCAGTAAAACCATCTTCAAAGTCTTCACTGAAGGAAGTCGCAAAAACTGCAGAATTAAAGTAAGCGTAAAATGGTGATTTGTTTGGTTAGCGGGCCATCAAGGGAACTAAAGGACCCACGCCTTGTGGTGTGAAATTCATTTGGATTTGAGACTGTGTTTTTTCTTGCCCAGTAAATTCCCTGACACATTTTTTTGTCTAAGGGACAGCGTTAGGCGCTTCAGTGATTTTATCCGTAACGATGAGTTGGGGTTAATGAAAGTGTCACTGGGGCAATATAGAGACTGGCAAATGACGGCTAGTTATCTAATATATGCCAATGAAATGCATTTCTGTACAAAATGAGTACTTGGTTGTGTACTTAATGAATGTATTATTACAGTAGTAACAGTTAAAGTTGTACAACATGATAGTGATCATGTTACATTCAAAGATTAATTTTTAAAGGACCATATCAAATAACATACATTCCTGAAATAATTAATAGTTATGAAGATGCTGATGTATATCTTCTTCATATAGTTAAAGTGAGTAGTAGTTCAGACAATCTTTAGCACTAGTCACGACAGTGACTATGTTGTATATTAGAAAGCTCCAATTTGTTTTTCCCTTCCCAGAATCCCCTGCAGAATAACAACTGAACACAACATGTTATCTGCTTTGTCAGTGCTGACAGTGTGTACACTGGGTGTGTTTAAAATGTAATCTTTATGTGACATTGGTTTGCTGAAATCACATGTGTTTGTAGTACACATCTTGACTGGCTATATGAGTTTATGGGGAGCGGTGGTCGCGCGGTAGAGCGCCGGACTGTCAATCGATAGGACGGTGGTTCAATCCCCCCTGCCGCCATTTCAAAACTTAAGCAATTTTGTTCACTTCACATTATCTGTGTCTTTTGGAAGAGACACTAAAAGCCGGTGGTCCCTTCTATCTGGTGTCTATGCCAGGGGAAGTAAAAGATCCCACACGGGATAAATGTGTAACCTGTAGTGGACTCATTGATTCTAGAGAAGGAAAAAACCAAGCTCAACAATACTGTAGCCAAAACAATGTGGCTAATATAAAGGGATGAGCTAACCATTAGAAGAAGAAGAAGAAGTGTTGACCATAACATATTTGGACTGTCAAAAGTGTTACTCTGCATAGAGGCCTGCCTCTGGGTAGAATATGGTTTGATGCTGGTAGTAACTGAAGACTTGCTATTTCTTGAAGTAGACACATGGGATGTGACGCAGTCTCTGTGGTGTGACCTCTGGTCTCTGTGTCACTTGACACATGCCAAGGCAGTTTCAGTCTCCTCACAGACAGCAAGTGTGCCATGTTGTGTAGATCATGGTGGCTTGTTACATGGTTCTGTCAGTGAAGGTGTTCAAACCTTCTCGCTGTCATCCATCACAAGCTGTGATGGATGCGAGATGCTACAACAGACGTTTGACTTACACACAAGTGAGAATGTTAGCGGGTCATTGCAGTGTTGGAGAAAATATAAACATTCGGAAGAACAGGAGACCTTTGGATCCAGTGACACTTTGTTGGCCTTGGATAAGTTCAACAAGTAACTGTCCTTTGTGTTTAAAGAGACGATTTACAGTTCCAATAATAGTTGAAGGGTTTCATGGCAAGTGAAGATAAGATAAGTTGTGTTTTACATGCTTTATCCTTAGCTGTTACATAATGAACTGCATATAATATATATATATATATATATATATATATATATATATATATATATATATATATATATATATATATATATTATATAATGTCAAAGCTAAATCTATATAATATATATACTATATACATATACTTAGAAGTGAGTTGTAAGACATTTGTGTCCTTGCATCTAATTCCAACATTTTTAAATACGAGTACAACTCTGTGAACATATATTTGTGGAAAAGTATACTATTATTACTTTTGTTGTATAATAACATGTATCAGAAAAAAAGGAAATTGAAAGCTAAGTGCACTAAGTTAACCCCAATATTCTGCTTGTCAGGATTTCATGAAGTTTGTTAATTAACAATCAATCAGGCATGATACTTATGAGGACATAATTGGCTGACTTGTGACATGAGATGCTGGAAGAGGTGTAGTGTTACCTGTAGGTGTTAACACCACTGATGAAGAATAAACAAAGGTGGCATTGATACAAAGTGGGCTGTGAAATCTGCTCATTTGGTCTTTTACCTGTGAACTTGCTGTCATTCCTCCACAGCCTGTGTGTTATCTCCCGTCTCCACACAGCCTAAATTACCCACAGTTTAACCTCACCATCACTGAAACACATGATGGTTTACCTCATTGTTTAACCTAATATTTTAGCTTCACTCAAGGTTTAACCTTGTGGTTAAAACACGCCTCACCATTGGTATAAACTCACGGTTTTCAACATCACACCTTGCTTTAGCTGTCCCATGGTTTCGACCTCCGTAAGTTTAACATCCCCTTTGGTTTTGACCTTCCCCAACTTTGATCTTTCTCATGGTTTTGATATCCTGCATGGTTTAACCTCCTTCACATTAAAAAAAAAAATATTTCGTGCATTTTAACCTCCCAATGATTTTATATTCATAGTTTTTACCTCTGCCCTAATGTTTACCCCCCTCGTGGTAAACCCCTATGTTTAATTCCCCATGGCTAGTTTAACCTTCACCATATTTTAACCTTCGCCATTATTTATCCTTCCCCACTTTAAACTCCCATGTTTAAACCTCCCTCATGGCTTAACTTCCCCATGATCTAACCTCTCCCATGGTTAAACCTCCCCTACATTTTAACCTTCATCATGATTTAACCTCTACCACGTTTAACCTCCCCCACATTTTAATCTCCCCTAAGGGTTTAAACTCCTGCACAATTTAACCTCCCCCATATCCCCACCTCCCCCATGTTTAACCTCCCCAGTGGTTTAACCTCACCCATGAGTTAACCTCTGCCATGGTTTAACTGGTGGTTGGTTTGGCTGGCTTCTAGGTAAGCCACTCATGCACTAAAAGGATAACTTTTCATTAATGACTGGCAACAATTATTTCTGGCTAAGGGCCTCCATTGAAGCGTATCAGCATAAACTCTTCCTTCCATTCATTCCATGTCTTTATTCTTCTCGACAAAATGTGTATTTGTAACAACTTGGAGGAAATGATTGCCATTTACATATATGGATGGGCCGTGTGATTTAGACAGGCTTCCAATTTAGATATGTGCATTGATCCAGACAAACATTACGTTATCAGATTCGACCAACCCAAGACTTTGTGGCGCTAACATTGAGATGACTTCCTGTCCTGTAGACTGAGCGCTTCCTATCAGAATCTCGTCCCATGTGCTACAATAACACCGTCTGATATTGCCTCTTCGAATAAATGTTATTGGGTGAAATGCACCAGGGATTTTGGGGCCCAAAGGAGGCCGCCAGACTCCCGAGTCAGTACCCCACAGCCTTATCCCTCTGGCTATGTACACAATGTTCACACAAATCCATACATTTTTCCTCGATGCCATTATCTGGCAGTGACGTCAATGATTTTATTTGTATATTTTTGGGTCCAAAGCTCCCATTCCCGGAATCCTTGTGGACCTGTTGTTGTAGACTCTGGGTGCTTTTTCACACCAACTGCAACTTGGGCATCAGCAGACAGTCTCCTGAATAAATGTGTATCGATCAGTCACACTATGTGCAGAGTTTGAGGACAAGTTCTAGACTTATTTGTCAAGGCACTGGGTGGGATCCACACATGAGTTGCAGACCCTAAAAACGTGTTACGTGGAACAGATACCAAGTAACACACATTGACACTACAACAAAGGTCATCAGGCTGCATTGTTGCATGTCGTGACTAGACTGATATATGTGGGTGAGAAAAAGGTTAGGAAATAGACAGCTTCAATCGGGAGGAAATTTAATAACAATTCTTGCGTGACAAAATTACCAGGAAGTGAGCGGTGACTGGTTCATTCCGTGATGGCCAGATCTGTTTTTTGCGGAGAACCACTTATGGTTGATCCGGCGTTTGATATTTAGGCCTCCAGGGCTCAGGCCACTTTAGCTCAGTTTATCCCATCTAAGTACTGGTTGGAAATGGGGCGGATTTCTCTGTTTACGTGACCAGTTTGTAAGCAACCTATGTTTAGAAGCTTGACATTACTGTGATCTTCACCAAATACCATACTGTGTGGTTTGTTCAGAATGGTTCAGTATCCTGTGAAAGGACCACATAATGTGTCTATATCTCCCGCTATTTGTAAAAATGGAGCATGATACCATTATTTGGTTAATCAATACCTCCAGCGACTGTCAGAGACACTTTATTCTCCAAACTGTGAATGTGGCATGTTTTTAATATTGATATTTCATTAGATCTTTAAAAAAGTCTCATTTCATGTCTTGTTTGATAATAAGTTATTGGTCGTTATTTTAAGCGTCATACTGGAATGTCAGATGGGGTGGGGTGGCTAACCTTGGACTGTTCACACCAGACATGGTTCAGATAATAAATGTGCAGGACTGCACCCAGGCAGAAGACATCAGGCAGATGTGAAAGACATATCAGGCACCACTCAATTAATCCACCCAGTTCCTTCTTGGGTTCGCGTTTGTGGTTAGTCCAATGCATCCAGACAGATTAATTTTCACATACGATGCTCTCGTTGGTGGCGAGTTGTGTCAAAAGCTGTGAAAGAAATCTAGGAAGTACTTCATTTTCTTCAAGGTGTATAAAAAAGATAACGGAATTCATGCCCATTTCTGCCGACTGGGTAGTTGGCATCTTGGCGATGAGAGTTGGCGAGATGTATGGATATATTGTAATATATGCAGCCTTAGAGTGCAAGCGAATATCAGTGAATGCACATATGTTCATTTATCTGTTGATCTATACTTTTCCCCAAGAGATATAAGCATAACTTAGACAAATGCTGCTGCAATTAAATTCTGAAATCAGCTGTTGTATCATTTGAAACTCTGTTTATTCAGAACATTACAGTACAGGTATGAATATACAATTTTAGAAGGGGACATAGGTATCTCATAAAATTATGGAGGATGTATTTTTTCAAATCTGCTTTGCACTGCCTTTGAAACAACCCCTTATTGCAACACCACAGAACTGGAAGTAGAAGTAGACGATTACAGATAGATGGAGTTCCTGTGATAAATCTGGAACTCACTTAGAGGAAAGGGTAGCTAATTACTGGGCCAGGGTTTGTTGTGGGCTACTGGGTCAGGAGGTCAAGACAAGTGAGATGTGTGTGGTGTGCTAGATGGGGAGGGCAGGTGTAGGGTACCGTAGATTACTAATTCAGATTGCGTTGACCATCATGGTAACCTAGTTGGTGCAGGTGGACTTTCGTCTGGGTCTGTCCGAATGGCATAGTCTGTTGACACAAAGCACACAGTCTGGTGGACTTGTAGATAACTCTTACCTAATATTTACCTTTCGTCCTTCGTCATTCTTGCATAGACTTATTGTACTAGTAGTATGTTAGTGTCTGAATCTGTGAGTTTATTGATGGCTGTGTATGCTGCTGATTTGTTGATAAATGCACGAACAGCATACATACATACCTCCATGCACACAACTTTATTATTGTTGCTGTTGATTCTAAAGTCAATACCAATCATGCTCACGAAACCTGTGCCAATTTTAGCACCACAGGAACCATTTTTATACACACGATAACAAATTGTTAATGTTCTACCTTTGAAGTTGTACAAGTCAGAATATACACTGTGTGTCGTTTATTGCAATATTTCTATGAAAAAGTTTCGTGTTCATTCACATAACGATGAACAGCTGACTGGCAGGAATATAAACATGACATAAACCAGTCATATTAACACCGTAAGCTGTGTCTGCAAACTGTTAGACTTTATGGTATTTTAACAGAGGTACCCCAGCAGCAAATAACCTGATAGATGTTCACATCTGTTACCTCTAAAGTGGTGATCTTAAAATACCCTTAATTTCTTTGGAATCCTCCATAAGCGTGGGCGTTTGCAGATGTTTTTGTGAAGGTCCATCTGCTATCGTTTTGTCGCTGATTCATTGATCTGATGACTGGAAAAAAGTTCGCTGGGTGAAACTAGACCAGGCAGGATCTTGGGACACGCATGAAGGCAGCGAGAGGCGGCAGGGAGCATAAGATATAGCAGGTCTGACATGGCAGGGAGCATAAGATATAGCAGGTCTGACATGGCAGGGAGCATAAGATATAGCAGGTCTGACATGGCAGGGAGCATAAGATATAGCAGGTCTGGCACATGGCGTATTTATGGGTCTACAGAAAGTGTGGAGAGGTGGACGGAATATTAATGGGGATAGTCTGGTGTTAGAACGTAGAGATCTGTCGACGTGATGGTGTGTAATAACTGCATGAAACGTGCTGTGAATTAACATTTCTGTAAAGTGCATTTACGTGTGCATGTTCGGTTTTGACGCCTCATTCAATTTACATATCTGATAGACCATTGCGACGAAACCTTTCTGTGAGTGTCTCTCCTGAGTTATATTCAACCAGTTGCTGTAACTTCAAGTAATACATTTGTGATGTTCCTCTCCTATCTTTAGTTGGCTCTCTTTTCTCTTTCCAATGTTTAGTGCTTCACAGACACAAACTATATATCATGAAGTTGACATTTAAAAAGACATTTTATCAGTTTAACTAGGAACACCATTCGCTTGACAAAGTTGCCACTGTCCGTTTGTTATGAGTCAGGGTTAAGGTGAGGGTTTGGGATAGGGTTAGAATTAAGGTTATGTTTAGTTTTAGGGCAAGGATTACATTTATTAATTTTACTTGTCACTGAGCAATTGTCCACATTTTAATTTGACCACTGAGCAACTGTCCACTAGACAACTGTCCACTGAACAAATGTCCACTGGGCAACTGTCCACTGGGCAACTGTCCACTGGACAACTGTCCACTGGACCACTGTCCACTAGACAACTGTCCACTGAACAAATGTCCCCTGGGCCACTGTCCACTGAACAACTGTCCACTGGACCACTGTCCCCTGGGCCACTGTCCACTGAACAACTGTCCACTGGGTGACTGACCACTGGGCAACTGACCACTGGACCACTGTCCTCTGGGCAACTGACCACTGGGCAACTGTCACACTGGACTGTTCTACACTGGTATTTAATATCCATAGGCCACTGACACCTACCTGTGTCTTACACCTGTATGCTACACCTGTTGGCTACCTGGCAGTGTGTCAAGGAACAACACACACCACTGACAAATATGGAAAGGGTTAATTAGCCCTATCGCCCCATACTGAGTGTGGAGGGAGAATGTGTCTGACTCAGCAGGCTTCAGCAGCCTACAGTATTGTGTTATGTCAGTCTGTTGACTCTTTCAAGCTGTGTGTTTGCCTGGTGAAGTCTCGGGCAAATAGTTCTCCTGGGTTAGTTAGTAGTCATCTTGGCAGAAGAGCCCAGAAGTGAGAACCCCAAGGGTAGGTTGTTGGTGGAACAGGGTGAACTGGGGTGGGGTACTGCCTCGCTGTGGGTACTGACTGCACTGGTGCATCAGAGGGGTTGGGTGTTAGTTGCATTCCTGGAACCGGCCAGGATGTCCTGAGTGGTGGATGGGAAGGGAAGACATGACTGCTGTCAGATTGGAGGGAAACCGATGGGTGCTCCCAACTGGGCTGTCACTGGGAGATCTCAGTGGAAGATACATTATTCCCTCCTCCCCCCCCCTCCGTTGCATTTTTTCTTTCATAAGCAAATGGAAATTATGTAAACTAATAAATGTCCTAGAAAAATTGAAACGAACTTTGCCCCAGTGACTATAAACCACTCAGATACAGTGGCTGCTTCACATATATATGTAATCAGTAATGAAGCTTCAGATTTCTCTGAGAGATGTCTATGATAGTGACGTTTCCAGTTCTGTTATGCTGGAACAAGATTAGTACACAAGTCAGAACATTTTTAGAGAAGTGTAAACAAAATTATATGTAGGGTTAATGTTTTTCCTGCAGATGGATTAAATATTGATGTGTCCTGATGGAGTTATGTATGGAGGGGGTTTTGTCCAAGGGGGTTTTGTCTGAGGGGGTTTTGTCCGGAGGGGGTTTTGTCCCGGATTCACCACAGTCTGCTGGCAGCCTGTGTCACTGTCTGCTGTTGACGAGCCTGTTTCACTGCCCACGATCTGCTATCAGCCTGTGCCACTTATGCAGTCTGCTGTCAGACTGTGTCACTGACTGCAGTCTGATGTCAGCCTGTGTCACTGACTGCAGTCTGATGCCAGCCTGTGTCAGTGACTGCAGTCTGCTGTCAGCCTGTGTCACTGACTGCAGTCTGATGTCAGCCTGTGTCACTGACTGCAGTCTGCTGTCAGTCTGTGTCACTGCCCACAGTCTGCTGTCAGCCTGTGTCACTGCCCACAGTCTGCTGTCAGCCTGTGTCACTGCCCACAGTCTGCTGTCAGCCTGTGTCACTGCCCACAGTCTGCTGTCAGCCTGTGTCACTGCCCACAGTCTGCTGTCAGCATGTGTCACTGCCCACAGTCTGCTGTCAGCATGTGTCACTGCCCACAGTCTGCTGTCAGCATGTGTCACTGCCCACAGCCTGCTGTCAGCATGTGTCACTGTCCACAGTCTGCTGTCAGCCTGTGTCATTGCCCACAGTCTGCTGTCAGCATGTGTCACTGCCCACAGTCTGCTGTCAGCCTGTGTCACTGCCCACAGTCTGCTGTCAGCCTGTGTCACTGCCCACAGTCTGCTGTCAGCCTGTGTCACTGCCCACGGTCTGCTGTTAGCCTGTGTCACTGCCCACAGTCTGCTGTCAGCCTGTGTCACTGCCCACAGTCTGCTGTCAGCCTGTGTCACTGCCCACAGTCTGCTGTCAGCCTGTGTCACTGCCCACAGTCTGCTGTCAGCATGTGTCACTGCCCACAGTCTGCTGTCAGCATGTGTCACTGTCCACAGTCTGCTGTCAGCCTGTGTCACTGCCCACAGTCTGCTGTCAGCATGTGTCACTGCCCACAGTCTGCTGTCAGCCTGTGTCACTGCCCACAGTCTGCTGTCAGCCTGTGTCACTGCCCACAGTCTGCTGTCAGCCTGTGTCACTGCCCACAGTCTGCTGTCAGCCTGTGTCACTGCCCACAGTCTGCTGTCAGCCTGTGTCACTGCCCACAGTCTGCTGTCAGCCTGTGTCACTGCCCACAGTCTGCTGTCAGCCTGTGTCACTGCCCACAGTCTGCTGTCAGCCTGTGTCACTGCCCACAGTCTGCTGTCAGCATGTGTCACTGTGAGACATTTGGTTTACCTGAGTGTATTGGTCAGGTCAAGTGTGTTATTAGGCCAATGTGTGTCTGGTCACTGGTTGTTCAGGTGGTCAACCATCCCTAGAGCCAGTGGTCACCTTAGAACAACACAGAGTGCCACTGAGTTGGGTGGGTCACTGTTGACTGGATAGTCATGAGCAGACAATGTCACAGGTGGTGTTGTTTAGCAGATGTACAAAGACACAACTGTAAACATAGTGATGACGGTGGTGCATTGTCACCTTTTTAATGCCATTTTCACATGACATGATAGTTTAAAATAATTTGGTTTACAAGATTCAACGTTTGGCCATTCTTAAGTGACTGTGTTCATTTATAACAGTTTTTGTTCTTTGAATCAGGCAAAACTCTATGAAGAAATACCGCATTTGGGAAGAATGGCCCTTACTGATGGGTCAGCTATCTATGACAGGGATCTGATTGTGTTATCCATTGGATGAAACACTGCAGTTGTCACAACTTCCCATGCTATTTGGCCACCTACAAGCCATGGCCAAAGATTTGGTCACGTGTTTTTAAGTATGCATTTATTTTTGGTAGGAAAAAATCCTAGAAAAAAAATTGTGATAATCCCAACAACACACAGGAGGTTGTTGGGAATCACCCCCTGTGTATGTTGGAATCACCCCCTGTGTGTCTAGTGACTGTCTACCCCACACATTGCACCCCTACTGTCCCCAGTCAGCCTGACTGGGGTGAATTGATCACATGTGTAACTCCTTATGGATGTTGAGTTGTGGGTAAGAGAAAAAGACGCTGCACATGATGGGTATCACCCTGGATTTGGGGTATGCACCCACAAAAAGACTTGTTTCGCTGCTGGAAGGCGTCTCATGTCAACGAAGGCTCATGTGATCTCACAGAGATATGAACTGTTTCTTAGGAAAAAGACAGGATTCCTGGAGGTAGACAAATAAGACAAACAACTGATGTTCTGGTGAACTCATCTCCCGGGGGTGTCACACCCCACCACCAAGGCTGTCTCACTGGGGGCGTCAAGGTCAGTCACACCAGACTCCGGAGGCCCCATGTGAACAAATGTCTACAGTCAGTTGACAGCAGTTATGTTTTTTATTTCCTTAGCAAGATATTTGATATCGGTTTTTTCATGAAGGTAATTAGTTAAAACAATTGTTGCATGCTTTGATATTTAAAAAATATACCTTTCTTTGTTATGTTGTAATGACTTTGTAGTAGTGAAAGTTCTTTTGGAATATTTGGTTATATGTATTTAGGGGTAATCAGCAAAATCCCACGAATTGTTAATCATTATGTGGGGATGATCGCGTGATAAAACAATTGCAACAGTGGCACTACCTAGTGAGCATGAAAGACAATAGAACTAACAGCTATTGTTGATGGTAAAGGCAAAAGTTCCCACCATATTATATTGGTAAGTGCGGACGTATGAACCAGAGCTAAACACACTCGTGAGACATCCCTTGAAAGATCTGCTAAATTTAATAAATTCTTCAGTGTGATGAACCTGAGGGTGAGCACACAAACCCCACTCCCTCACCCTGTTGTCTTCAGGTCATTCCCCAACTTGTTGCTCTTTGATCAGACCATGCCAGCTGTTGATACGGTCCCTGGGATCACACATGTAGGAATGGCAGCCTGCCTTCATGTTTGTTTTATTGGTTCCTCCAGGAGTCCCTTGTTCCTCCCACCCCACCCCACCCACCCCACCCCACCCCTCTCAGTGATCCATCTGTCTGGGTGCAGTCCTTCTGTTGAGACCTCTCCCCCTGCCAACAGCAGAGGCCGGTAAATCTTCCTGTCGTAGCCGTCTGGCCCCAAACCCTCTTCAACATTCATCTCTTCCACGGCTGAATCTCTGACGTTCTTGTCAATAATCCAGGTTAGCAAGGTGGAATCTTACTGATGTTTTGGAGACTAGATTGTGAACGTGTTGGTTGGTCACTTTATGTTTGCTAATATTTCAAGTGTCCTCGTCTTTTTTAGTGTCTTGACGTAACATCAGTTCCATTTTTCAGATTGATGGGCTGCATTAGTGTTTTGTTAAAACAGTCGTGTAAGCATACAATCATTCATCTGTATATTCATCTTGCCAATTCTGTGGACCAAACTGATATATACATGGAAGGGATTGTTTCATGTCCCCGTTTTTAATGAAAAGGGATTTTTTGAGAATATATAACTCCATGTAATTTACACATTTTATATTAATGTAATTAGTAATTATTTCATGTAAACATATGCCTTCATTTTATTTGAAATATGTTTTAGTAGTCACCGATAACTCTTATAATGTATTGAAAAAGAATCCCTTTCGTGTCGTAAATAACTCTGTGTATACTGAGTTTCTGATCTAAGCTTGATCTGCCTATGTTATCCATTTATGACATGGTTATTAATGATTAGTGAAATGTAATTCTTTTGAAATAAAGGAATCAAATTACATGAAATAATTATATTAACAGGGCTGTATACATTCAAGGAAAAACAATTTTCATTGTAATTTGGGACACAAAATATTCCCTTTCAGGTCCCAAAGAATCCCTTTTAAGTATCTTGCATACAATCCTCATTGGTAATTGTAGGTGCAATTGCATACAAATGTTCCTAGAAATACCATAGAATCAGACAACATTCCAAAGTGTCCACATTCGAGGCCAAACATTCCAGGGCACAGCAAAATTGAATTACAGAAGGATATGAAACATCACGTAGTGTCGTTATCTCACAAAGCTGCAGATAAGCCTTGCAGCTGGTGATAAACTGCAGCCACACACACCTCCAATTAGCACAGTGATATCTTTGTGTGCCTGACATTTAGTGTCCTTTATTGCCCATGCAGTGTCACCAGGCTGTGCTATTAGTGGAGCTGGTCCCTTGGGTGGCGGATGGCAGCTGGAATTGTTCTATTTATCAGTAACATGATGCCCAAGTGCAGCCAGAGATCATGTCTGTATTATTGACAGAATGCAGAGACATTGATTGAAAGCAGCCAGGTGATTATGTCCAATGAAGGAAGACACACAGACAGAGGGCAAGGGAAGATTAATGTCTTCCACCCATGTATGATGGTGATGATGTCATTGGAGGAATAGGGTTGTGTTAAGACCAGTTCATTTTATTTCACTGTGAGACTGAGGTGGAATAACATAGATTATGAATTCCGGAGGTAATATGAATAAATGAAATAGGTCTTTTCTGGGTGTTGCACTGGTGTGTGCTGAAATAAGTGTCGTGTTTAGGGCATATAAGATGCATATTGAGGGAAGTTAGACGAATGTCTGGTATTGTATGAATGACAGAATGGTTTGAGATCATGCTAAGAGAAATAAGTTAAACTTTGAATGGCAGGTCTAGAGAGAAAGGTACAAAAGATGACATTATAGAAAATGGTACTGGTGAATTGAAATATACAACACAAACTTTCACTCTTACATCTTACATTTGTACAACACTTGCTTTCATTTATATAACATGCTTACATATGTAGAACACATGCTTCCCTAATTTGCATAGCACATGCTGACATATATACAACACATTCTGACATTTGTTTTACTTAGTGTCATGTATGACAGACAAGCAACATAAACATGGCAGTTCTTTTTGTCATTATTCACCATCTGATATTGATGTTGACATTCCAGCTGTGTTGCTACACTTACCAGTGATGCTGTTGAAATAAACACACATTATCATGATGTAATAATAATAACTATTGTTACATATATATATATATATATATATATATATATATATATATATATATATATATATAATGTACATGAAGTTGCTCAACAGCAATAAAGTAATAATTACATAACCAAGTACATTACACAATGTAACAATTGGAATTAAGCATCAGTGCTTATTTTCCTTATTTATGTACTACTAAAATTTGTGAAAAAGGTAATAATTTGTGGGAAAAACCCATCTTAATACTGTAAGTAGTTAATTAAAATTAGTGCATTACAAATGTACCACAAAATGAAAATACAAATACATCAATGGACATGTGTAACTACTAAGTTGTCTTTTATGTAAATATCATATGTAATACAATTATAGCAAAGTAACATGGCATAATAATACATTCAAAGCAGAAACAAAGTATATTACTGGTTATGCAGAAGCAGATATTTCATTCTTTTTTTAAAGATGTGTAAAGTCGCAGAGTATTGTAGACTGTTATTCAAGATAAGGGTGTTCCACATTTTTGGTCCGACATGTTATTGAAATAAAACGACACATTGTGATATCACTCGGTGGGTCATATGTATCCCTCTGTTGTAGATGCAGCAGCTGTTCTACCAGAATCACATTGAACCGAATGGCTCATTCACCCACCCCCTCAAGGTGCGAGAGGTGCACAGGGCGCTTACCCTGCACCCCGTCAAGAACCATCACTACCAGTTCCGTCTGCACACGTATCTACAGACCCAGGAGTCGGCCGACCTCAGACACGACCTCTTGTTGCTGGAGAGAGACATTGCCACCACCAGTCGCTGGCTCACGGTCGACTCACAGGTAGGGTCTTTAAGTCCTCTGTCTTGGTAGGTCTTTGGCTCACGGTGGACTCACAGGTAGGGTCTCTAAGTCCCCTGTCTTGGTAGGTCTTTGGCTCACGGTGGACTCACGGGTAGGGTCTTTAAGTCGTCAGTCTTGGTAGGTCTTTGGCTCATGGTGGACTTGGGGGGAAGATCTGTAAGTCCTCAGTCTTGTTACTTCTTGGCTCACAGTGGACTCACAGGTAGGGCCTCTAAGTCCTCTGTCTTGGTAGGTCTTTGGCTCACAGTGGACTCGTGAGTAGGGTCTTTAAGTCCTTAGTCTTGTTACTCTTTTGCTCAAAGTAGACTCACATGGTCTCTAAGTCTTCCATCTTATTAGGTATTTGGCTCATAGTGAAGTCACGGGTAGGGTCTTTAAGTCCTCTGTTTTGTTAGGTCTTTGGCTCATGATGAATTCATGGGTAAGGTTTAGAAGTCCTCTGTCTTGGTAGGTCTTTGGCTCATGGTGGACTCACAGGTATGGTCTCTAAGTCCACTGTCTTGGTAGGTCTTTGGCTCGTGGTGGACTCACAGGTATGGTCTCTAAGACCACTCTCTTGGTAGGTCTTTGGCTCGTGGTGGACTCACAGGTAGGGTCTCTAAGTCCACTCTCTTGGTAGGTCTTTGGCTCATGGTGGACTCACAGGTAGGGTCTCTAAGTCCACTGTCTTGGTAGGTCTTTGGCTCATGGTGGACTCACAGGTATGTTCTCTAAGTCCACACTCTTGGTAGGTCTTTGGCTCATGGTGGACTCACAGGTATGGTCTCTAAGTCCACTGTCTTGGTAGGTCTTTGGCTCGTGGTGGACTCACAGGTATGGTCTCTAAGACCACTCTCTTGGTAGGTCTTTGGCTCGTGGTGGACTCACAGGTATGGTCTCTAAGTCCACTCTCTTGGTAGGTCTTTGGCTCATGGTGGACTCACAGGTAGGGTCTCTAAGTCCACTCTCTTGGTAGGTCTTTGGCTCATGGTGGACTCACAGGTAGGGTCTTTAAGGCATCTGTCTTGTTAGGTCTTTGGCTCATGGTAAATTCATGGGTAGGGTCACTAAGTCCACTGTCTTGTTAGGTCTGTGGCTCACGGTGTGCTCATGGGTACTGTCTCTAAGTTCTCTGTCTTGTTAGGTCTTTCGCTCATGGTGGACTCATGGGTAGGATCTCTAAATCCTCTATGTTGTTAGGTCTTTGGCTCACAGTGGACTCATGGGTAGGGTCTCTGTGTTATATGTCTTCTTAGGTCTTTGGCTCACGGTAGACTCAATGGTAGGGTCTCTGTGTTATGTGTCTTCTTAGGTCTTTGGCTCATGGTGGACTCAAAAGCAGGGTCTTTAAGTCCTGTCTTGTTAGGTTTTTGGCTCATGGTGGATTCAAGGGCAGTGTCTTTAAGTCATCTGTGTTGTTGGGTATTTGGCTCACAGTGGACTCGCTAGTACAGCTGTAGTTAGTTGTTGTCTTCTCTCTGGTTAAATCTGTGGCTCTCTTGTGTCCTCATACCTTATCCTTTCTTGTGACACACATGTTAACATATTTACTATTTATTTTGCTTTAATTACTTACAATTCTGCTTTCAAGCGAAGATGCATGCACGCTTACATAGTTATATACATATAATATATATATATATATCATTTTTATATAAATGATTGTAAATATATAGTTGACATGTTTGTTGTATCATATTGTGTTACATTCTGATGTCAAGATAAACTTATTTTCCTCACAATGAACAATGCTACAGATTTAATGAATGAAACTGCTCATTTAATCCACAGCATATGACACTAAATAACACAAAGGACCAGCAAGGCAAATAATTCTAGCAATCAAAATACTTCAATTGTGATATTCTCATTTATGTGGACTGAAGACGTATTTGAAAATAAATTACAGAGAAGCGTAAATGCTTACATGCCTAGAGACACAGCTGACCAACAGCTGTAGCTGACCAACAGAATATAAATTACTGGTCTTCCTACCCACAATTGGAAATACAAGTATTATTCTGAAAGGCTTTGGGATTAGCATGAGTGTCGTATTTCAGTATCCACTCCACCGTAATGGAAATGCTTGACCATTGAGTTAGTGGACTAAGGACTGACCATTTACTAATGGAACTGGTTCTCCTTTAATGGACTGTTTCCATTGTCCAGTGATTTATGAGATAAATTGATAGAAAAAAAATTACATTTGTGTTATTTTCATTACATCATGTACCATTTGTTTTGGAATTAGTGTATATGTTGTTAAAAGTATTTAAACTGGTTACCATAAAACTTATCCATAAAACGTACCTTCGATTGGATTCGATTGGATTCGATTGGATTCGATTGGATTCGATTGGATTCGATTGGATTCGATTGGATTCGACTGGATTCGACTGGATTCGACTGGATTCGACTCGACTCGACTCGACTCGACTCGACTCGACTCGACTCGACTCGACTGCATAATTTCTCTCAGGGAGTGAAAACCGCTTCGTGGATTAGCACAGTCACTCTCCTAATTTTGTTATGCTCCACTGTTGTAAATCTGTAAGTCTAACAAACTGTACAGCCAAAATAAAATGTGTACATGGTGGCATTTTTAATAATAATATATTTATTTGGTATAGCGCCACATCCATAATTGTTTGTGGCGCTTCACAACATATTACAATTTAAAAGACATTAACAGATATAATATGTATACAATAAGACAAATATTACTGTTTTAAAATAAATGTAAAAAAATATGTACAGGTATATAAATAAATAAAATTAGTACAGTATTAAATAGCATAGCACTTTTAAATAAATAAATATATTACGTATTAGTCATAAAAATACATAATAATCAGTCTAGTATATAACTACATCGCAGTGATACTGATAAATGATGGTATATGTATAACTATTATTAGTAATAAATAGCTTAGTATAACTAGATAAGTGTATGTCATGCACACAAAAGTAACGTGGCATTATCTATGTTTAGAAAGTGTGTAAAAACATATTTGTATTAGACATTTTAATTAATTCACTTTTATAATTTCTTTTTAGTGTTATACACGTTTTAATCAGTGTTTATGTTTTAGATTAATGTATAGATAATTTACATACACAGATTTAGTAAATGTTTCAATTTTATATTAATTTATATAATTTACAGAGGTTTAGTACTATACATCTTTAAGACAGTGTTTAATTTATTTTAAATTGATTTATATGATTTATATAATTTACCTACAAAGGTTTACTAGTGTGCATCTTAAAATAAAACGTTTTTTGATTTATATTAATTTATATAATTTACATTTATTAATACATTTATTGTATGTCTTGTACAGCACATCGATCCACCATATGGGAATTAACGCTATAGAAATACAGTATTATTATTATTATGTCATGCACACAAACGTAACATGTCAGCGTTGATGTTTCAGAGAGACGCTGTGAATGCGACGAGTAAGCTGGGTCTGTCTCCCACGCTCATGAAGCACGTCCCGACGTCTCGCAGCGAGGTCCTCTCGTGGCAGTTCATTGACCACAGCCTCTACTCTCACACAGGCTTCAACCCGAAGCGAGGCATGGATGTGTCGTCAAAGTCCGCCTTCGACAACGTCGTCCTGCAAGTGATGGAGCTGATCAACCAGAACGCGAGACAACGTGGCCGCGTGATCGACTTCAAAGACATCCTGTACGGCTACCGGCGGGTGTCCCCAATGCACGGGGCCGACTACATCCTTGACCTGCTGCTGGTCTACCGGAAGTTCAAAGGTCGCAAGATGACCGTTCCCGTGCGCAGGCACGCGTACCTGCAGCAGACGTTCTCCGACGTCGAGTTCATCGAAGACGGAGACTTGCGAGCCGACCGGTTCGACGCGCCGCTAAAGGACGGCAGCACCGTTGCAGTGCGGACGAAACGCTCTACGTTCTTTCAGATCTTGCATAATAATATAGTGAATTTGCCATTCATGCGTCAACCGTCACCAATTGCTGTGATATCACGTGACGTCACACAGAAGACGGCTGTGACTGATACAGACCGCCAGCCGTTGCACTTTATCCTACCCCTCATGGGGCGCTATAAGACCTTCCTCCAGTTCATGGCGAATTTCGAGGACGTGTGTTTGTCTGTCGAGACAAAGGTTACGCTGGCTGTGATGTTATTTCACAGCGACGGCGTTGATCGGACAGCAGACACAATCGACTGCATAGGTGCCCTGCAGGTGAAATACCCTAAGCACGACCTGCGAGTCGTCCAGCTGAAAGGGGCGTTCTCGCGGGGTCTCGCCCTGGAGCAGGGCAGTAGGTTGTTCTCACTCAGTGCCCTCCTTGTGTTCATTGACGTCGACATCTACATGAGCCACAGCGCCGTCGATCGACTGCGGTGGAACGCCGTGAAGAACACCCAGGTGTACTACCCCGTCGTCTTTAGCCAGTACGACCCTGAGATGACCTGTGAGGGTAAGGGCACGTGTAGGCACCCTGGTCCATTCCATTTCGCGACCGACACTGGCTACTGGCGCCGGTTCGGCTTCGGCATCGCGTCTATGTACAATGTCGACTTCCGCACGATCGGAGGCTTCGACACGTCTATACAAGGCTGGGGGAAGGAAGACGTTGATCTCTACACGAAGTTCCTCACCAGCAACTTTACCGTGTTCCGGGCCATCGACCCGGGGCTCGTACACATCTTTCACCCCATCCTCTGTGACCCCAATCTCGAGTCGGCCCAGTACAAGATGTGTCTGGGTTCGAGGGCATCCAGTTTTGGGTCTCAAGCGCGGCTGACGGACATTGTGTATCGCAGTCCAGACATTCTCTACAAGGACGAAGTTTCTATTGACGCAGCTGCTGCAAATAAAGACGAGGAGGGACCAAATAGTTTCCTCAATGTCCACCAGGAGTTCGATGGAAACAACAAAGAATACGACGATGTCCACGGCAGATGATGAATGCTTTGTATAGTCTCATTAAATTGATATCAGTAAGTAAGGTAGAACTCTATGTATAATAAGTACATATATTATATTGTCAATGTGCCATGCTGCTCCGGTCATGCGTCGTGGAACAATTGTAATGTTTTATGAAAGTGCAATCGAATCATGTGAAATAGACATGCATCTGTTGGGTCCACAGTACCAAGTATCTGTAGGGTGCATCATAATTTATTCAATTTGTGTGCTGAGTAAATTGTAAAAAAGTGTTACAGTTTGAATAGAATTTGGCTATTTTGTTGATGGGTACATTGACTGAATGAATTACTGTGTTCTGTGTCCTTTGAGGGTCTGTCTTGTGTAGGCCAATCTGTGTCCTGTGCTTGAAATCGGTGGTGACAATTGTTGCCCTACAGTTGACACTGACAGAGGTCAACAGACACAGAGCTGACCTTTGACCTTTACTTCATGAAATCCTTTGCTTGTAGTTGCATAACTCGTCGGATAAATAACTCTCGTCGATATTATTACTACATGTAGTATTATAAACATCTTGAATCTCTTGAATTGCACATTCGTAAATTGTTGGTAGTTTGTTAACTAAATTTGTCATGCAGTCTGTGAAGACATACATTAATGATTAAATAATGACTTGTTTGTATAAGCAACTGATGATATATCTACATACCTACTGCTATTCATTCTGTAAGTGACTAGTTGGGGAGGGTAAAATACAGTTTCTTGGGTCTCATTCAGGGTTTAACAGAACTACACATATAAAAGACATGGACAGCGTCATTGATGTTGGAGTCATAAGACTTGTACAAATGACAGAAGATATTGGATTCATAAGATCTGCATAAATAATAGAAAATATTGGAGTCATTTATAACACTTGTACAAATAACAGAAAAATATTTTTCAATTAACATTTGTACAGATGAGAAATAGTATTGGAACCATAACATTTGTACAAATGACAGCAAATATTGATTGTACAATTGTACAAATTATATTGAAATATTAAAATCATGATACTTGTGCAAATGAATGAAGATATTGTAGTCTCAAGACTTATATAATAACACAGGATATTGACATGATTAGGCGTGTACCATGTGTCATCTGTAAGCAGTATATGTTTGAGATAGGGGCAGTCACCTGGCTGGCTGGGTGGAATCTGCATCATATTTAATTAAAACCATATTTACCAATATCCAATGGGAGAGTTTGTGTTGAAATAACCAAATTGTCAGCCTTCGTCATACCAGCAGGGTTCGTACGGGGCCGTGAAAGTCTTGAAAAACCTTGAATTTGATTGGACCAAATTCAAGGCCTTGAAATCCTTGAATTTTACCAAGTAGTCTTGAAGAGTTTTGGATTTTAGTTGTGGTCAATAAAATATTGTTTTGACTAAATTGTTGTGATGAATAACAGCCAGAAAAGGAAAAGACTATGCACAAAAATAACTCGTGCATATTGGTCAATCGGCATTTCATTGTAGTCGCCGCCATTGTTTTCTTAGTCAAGTAAATTTTTTACTGTTAACTTCATTTACTGTGCTTAAAAGTACATATGTCGTTAAGACAGCATTGAATTTCTTTTTCAAATAGCCTTGAAAAGTCTTGAATAGCCTCGGATTTCAAATGTCCAGATGTGTACGGACCCTGTACCAGAGTTATTGATGTATGATCAGTGTTGATAAGTGGCCACATCTTGTCTAGGGGCGAGACAAGATTCCTTGGACCACTGAGGCGTGGGTGTTGATGTCATGGCAACCTCCAAGTACTTGGACATTCCACAGCGTGGTTTGCATCATGAGCTGACCGGGAATTTTTTCATGTTGTGCTATGTGCATTGTGTTGGTGTACCTTTCTCAGTGTCGGTGTCAGTGTCGGTCTGTGTCACTGTTGGTCTGTGTCAGTTCAGTCGACATCGGCTTAGACTGCGTCAGTTCAGTGTGTGCCGGTGTCAGATAGAATATGGACCCTATAGAAACTGAACCCAGCAGTCTATATTCTATTATAAAATGTGGACCCCCTCCATATAAAATGCTGAAACAATTGGTAAAATAGTATAGTACTGTTCATCGGTTGTAACTAGAATATCACAGCCATCATTTATAAGTTTTGTAAAAAAAAGAATATTTATACATTAAAAGTTTCAGTTGAATTTGTAACAATAGTTAGCTTTTGATGTTTTAACATTGTGCAGTTTCACTCACTGTATGAACAGACATGTTGCCTTGCCAGTCACTGGTTTTGGTGTTTTCTTCCTAGCTGTCGGTTCAGTTTGTCACACTGCCTGTGGTAATGTTTTGAAACGTTTGAGTAAACTGATCAGTCTCCCTTTCAACGGTGCTCACATAGGCTACCATGAGCTTGCATGAAACACTCAATTAAACTCCACTGGAATCACAAGTATGGCTCAGTTTCTAAGTTACATCAGAAATTTATCAACAACACAACTTGGGCCCATTTTCTTTGGAGGTGATATTCTATAAAGCAAAATATGGACCCGCAAAGAATGTGGACCCAGGTCCATTTCCTATAGGAAATGGACCCCTATAGATTATGGTCCCTACCCAGGTAAATATTCTGTGGAGGGGGTTCATATTCTATTATAGAATTTGGACTTGGCGAGTCCAAATTCTGTATGAACCATGGTCCATTTTCCATTGGTGTCCATAGTCTATATGACACTGGTTCAGGTTGCCTGTTCAGTCAGTGCTGATTCAGTTGATGCCAGTACAGATTGTGCCGGTTTAGACTGTTGGTTCAGTTGTTGCCAGTTCAGTTTGTTCCTGTGCCTGTTCAGGTAATGCTGGTTCATACTGTCAGTTCAGTTTGTGCCAGTTCAATTTGTTCCTGTGCCTGTTCAGGTAATGCTGGTTCATACTGTCAGTTCAGTTTGTGCCAGTTCAGTTTGTTCTTGTGCCTGTTCAGGTAATGCTGGTTCATACTGTCAGTTCAGTTTGTTCTTGTGCCTGTTCAGGTAATGCTGGTTCATACTGTCAGTTCAGTTTGTGCCAGTTCAATTTGTTCCTGTGCCTGTTCAGGTAATGCTGGTTCATACTGTCAGTTCAGTTTGTGCCAGTTCAGTTTGTTCTTGTGCCTGTTCAGGTAATGCTGGTTCATACTGTCAGTTCAGTTTGTGCCAGTTCAGTTTGTTCCTGTGCCTGTTCAGGTAATGCTGGTTCATACTGTCAGTTCAGTTTGTGCGAGTTCAGTTTGTTCTTGTGCCTATTCAGGTAATGCTGGTTCATACTGTTAGTTCAGTTTGTTCTTGTGCCTGTTCAGGTAATGCTGGTTCATACTGTCAGTTCAGTTTGTGCGAGTTCAGTTTGTTCTTGTGCCTATTCAGGTAATGCTGGTTCATACTGTCAGTTCAGTTTGTGCCAGTTCAGTGTGTTCTTGTGCCTATTCAGGTAATGTTGGTTCATACTGTCAGTTCAGTTTGTGTCAGTTCAGGCTGTGTTGATTCAGACTGTGCTAGTTCAATCTGTACAGTTCAGCAGCCTGTAGTTCATTAATTGTGTTGCTTCTGTTGGATAAAACGATGTCAATTCAGTATCAGCCATTATCAGTTCAGTCTGGGTCAATAAAATTAGTGACAGTTCAATTTGGGATGGATCGGTCGGTGTGTGTTGATTAAAAGCAAGTATGTTCAGGGTCAGTTCGTTAATGTCTGCGTCAGTTCAGTTAATGGTCATTCATTCTGTGTCATTTCAGTCTGTATCAGTTCAGTCTGCCAATTCAGCCAGTTGCAGTACAATCTCGGTCAGTTTAGTCTGTGGCAGTTCAGTGTGGTGGTTTGTCATTGTTTTGACATACCATTCTGTTTTAGTACATCAAATATTGTCACCACAGTTAGAACTATGGGCAGTGACAATTCTGATTTGTTAAATGATCTGGTTTAAAAAGATAAATGGGTGGGCTGGAGCCAAGTAAACACATCCTATGTTCTAAACTGTTGGGGATTTGGTTCCTGTTGGAAACAACAGGGTTGTGTTCTGGTGCGAGACACCAGTAAGAGATGAAGGGAAAGAACTTCCTCCAAGGTGTCAGGACACTTGTGGCCATGCTCAAGCTGCCATTATTTGTGAAGAAGCACAGTATTAACTCACAGTCAATTCCTTGGCCTTGCAGACAAGATGATTTGCAGACAGTTTCAGGGCAGGGTCGGGCAAATATCACTGGACCAGAGTAGGGTGTGTATATGCCGCTTGCATGGGAAATTAAACTTATATATTTGGGTAAGAGTTGAACCGATATATTGAATGTACACACACAATAGAAGTGATAATATTCAGTGATCAACACCAACTATGGGTGTCACCAACTACACTAGGATAAGTATTGTCAGTCAGTAAAACAACATTGTAACAAATTGTCAGTCGCCAGACACCAGCAGACTGTTAATCTGGGAATGGTTTTGGATTATTGTGTCTGAGGAATGGGATACATTGTATTTGGATATTTTTGGCATTGAAGATATGGATATTTTGTATCTGATGATTAGAATACTTTGTTTATGAAAATGTGGATACCTTTGACTTTGTAAGGGATTGTGTGCACTGTATTGGGAGGATTTGGATTCAGTGTATCTGAAAGTGTTGGTATATTACATCTGAATGGATTCATTGTATCTGAATTTTTGGATTAGTTGTGTCTGAAGGATTGTGTACTTTGTATCTGAGACTGAGTGTTTGGATTGGTTATAACTGGTTTTGGCTACATTGTATGCGATTGTGTTAATACTTTACATCTGGATGTCTGGAAACAATTTAAGTCTGACTGTTTGATACATTGTATGGGACTGATGGACACTGGGTTTGTGATAATTGCTCCCAGCTGTGTTGTACAGGAAAACCGTAGATTTATTCTGTAAATTGGTGAGATTAGACCAATATGTATATACTACACCTGTTGCCAGATATTTCACATGGTCAAGCAATATGACGTGATTGTATATGCCGGTCAGAAGACTAGCCACCTTATGTTCAAGGTGCTTCCAGGCAGGTTATCATACTGGTCACTAGTTTATGCCTGCGAGCATATCACCAGACTGGAATCTGGAGATAATATAGATCTCTGTTTAAAGGTGGTAATCTGCCTTTCTTAGACATAATTTAAATTTGTGGACGACTAAAACCAAATGAGTTATTTAGCCAACAAAAATTTTGATAGATGAAAACCGTATGATACATTTGCAATAATTTTATTGATGTTACAAGAGATGTCCATTGGGTGTTTGTGTAGTCCCTTCCTTATTTATGTGTATTTCAATTATTTGAATATGAAAGAGTGAAGTGAACTGTAACAGTATTGTCCCAGCATCTACAGCCAGTCAAGTTTGTGATAGGACAGATCAGAGATGTGATGTGTAGATATCAGTAAAGTGTGATGTTGATTATGCAAAATGTACAGCCTTTCCAGCAACAAACTTTGTGGACAATCCCAGGTTAAAAATTCGAAATAACAAAATACTTTCTAATGTCTCATTTATGATGTCATTTTAGTATTTCTCATGTGATATTTGTATATGTATTGAAACAACTACAGTGTTGTGCTGCAGTTATATATATATATATATATATATACATACATATATATATATATACATATATATCAACGACACAATTACTATACAGAATGTCTTAATATTATTACAGTGTACATAGTGTTTTTTGTTGCCATGGAAATCAGTTATCAGTGTCTGTATACAATGACATATTTACACAAAATTACTAGATTGGACAGAATGGATTCTTGGTGTTTACTGTATCATTTTTGGGTATAATAATGACATACCTACGCATCTAGTTGACAACTCTCAAAGCAACTGCATATATCTTATTGCAGCCACAATATGGGGAATGCTATTTTCTATATACTCTTGCTCAGCTTTATACATTAACTGTTGCAAAAATAAAATCATGAAGAGACATACAACAGTTTTGTCACAGAGTTGATGTTTCCGTGAACAACATAGTACAACCTGGTATTTTGTATTACACATAGTAACCTATTATTTAGCAAAAGGTTGGATTTGAAGATATACCATGAATATGCGGAGAAAACTATGGCAGAATTAATTCTTACCCATTCTCACCATTACAACTCAACTGTCTTGAAGAGTAATCTCGTTTGTTAGTCTGCGTTTGCAGATGACAAGTTCTCAAATCAAGACGGACAAATCGGGTTAATAATATATTGCTGACTGTACAATATCATGTTTATTTTTGTACAAGTGATCTCTTGAAGGTGACAGTAACTCTAACAATGCCCTGCTGTCAAATAATTTAACAGTAACAAAAAAGACCATTTCTGACATTTAGGAACACTTACATGAATTGTCACCCTACGTGTGCACAAAACGGTGACGTAAATGTGGTTTATTTCATGCAAGTGGAAAGGGACCATACTTGGGTCTTAGGAAGGGGATCATATTTGGGTTTCATTCACACAGTAGTGTTTATAAATGACTTTTCATGTACGCCTTGAGATCTGTTGCCTTTATAAAGGGACATTGTGATTGATTGCAGGCTAAGTGCAATAACAATTATATATAATATTATATATTCTGAATGTCAATCATTTTGGCAGAGAATAAATATGTTGATACAGAAATAAAGTTGCTTGAGTTCTTGTTCCGGTTCTGTAATAATCTTTGCATATTATTGTGCCCTAGTTAAACTGTACGAAATACTCCGTGCAAATATGCGCTCTGCAAACATGCTGCTATTAATAGAACACAAATCTAAAAACGTGGGAGCGCGATCGTTCTGGACTACACTTCCAAACAATATCAGAGCCAGCGCAACAGTCTGTGTCTTCAAGACAGCAGTGAAAACACATCTTTTCAAAGCTTACTTTGAATAATACATGTGGATTTTTCCTGGACATGTTCTGGACGAATTGACTGTAAACATTTTATGACATTAACTTCTTTTTTTTCTATTATTATTGTATACACATTTTTAGAAACATTACTTTACACTCTGATCACCCGCTCTCTACGTTCTTCCATGTACTTCTGTCTCGAAGGAGATACCGTTGTATAAAATGTAAAACATCTCGCTATAGCAGGAGTTTTGTGCCTGTGGCCATTAGAATGTTGAATGCAAAATGATTCATATTGCTGTCAACCGGTTGAACTGTTCTTATAGTGGATACATCTGGAATTCATTTTGTTGTGACCATCCCACATATTGTAGATCATGAGTTGTACAATGCATATCCTTTTTAAGGACAATAAAGTGATTGATTGATTGATTGAAACACCGTTTATAATACAACTATACTGAATGGTAATTATGTTATTATTATTATTAATTTTAGTTAGTATAAAATGTTGCTTTATTAATGTCATCATTTCCCAATTCTTTATTTACATCAGAAACAGGACAAGACCCTGTAACAATAACACAAGTGTTACCTACATATATAAATATATACACATTCAGTAAAACACTAAGCCATAGATCAAGGCAAACATCTCAAACTAATGTCAATAGACCATAAAATTAAGTACTTCAACCGTAAATTAAAACACTGTCCAACAGCGCAATACAACCAACATATTCCAAGACACCCGTTCTCTGCTGACAACTTTATGACAATAATGAAACACTAAGACAAATACATACCAACACTCCAAATATAATACAGCAATACAAGAATTAATCACGATATGTACCTGCCAACAGTCAGACGTCAGGACTATATTCTCAGGCTTCTTGCTTCCAAGGCATTCGTTAGAGCAACACACACACTGTAGAACAAAAGTATTTAATAATTAACACAGTGGTCTTTACCATATTCTAATTCTAATAAGTGTCCTCGGGCCCATCAGTGCTGACCTCCAGCGACCGTCTGGGTGACTACTTCTGAACTCACTTCTCCGGCTCAATGCCACCCTCTAGCGAGTATCCTGGTATAACAAATTTGGGTTATTACGTAGAGGACAAACTTCTTACTGTCTGAATTGTCTTCGCGTCAATAACCGACACCACAACAGTGCTACTATGACGCTGTTAGCTTATAACACAGGTTATATTCAAACGACGACGGTATATTATTCCTATGAATAACCGAGAATTCAGGCATATAAGCCATGCAATTTTTCAACTCGTAACGTACATGCGATCACTGGACTTCGTTGGTAGCAAGTCTAGAGTCCCACTCCCGGCGTAAGACCACCAAAAGGTGCACGTCCGCCATTCCCCACGTCTGAATTTCTGTGAGCACATAATGTAGTGTGGAGTGATTATAAATGACGTTTTTGTGCAGCGTGACATCAGAGCTGTCAAATTACGACAGCTATCATTCGGTGCATTTCTGCGTATTAATGCATTTGTCATTTTGCTTGGTGATGTAATCAAGGACAATCCGTGGGTGGTTCAAGCAGAAATGGAGGGGTGTAAGGTTTATTGAATGAACTTTGTGGGAGCCTGAGGTATTAAAAGTTCACGAATTTTTCACTGAACCTCTGTCTATGCTGTGAAATTGTCAATAAGAGAGCTGATCAAGATTAATAAGAAATGAAGGAAACGTTATAATGGTCGCCTATGGAAAATGCAAATGTGGTCTGAGTCCTCCCGTCTCCCGGGTCTTCCTCCCGCGCACCAAATCCCATTCCTAACCCGTTCCCCTCCGATTACTCCGCTCCAGCCCCACAACGGCATACTCGTATAAAATATACTTCAGAAGAAGATTAAAACACGAACACTTTACATGCTAACGCTGTCCCAGAAATACACATACTCTTAACACAAGAAAGGAGATTATTGGCAATTTCAAAGATTGGGAATTACATTAGTTGGTTGCAGGTTTATCCCTGTAAATCGACGGACCATCTACCTAGTCTCGCTTAACCGACTGTCGGTCGGCTGCGGAACCACGCCGAGAAGAAGTTGAGGGGCTTAAAAGTGCTGCCACCTCACGGAGTCTGGGTAACCGAGGCTACCATCAACCTAGCCTCGGTTACCCAGACTCCGTGAGGTGGCAGCACTTTTAAGCCCCTCAACTCCGCCTGGGACATTAATGGGCTTAAGTTTCTACATCCGGGTAGCCTTACCCCAGATTAGGATAGAGACGCTGATTGGCTCTCAAGCCAACTAGGAAATAAAATTAAAATAACGATATACTTTTACAAGATAATAATATCATATAAAAAGTATTCAACATTGAACTTATATTAACACAAAAGTAAGTAAAAATTCAAATTTACAGTTGTTTATAAAATAAGAATTACCGCAGGATTAACCAGTATCCCTGAGATGGCAGCATTGTCTAGCCCCACACGGATAGCATACCGATTAAATAAGGATACCTTTTTATCAAATAATGCTGTACACTGTATTATAAAAACTATTCAGAATTAAACTTATATTAACACAAAATAAATAGAAATACAAATTTGCAGTTGTTTATAAAAATATATATTACGGCAGTGTCCGTGAGGTGGCAGCATTGTATAGATCACGCGGATACCAAACAAAAGCCATAAATGGTACCAGACTGTCTTCTCGGCGTAGTTCCGCAGCCGACCGACAGTCGGTTAAGCGAGACTACCATCTACCGGGATGTTTAAAGTGAAAAAAAAGGCAACAGTTTAGTGTTATGCACCTAAAAGAGTTTACACTAGCTAATCATTTGCATCTACAATCCAATTTTTCACCTTAGTGGTTACCTCAGAAAGTGGTCTTAAAGTGGGAAAATCTAGCTAAATCACCGACACCATGAACCGGCCCATCTTGGACCTTGCAACCAATCACAACCCAGCAGTTTGGAAAAGTAATACGTCAGAGAGTCGTCTGCTGGTTCAGCTGTCATAACAGAGAGCCAAGCGGTACGCTAAAAGTTGCCTTACGTCGGTTTACCACGAAATCGCGACAGCAATATGCCACACTGTTCCTCATACGCTTATGGTAACAGTACAGTGAAAGACAGTATCACTAAGATGTCTTCTTGTTAACCTTTGAATCGAGCAGAACTGAAACAGTGTTTTGGTGGATTCGTTGGGACAGTCACAGACACAGCGCCGATCCAAGACGACTCAATTTGATTGACCTAACCATCAAAACCAACAGCTGCCAAACTTATCCTAACGTATGTTACATACATATATATACACTACGTTATAAAATAAAATCACTTCCATTCCTCTAACGAAGAAAATCCATAAAACAAACGCGCTGATGTCGACGGCAATTTCAATGACCGCTGGCCGGTACCGTAAAATCGCAAAAATAAGTTAGCCTTACACAAAATGCCATTAGTTTGTGCGCGCGAATATTGATAAACTTTACTTAATTACTGCATTCGCACGCGCAAAATAGTTTAATTAATTGTAAATAATATAGTAATAATTAATTATTATCATCACTATGATTTGCAGGAAATTATAAGTTTTATTATAATAGAGTATTTTATTTATATAGCGTTACATCCATAATTGGTTGTGGCGCTTCACAACATACTGCTATTAAAAATACAATAAGAAGAATACTACCCACAGATAATATTTCAAAATAAATAATGAAAATATGTGTGTCTATGTAATTAACTAAGTGACCTATCAGTATTAAAAAGAACCCATACAAATTCCATCACAACAATAGTGGTAAATTAATGTAAAGGTAATAAATAATTAAAATGGTAAAATAATTACGACGTAACAATAATTTTCATTCAGCACATACACACAGTATGCATAAGAAAATATTATTGAAGCTATACAATTTTCTACTCATGAATTATATTTCCACCACCAGATATGTAATAATAATTATTTTTGGACAAAACACTGTATTAATTATCGGGACAATGAATCACTGAAATTTAAGCAGAATATGAATATAATATGGGAAATATATGGTGGTAGAAAAAGAAGGTTTTGGAGCATTCAAAAATAATAATATGTTATTGTTTCGTTATCATTGTTAAAAACATCGTTTATATAATATAAGCTTGCATGCTTGCAGTACACGCGGGATGTTTATAGAAATATTCTGAAAATTAACAATGTGACATCATCGAACAACACGTAATTTTATGCAAACACATGCATTTTTTTATTTTTTAAATATTACCTGTGGGTAGCATTCTTCTTATTGCATATATTTTAATAACATATTGTGAAGCGCCACAAACAATTATGGATTTGGCGCTATAAGAAAATAAATATTATAATTATATTATAAGAAAACTTAACATTTTCTGAAGATCTTTGTAATGATAATAATTAATTATTACTTGATTAATTAAACTATTTCGCGCGTGCTAATGCAGTAAATAAAGTTTATAAATATTCGCGCGCACCACCGCGCCGCCTAACGTTATTTTGTGTAAATCTAACTTTTATAGCGATGTTACGGTAACCGAAGAGCCTGAGTTGCCGTCGGGATCTGCGATCGAGTTACTTTTGTGAATTTTCTTCGTTAGAGGAATGCAAGTGATTTTATTTTATAACATAGTGTATGTATATGTATATGTATGTAAGACAAGTGATGAGAAGTTTGGCGGCTGCTGGCGGTCGTTTTCATGTTTAGGTCGGACAGTACATGTCATTGCGGGGTGCGCATGCGTGAGGTTATAAAGATTATTAGATTGTCCTACATAAATCAATTCCTAACAACTGCAATAACCGACAAACCGAAAGCATTCTGGAGTTTCATTTCCAAACTTAGACAAGATAACCAGGGTATTGGGGACCTCAACATTGCGGGAGACATAATTAGCGATGACAAACAAAAAGCAGAAGCCTTAGGAAACCAGTTTAAAAGTGTCTTCACACATGAAGGAAATTCCGAGTTACCAAATCTGAACGACAGCCCACATGGAAAAATACCCAAAATAACAATTTCACTTAAAGGAGTACATGACCAACTATCCAAAATTAACACCTCTAAATCGCAAGGACCAGATGGCATTCCACCATGGTTTCTAAATAGATATGCCTCCCACCTAACGCCAATAATACATGATATTTTCCAATCATCAGTTGACTCTGGTCAAGTCCCCAATGCCTGGAAAGAAGCAAACATAACTGCAATTTTCAAGAAAGGAAGCAGGGCAGAAACTACAGACCAATATCCTTAACACCTGTGATTTCTAAACTTCTTGAACACATAATTCATAGCCACATCATGAAACACCTTGAACAACATCACATCCTAACTGGCCACCAACATGGGTTTCGTGCAAAAAGATCAACAGAAACTCAACTAATTCAAACTATCCATGACATAAGCAAATCCCTTGATGAAAAGAAAACTGTAGACATGGCCATTCTAGACTTCACTAAAGCATTCGATAAAGTTCCACATAAAAGACTAATTCACAAACTAAAATACTATGGCATCACAGGCCCAATATCATCATGGATAGAAAGCTTCCTTACAGAAAGAACCCAACAAGTTGTAATTAATGGATCAGCATCCACACCCATTCAAGTCACCTCAGGGGTACCACAGGGAACGGTACTGGGGCCCCTCTTTTTCCTACTATACATAAATGACCTACCCAATAACCTCACTTCAAATGTTCGCCTTTTTGCAGATCACTGCCTACTATATCTACCAGTTAAATCCGACAATGACACTTCTCTCCTCCAAAATGATCTACTCAAACTCGAGGAATGGCAAAACACTTGGCTTATGAAATTCAATCCCACCAAATGCTTCACAATGACATTAGCTTCAAGAAAACCGACACCAAATCACTACACCTTCTGTGGCCAACAACTTAAATCTGTTCAATCTCACTGTTATCTTGGAGTACAACAGACACTTGGAGTCATAAGGAGAAATCTATATAAATGCCCAACCCACATTAAATCTATAGCTTACACAACCCTTGTCCGACCAATACTTGAATATGCGTCAGCATCATGGGATCCACATTGCCCAAAACATATTAAAACCTTAGAAAGAATCCAAAGACAAGCTGCCAGATTTTGCACACAAAACTATTCTAGAGAGCCAGGAACAGTAACCCAACTTCTCAAAGACCTCCAATGGGACACCCTTCAAACAAGACGAAAAATTAAAAGACTTAGCATTATATACAAGATGGAACATAACCTTATAGATATCCCGCTATATCACTATATCCAACACAACACTAGATGCTCACGTAAACATGACAGTCAGTTCTTGCAAATTAGACACTCTGCAAACATATTTGGAAACAGCTTCTTCCCAACCACAATTAAAGAATGGAATTCTCTGCCCCCAAACACTGTCTCAAGTAAATCACTAAACTCATTTCAAAAAAATGTAATCCAACATTTTAACAACTAATCCAAACGACCCACCATGCGCACTGGCGTGATGTGTCCGCAGGACATTTTGCCAGTAAACATACAGATACAGATACAGATAAACAAACTTGCCACCGGCTGGCCAAATTTATCTACTAAAGGCATATTTAGACTAAAGATCGGAATCTGGAACATCCACCAACAATTGGGAATGTTCTACTAAACATATCTTGCCAACCAAAAATACGTGACAACGCTGAAATAACTGCTAAAACTACTTTGAAACGTCCCACGGATTTCCCGCCAAGCCGCCATCTTAGATAAACATAAACAACGATCACCGAAGAAGCCACGAACCCAAACTACTAAACAGCTAAGTAACATCTAATTTTGCTAGCTAAGCCAATATCTACAATCAAAATATTATTTATTAACCAAGCCGATATACAACTATAAATGATAAAAACATAAATCCTTGCTGGAGTCCATAAACAGATAAAACCGCGCGAAGTAAAACCATCCCTAAACCAACTCAGGCTAGCGTCAGTCACATAAATTGTTAGACCTACACAACTTTCAACCATTAAATAAAGAACATAACTTATACATACATAAAGTCATAATCCATAAACAATATAAATACATTCTAAGTCCATTCATATAAACCGGTGTATTCGCAACAACAACAACAACAACAACAACAACAACAACAACAAAATTGTAATAGGCTGCCAGTAAACAAATAACAGTATCTTAAGACTTGATCATACAATAAACTTTATACTAACAGGCTTTTTTCGCCAAGACGCTCTTTTGCCCAGTGTTGCCCTGGGGCCCACCAGGGCGAAGACCTGCATTTCCATCGCACTGCACTAAGCGTCTTGGACATCCTTCACACATTTTGTCAAAATACATATCATCATAATACTGCAGCCTATAGAAATTATAGAAATTATTTAAACCTTTAGACGGGAAACTTTTTAAACCATTCTTACTTTTTAATATTACTCTTATTATATTTAGCACATCAACTCACAGCTTTAATTGTGTATATTATAGTGTGCACATATCTTACTTTTTAGTCTTTTCAAGTGTACATGTATTTAAGTGTGTGATTGTTTATTTATATATTTATTCCTACTTATCCTTTTTAAAGACCTTAAGTGTGCATATCTATTTATTTATTACTCATTTTTTTATTGACTATTAACCAACTTTAAATTGTGTTTATTATAGTGTGCATATATCTTACTTTTAGTCTTTTAAAGTGTATTTAAGTGTGTGTACTTATTTATTTTACACCAAGTGTGTGCATTTTTATTCATTACTCATTTGATTAATTCTAAATCACTATCACTCAAGCTGGTGATATGACTAGCTCTCATTCAAGATGCATTTTTAAATATGCACTGTTCATGCTTGCATGTCTGCATATCATCTCTAGACTCAACCATGAACTGAAGAACAACACAACAGAAGTAGACTATGTCAACAGTAAAGCCAGAAAAGAAACAAATTCTATCACAACATATTACCTGTACAGCCCTATCTGGAAAACCATCGCACAACTCAAATGTCTCAGATCCAATAGTTCCACTGGTTTACTGATCACTCCACCACCATATAAACCCAGATCAAACAAGACAGCAACTAAATTCACTTTTCTCTTATGCATAATACTATCAGGAGACATCCAACTAAACCCAGGCCCCTCTAAATGTAATTCATGTAATAAATCACTAAAGTCCAATTCACTCATCCTAACATGTAACGACTGCAATAAATCAGTTCACATCAAATGTGCTGGAATATCGAGACATGAATTTAACAGCACTTACCGAAACCTTAACACATGGCATTGTTCAGATTGCTCTGCACCCTGTGGCATTTGCCACAGGGACGTCCTAAATAACCATAAAGCAATCCATTGTGACCACTGCCAAAAATGGATACATACACAATGCTGTGCAATAGATGACAGTGCTTACAAACAACTAATACATTCCTCATGTTCCTGGGCCTGCCCGGATTGTAATAACTTCAACTTCACAAATTCCTTCTTCGAAGATAACGAAATCCAGACCGCTAACCCTTTTGACCCCCTCAATGGTAACAATCATAACTCAAACGAAACAACTACAAGTAGTAATAACACAACCAATAACAAGAAAACCTATAAACAGAAGAAGAGACCAAACTTCAGGTGCATCCTCATAAACTGCCAAAGCATTAAGAATAAAGCTGCAGACATCGCTGTACTAAACGATATACATAACCCAGACATAATCAGTGCAACAGAGTCATGGTTAGATCCCTCAGTTAAAAATGGAGAAATTTTCCCAGAACACTTCAATGTTTTTAGAAAAGACAGGGAAACAAGTACTACTGGAGGGGGGTATTCCAAATATCCAAAGCTGATCTCATCACAACTCACCTAACAAACTTAAACACTAACAGTGAGAGCATCTGGACAGAAACTGAAATAAAAGGAATGAAACCTATAGTCATAGGCACCTTCTATCGTACCCCACATGACTCTCAAGGAACTCAAATTGAAGAACTAGATCTATCTCTGTCTAAATTAGGAAACAAGATAAACACACATAATGTCATAATTACTGGCGATTTCAACCTTCCTAATATAAACTGGGAAAATCATCATGTCACACCTAACAGTGGATATAGTACAGTTGCTGCTAACAAACTACTCTCTCTTGTAGAGGAACATGGACTAATCCAACATGCCAATGAACCCACACGTAAACAAGGAAATGCCACCAATATCCTAGATCTTGTCTTCACAAACAGACCTGGGTTAGTAAAGAAACTAAACGTAGTAGACGGCATATCAGACCACAGCACAGTTATCATTGATGTAAATATCTCACCCAAGCGCAAACATCGCCCAAAACGTAAAATTTTCATCAGAAATAAAGCTGACCACCCTAACATCGAGAAATCTCTCGATGACTTCACGCATGAATACTTCTCTCTAAACCAAAACATGACAGTAAATGACAAATGGAACCTTGTTTCAACAAAAATCATCAACATTATGAACCAATATGTACCATGCCGCCTTACAACTTCCAGATTCAACCTTCCCTGGTTCAGTAAAGACTTGAAAAAAATGTGCAAAAGAAAGAAACGATTATATAAGAAAGCAAAAAGATCCAGAAATCCAGAAGACTGGCAAGAGTTCTGTAACCCCAGGAAAGACATGCACAAACACCTTCGTTCTGCTAGATTGTCCTACATAAATCAATTCCTAACAACTGCAATAACCGACAAACCGAAAGCATTCTGGAGTTTCATTTCCAAACTTAGACAAGATAACCAGGGTATTGGGGACCTCAACATTGCGGGAGACATAATTAGCGATGACAAACAAAAAGCAGAAGCCTTAGGAAACCAGTTTAAAAGTGTCTTCACACATGAAGGAAATTCCGAGTTACCAAATCTGAACGACAGCCCACATGGAAAAATACCCAAAATAACAATTTCACTTAAAGGAGTACATGACCAACTATCCAAAATTAACACCTCTAAATCGCAAGGACCAGATGGCATTCCACCATGGTTTCTAAATAGATATGCCTCCCACCTAACGCCAATAATACATGATATTTTCCAATTATCAGTTGACTCTGGTCAAGTCCCCAATGCCTGGAAAGAAGCAAACATAACTGCAATTTTCAAGAAAGGAAGCAGGGCAGAAACTTCAAACTACAGACCAATATCCTTAACACCTGTGATTTCTAAACTTCTTGAACACATAATTCATAGCCACATCATGAAACACCTTGAACAACATCACATCCTAACTGACCACCAACATGGGTTTCGTGCAAAGAGATCAACAGAAACTCAACTAATTCAAACTATCCATGACATAAGCAAATCCCTTGATGAAAAGAAAACTGTACACATGGCCATTCTAGACTTCACTAAAGCATTCGATAAAGTTCCACATAAAAGACTAATTCACAAACTAAAATACTATGGCATCACAGGCCCAATATCATCATGGATAGAAAGCTTCCTTACAGAAAGAACCCAACAAGTTGTAATTAATGGATCAGCATCCACACCCATTCAAGTCACCTCAGGGGTACCACAGGGAACGGTACTGGGGCCCCTCTTTTTCCTACTATACATAAATGACCTACCCAATAACCTCACTTCAAATGTTCGCCTTTTTGCAGATGAGTGCCTACTATATCTACCAGTTAAATCCGACAATGACACTTCTCTCCTCCAAAATGATCTACTCAAACTCGAGGAATGGCAAAACACTTGGCTTATGAAATTCAATCCCACCAAATGCTTCACAATGACATTAGCTTCAAGAAAACCGACACCAAATCACTACACCTTCTGTGGCCAACAACTTAAATCTGTTCAATCTCACTGTTATCTTGGAGTACAAATATCAAATACTTTAAATTGGACAACACAATGCAACTCAGTCGCTAAGAAAGCACAACAGACACTTGGAGTCATAAGGAGAAATCTAAATAAATGCCCAACCCACATTAAATCTATAGCTTACACAACCCTTGTCCGACCAATACTTGAATATGCGTCAGCATCATGGGATCCACATTGCCTAAAACATATTAAAACCTTAGAAAGAAACAAAAATGGAGGCACAGAAGAAGACGTCAAAGCAAGGACGCAGAAAGCAAGAGTGGCATTCGTCATGTTGAGAAACATTTGGAGAGCAAAACAAATTAAAATTAACACCAAGCTGAGAATATTCAATTCAAATGTCAAGGCATTTTTTTCTCTATGGATCGGAGACATGGTGAAGTACACAGAAGACACTAAAAACAATACAGACCTTCGTCAACAAATGCCTGCGTAGAATCCTACACCTGAAGTGGAAAGACAAGGTACCCAACACTACACTCTGGAAAATTACCAAACAACTACCCATAGAAAATTTAATAAAGAAGAGAAAATGGACGTGGATAGGACATCCACTCAGGAAACCACCAGAAACCTCTCTCTCTCTCTCTCTCTCTCTCTCTCTCTCTCTCTCTCTCTCTCTCTCTCTCTCTCTCTCTCTCTCGCTCAAATCAATTTTCTTGTATTTATGTATCGTCTGTCTGTGATGTTTTGTGGGATGCTTCAGGGTTGTCGAACTATAAGAGTGCAAATAAGACATGAGCACTGAACCTGTTCTTGTTCATATGACAGTATGTACAGGTAGTTGTTTAAGTCGCATTATTGAATTTTAGTTTATAACGAGCTATGTGATTTGGTGTGGGAATACCACAGTTTTCACGCAAAAACTTGCTTTTGGCTCAAAAATATTTTTGTGCTATAATCTAGGCGGTCTAAAACGTTTAAATAAGAAAGAAGATTCGTTTGCGAAAGCATTACGTTTTTATGCCTGCTTGAGTCTCACACTGAAAAGTATTCCCACACATCTGCCATGCATTTATATGTGTAACTGGGCACGATTTTGTTGTCAGCCCTCAGCACGCTAACGCAAGAAACCATGGACACATATACTATGATTACAATTCTAACAGTAATAAACCTGGCGCCAAAACGTTGTGGACCTGCGTGAGCATTGATATTGTAAATGACATTCCCCAATCAGAGACTCGTTTTACGTGGTTCCCGAATTCTTTTCTTGGCGTGTGACGTCATAAGTTTACGTCTACTAGTCACGTGGTTTCGTCAACAATCACGATGACATCATTCGTTTGGACTTTGAAATCTTGGGTGGCTGGCTAAAGACACTGTGGTATGGGTCAGCGTTATTTGGACAGACACCAGTAACAGTTATAGGTCTAGATAAACTATAGTGAGTAGTTTTTTCGGACTAGTTGGAATTGGTGCGGAACTCACGATTACGAGCTCACCGAGGCAAACTTAACTACAACTACAATATATTATAGGCGTTATTAATAGTTTGTCACCGTTTTATTGAATGGAACGAAGTGTAGGCCTATGTATTACAGCAATAGGCATAATGATTCATGGTAATGTCCGGTGTTTTTTCTGCCAGATTATATCGTCCACAATCATGTCAAGTGTGTTTTGGCGAAGTAACACTTGAATCTTGTTTCGGACGTTTTGGTCACTTCGTCTTCGGTGACTTTCTCCGCAAATCGAACATAACACAGTACATACATATAACAGACAAGTAAAAATCGAACAGACAAGCAACACTTGTCCCGTCCACAAACCACCACAAGCACCAAGTCTGGATACACGAACAGGGGAATCCAATCAACAGTGCGACCTTTTTCAGGACACCCAGTCGATTGGCCCTGGATCTCATCCGGGAATTGCAACGGTCCCCCGTAACAACCCCCTCGTCACAAAACTGAACAACACTGAACATAGAATCGGGCGTTGACACTAATACGTCGTAGTGGCCCACAGAGAAAGAGACAAGACACGGACAGGACATACGATGCGGAGTTACTTGATACCGGCTGTTGCTGCGGTAACATTGGATGCTCGGGTATTTGAAAGAAGCAGTCTCATGGCGCCGAATTCGGCCTGTTGCCCTTGTAGCGCTTTGGCGATGTTGCGTTTCGATGCCAGCCCAGCAAACAAGGAACCATTTCTGAACCAGTTGACACGTGTCATACTGGTTCATAATTGGTACCGCTCCACCAGTACGTGTTTTCATGTGTATTCACGTGAATACACGTGTTCTGTCTGTTGTCACGAGTTTGATACGTGTCGTACTGGGTCAGAACTGGTACGGTTTCACTGGTACGTGTCTTCACGTGAATTCACGTGATCTGTCACGTGTTTAACTGGGGAAACTGGTACGGTTCTATCCGTACGAGTATTCACGCGAATTCACGTGTTCATACACGTGTCTAACTGGGGAAACTGGTACGGTTCTAGTGGTACGAGTATTCACGCGAATTCACGTGTTCATACACGTGTCTAACTGGGGAAACTGGTACGGTTCTAGCGGTACGAGTATTCACGCGAATTCACGTGTTCATACACGTGTCTAACTGGGGAAACTGGTACGGTTCTAGCGGTACGAGTATTCACGTTAATTCACGTGTTCATTCACGTGTCTAACTGGGGAAACTGGTACGGTTCTAGCGGTACGAGTATTCACGTTAATTCACGAGTTCATTCACGTGTCTAACTGGGGAAACTGGTACGGTTCTAGCGGAACGAGTATTCACGTTAATTCACGTGTTCATTCACGTGTCTAACTAGGGAAACTGGCACGGTTCTAGCGGTACGAGTAGGCACGTTAATTCACGAGTTCATTCACGTGTCTGACTGGGGGAACTGGTACGCTTCTAGCGGTACGAGTATTCACGTTAATTCACGAGTTCATTCACGTGTCTGACTGGGGGAACTGGTACGCTTCTAGCGGTACGAGTATTCACGTTAATTCACGTGTTCATTCACGTGTGTGACTGAGGAAACTGGTACGGTTCTAGCGGTACGAGTATTCATGTTAATTCACGAGTTCATTCACGTGTCTAACTGGGGAAACTGGTACGCTTCTAGCGGTACGAGTATTCACGTTAATTCACGTGTTCATTCACGTGTCTAACTGGGGGAACTGGTACGGTTCTAGCGGTACGAGTATTCACGTTAATTCACGTGTTCATTCACGTGTGTAACTGGGGAAACTGGTACGGTTCTAGCGGTACGAGTATTCATGTTAATTCACGAGTTCATTCACGTGTCTAACTGGGGAAACTGGTACGTTGAACGGCGATCGTGGCGGCGCGAACGGATGTGTGAATCCGTGAAGTTACCGCGGAGACTTGGCTCGCGACGACACGCGGTATTCCCGATTTCCGGTGGCGAAGGTGGAGAACAGCAAAGCGTTTTGGCGATTCCGCGTTTCGATGCTAGTTGAACGGAGATCGTGATGGCGATGTGTGAATGCATGATGTTGTCGCCGACAGATTTGGCTAGTTTATGTCTGTGATCGTGACGACACGCGGCATTCTGGATTTGCGGTGGCGAATGTGGAGAACAGCAACGCAATTCACGACTGCGCACATCTGAAAACGCAATAACAACATCTGAGTAACCATGTTTTTTTAACCAAACGCGTTATATACATTTCGCAAGCAGCATAACTTATGTTTGAATTCGGACTGTTTTATATAAAATGCCTACCTTTATACCCGAGAGCAGTGGTAACCATGGCATGGCGGCGACGTTGGCAGCGACAACTTGGTGCAGGGAAGACGGCGATGAAATGATGTTCAATCGCACAGAGTATTGTGTGTCTTCAGACTTGCGCGCGTTGTCGCTAACGTTCGACCGCTTCTGTTGTCGTAGCGCGAATGTTCAAACAATACATCCGAAATCCTTTTCGCATTGGCTTCACTGTTTGAGCTTCTGAACGTCTTGCCTGCTCGATGAAATGCGCTCAACTAATTTCCTTAACGATCAAAACCACGTATAACGTTACTCAGTCGAAGGTTTCGATTGGCTAATATGAAACCTTGTTTAACTGGCCAATCAGAGGGAATATCCGGCAGAACGTTCTAGAAGACTGTTCAACAGGCCAATGAGAACATTCCTTTTAAAAACGGTTGACGTAGCCCAAACGGCTTTTCCAGGGTAGGCTTTTTGGTTATGACACAAGCAAAACAACGTTTTTGAAGACGAAACTGGTCGTTTCTACGCAATTTTGCATTTCTTGAAATAGGGCTAGCTTAAAGTTTTGATGATGATGTTTGCGCTGGTGGTTGATTATATCAACGTAAGTTTTCTTTTTTTATCTTAACAACTACCCCGTCATGATCATTGGACTGTCCTGTGAACGTCAGGACGCGTACGCGTTTGATTACGTATACGCTCGTGGTGACGTGCTTGATCGCGGGAAAACCGACTTCCTCGCCTTGCCAATAAAACGCGGGTCATTTGATGTATTTGTTTCCTCTGTAAAACTTTAAATTCCGACGCTGAGAACTACAGAGGAATGTATAACTTTTTTTCTGTATAAATAAAAACAGTGCTTTGTGTTTGTAAATAAAGAAAAATATGCGCCCCCGACTCTCCGTCCATCTGCCTGTCATTCTCTGTCTCCCTCTACATTCCCCCTCCACCCCCCTCCTTGTTTTAGACACCTGTTTTTTTCTGAAAGATTGTGCATGTCTCTGAGCAAAAGTGTAACACTGACAATGACTTGTGTGCACAGGGGCGGTGACTGTTTGTGTAGTTTCTGTTCAGCCTAGCAAAGTTATTCAACGTTGCGAAAGTAGCGGATTGTCATAATCGGTACAGAACTTATGAAGAACTAAGTTGGCTCTGGTATGACACTAATGTCTATAATGAATTTGAACACTGCCCGCAGACTAACGTTCCTTCTATTTGCAGCCGTCTGTCACACATCGTTCACACGCCATAGACAATGTCCTATACTGTCATGTATATGGCACGTTTTCTACATACTCCGTATCCCCCGACCCACGGTAGGAATTCGTCCTAAAGACGTAAGCCAAAGACGAAGGGAGTCAGTTTTTACCCAGTAGCCCGTTGACCTTTTACTCTGACGTGTTTTCGTAAAATAGTTTTCTTTAAAAAACGTGTCTTAATGCGCGGCACAGCAGGGCGCAGGGCGCGCAGGGCAGAGCAGAAACAAACCAAATTCATTTCCTCTTCTTTTGACTATTTGCGCCTTGGTTTTGCTGTCAGTCTTATATGTCAAACGAGTCTTTAAATCACTGTACTAGTTGTGGCAAGCAGCCCAAGTGCTTAAACGAATACGAACAAATCACCGGTCGTAGCCCGGGTTAGGAACAGTCGCGTCCACCGGTATCAGAACGCTACGATAAAGAGTTTTAGTTCGACAAAATAAAAGGGGGCAAACTAATCGTCGCCCTATATACAACAATCACACAGGATCGATAGGAAAGGGCATGCATTGCTTTAGTAGCGAGGGAATTTGTAACAGAAAGGTGGGGAGGGGAGTCGGAGGTTTTGTTTGAATGCAAAATATCTACATAGAGACAGCGGACGATGTAGAAGTGACAACTGATATGAGGTGACAACTGATATGAAGTGATAACTGATATGAAGTGACAACTGATATGAAGTGACAACTGATATGAAGTGACAACTGATATGAAGTGATAACTGATATGAGGTGACAACTGATATGAAGTGACAACTGATATGAAGTGACAACTGATATGAGGTGACAACTGATATGAAGTGACAACTGATATGAAGTGACAACTGATATGAGGTGACAACTGATATGAAGTGATAACTGATATGAGGTGACAACTGATATGAAGTGACAACTGATATGAGGTGACAACTGATATGAGGTGACAACTGATATGAAGTGACAACTGATATGAAGTGACAACTGATATGAAGTGACAACTGATATGAAGTGACAACTGATATGAAGTGATAACTGATATGAAGTGGTAACTGATATGAAGTGATAACTGATATGAAGTGACAACTGATATGAAGTGACAACTGATATGAAGTGATAACTGATATGAAGTGATAACTGATATGAAGTGATAACTGATATGAAGTGATAACTGATATGAAGTGATAACTGATATGAAGTGCGAATAGAAGGGAAGACACACAACAAGCAACAGTCGGGATCCATATCTCGACGTTTATTTCTACGCCTCCCAACGTATTGTATAATAACAATAATAATTCAAATAGGACTAATGATACACGCGGATAATAAAATGAGAAGATGTAAAAATTTAAGCAAATGCACATACAATAAATTAGGTTAATTAGGCAGTGAGGCTTATAAGCTTCTGCAAAGGCGATGCACGTTTGTCATAGTACAGCTTCTGTCGCTGCTGCCGACGTGCGAGATCGGCATGCGCTTGTATCTAGTTTATAGCCATACCGTTTATCAACACAACCGACAACAGTGCTCGGGAGTCTTGTTATTTCTAACTACATCACACTGACACACTGGCAAATGAATCAGAAACCTATGTCCACAGAGGTCGAGGCCATAATATGTTGTTTGTTAAGTTAGGCGAGGAGGGCCATAACAAAATGCCTAGGTTGCCTCCCAAAATAGATTGTCAACAACTGCTACGAACTTGTGAGGAAACGTGACAAGTCAACTTGAAAGAAGCTGGCTAAAGAAAGAAATGGATATTGATCTATGGTCAATGTCATGTGCTAATCTATCTTCTGGCTCTGAGCAAATGGAGGTTATCGTCACTGCCAGGGCCATGGGGGACACCTGGAGTAATTAGTACGGTTGGGTGACAGTGTGAGGTGTACAGTCAACATATGACAGACCTGTAGCAACAACACTATATATATATATATTATATATATATATATATATATATATATATATATATATATATATATATAGCATCAGTTGCAAATTGCATAGTCTCTGAACTACTCACCTGAACGAAAACAATTTGAAGTATAGGCACATAGTTATACAGCACATATTCTGTGGATCAATGTTGTTTCCTTGATGACAACATGATTGTTAATACACGAATAAAAGTTGAATGTGTGAAAAACACATGGTTCCAGCATATATTAAAAGTAATGAAAATAACAATGTTTGTTTTCAATGTTCTTTAGTAACCACTGATAAAATCTTTCACCAGACTGTTTTGATTTGGTCTGCTTAAAGGGATTCTTTGACAATTTTAAACTCTTTGTGGTGTATGCAATTTTCATATAATCTCAAGTGTCTACATAATTATTTCATGTAATTCTATACCTACAATTAATTGTTTTTTATTAATCACTTATAACCCTGATATAATTTCCAAAAAAGAATCACATATACGAGTTTCTAGTTTGGAGTCCGATTGTATATTCGCCAGACTTCACCAAAACAAAGTCAACCATTATAATAATTCAGAGTATTTAATTTTACTAACTTTCATCACGACATACATAATTATAATTACAGTATGAAGTATAGACAGTGACGAGTGGAGTAATCTTAGTCATTTGGTAATTATATTTGTACGTTACTGTTACGAATACGATACATCACTGGGTTATAGTAAAACATTCTACGTGAATGAAAGTGCCCTGTATCTGGCCTATATCTACGTCAGGCCTGAGACTATACCCAACGTCCATGATGTAGTCCGGTCTCTGTTCAATATGTATTAATCTTTCACATTTACATTTGACAAGAAATGTTTTAATGAAGACACTGTCATGGTTTTAAAAGAATGCAAAAACAGTTATACAGATACATACATGTGTCTTAAAATGACAACTTTGTGCAGCTTTTTGCACCAAAGGTAAAACATTAAAATTATTGGGGAAACGGACATCTTCAAAGTACCACTTTTTGCGAATTATGTAATATGCGTGGTAATTCAATACAGGTATCATAGTTGTAGGGTTCTTGTGTGGATACGGACATGTTTCCTCAAAATACCAATTTCCGAGAATTGTGCACCACAGGTATCACATTTGTATGGTTTTTCCCCTGTGTGGACACGGACATGTTTCTTCAAAGTACCACTTTGTGAGAATTGTGCACCACAGGTATCACATTTGTATGGTTTATCCCCAGTGTGGTTACGGATATGGGACTTCAAATTACTATTTTGTGAGAATTGTACACCACAGGTATCACATTTGTATGGTTTATCCCCTGTGTGGATACGGACATGTTTTCTCAAACTGCCACTTACTGAGAATTGTGCACCACAGGTATCACATTTGTATGGTTTGTCCCCTGTGTGGGTACGGACGTGATTCCTCAAACTACCACTTACTGAGAATTGTACACCGCAGGTATCACATTTGTATGGTTTATCCCCTGTGTGGGTACGGACATGTTTCCTCAAAGTACTACTTTGCGAAAATTGCATACCGCAGGTGTCACATTTGTATGGTTTGTCCCCTGTGTGGATACGGACATGCCGCAATAAGTATTGATTGCGTAAAAAACGCCTACCACAAGTGTCACATTTAAATCGTTTCTCAACAGTACTAGTGTTCACATTCACAGCCATATTGAAATTGAATATACCTGTTTCCATTCACCACACTTTTAGGTTTGTGCCACAGCGTGGACACACACTTGTGTCTTCAATGTTCTTCTGCATACGATGTTATGTCACAACCGAGACAGCAACACTACATGACGTGATAATACTCAGCAACGTGTGTTAACCACCTGCATCTCATTTGACGTTTCTCAGCAATGTTAGTGTCAAAATGAAGTCTTTAAGACACCACCTTTTTATGAAATGTTTCCACATGCGTCACACACAGAACGAAACTGAACTGAGAAGAATGTCTTGTAGGTGCACCAACACATCAAGGTGATTCATCATTCAGAGAATAGTTTAGTCACGCTTGATTGGTTTCAGTCCATGAACAACTTGTTGTCTTCAGACATGAAAATCACTGATTGTTCCACGAGTGTAAATGACAAGTTTTCTCTTTTTTTCATAGTAAAAAATGTGGCTGTTTGATGTTTTGTTGGGCGCAGGACATAACGTTTGTAGTTGTCACGGTGTGCGACTTGTTGCAGCTGTGTCACTTCACTGCAGATACTTCTGATGTGAACACCTTTATACAGATGTCACAGTTGTCTGAAACAACACCAGGTACAATTAGTGAACAAACCAGACATGTATCTACATTAGATGATACACTAGTCATCTTAGAGGGGCTTCGTCGTTTGGTAATTGCTATCGTATCATAACTTATGTTTGCTCTATCTGTATTAATATAACTAACTGTTGATTAGTAAAAAGATGTAGAGTGGCGCCACTTTGTGGAGCTCGAGTGATCAAGTAATACAAGTGTATTTTAGGTACATTTTGATGGCCAAAGGACAAAACAAATTTCATCTAATCACAACAGCACAGGTGTAGTAATGGTATTGTGGATGTACACACTTGTATGGCATAAACTTTTCTGACAGCGAGTGCCTGTTTTTGTGTTTTTAAAGCGCAAGCATAATATGCAAAACGTATCTATTTGGATTCCCCTTTTAAAAGTGATTTATTCTACACATGAACCACTGTTAAATATGCATACTTTTGTGAGCTCACGAAAATGCTATTTTAGCTTGTCGCAACAAATCTACAAGCTACAGGCTGACACTAAGCTATACTAAAATGTTGAACATTTGAAAACTCACATTTTTAGGATATGCTAGTTTTTAATATACAGAATGACCCATCTGAAAATATTACTCATTTAATGGATCTGCTCAAAACAGACGATTCATTCCGCCCATGGCCATGGGATGGGGCGGGCCATGCTATGTACTTTGGTCTTCGCCAGTACTGGTTGCCGATGTGTGATTCGGCCCAGACAAGCACAAGTTGGCCAAACTTCATCGCTTGCAGAAATGGACGAATCAGCAGACATGCCACATGATACAGATTACCCGTATCCAATACGGATTTTGACGGGTTTTTTAACTGATACGGCCGTACTCCGTTTTGATACAGATTTTAACTAAATTTATGGAGAAATTATTTTTAACCACATTATGTCCTTGTATGTGTCACAAAACGATAGAGCATAATGGAATAATCGTTTACTGTGAGTGACTAAGTAAATCTATTCGAAACGAACGAACTAAACCACCGATTAGTTTATTGTAGCGCATAATAGATGACGTGCTGGTAAATGCTTCGAGGCCCCGATGGCGATGAGTAGTGTCTGAACTGCGCTAACTGCTCGCGCCTTGTGACATCGGCTTATTTATGTCGACTCGACGGCATTATATTTATCTAAAACACAATATAAAAAATAATATCTGACTTCTTCATAGCGGGAGTGATGCAAAATTACACATACAGATAGAAAAAACGTCGAAAAAAACTGGAAAACCCGTTTTTAAAAGACCTTAGCGTATTAGGCCAGTTAATTGGAAAAATTGATTAGTGATACGGATTCACGGGATTGATACAGATTCTTAGTCAATGCAGAATTTTAGGTTAAAAATACGGATTGCCATTCCACACATGTGGCATGTCTGATTCAGCCCAATGGGTCAAATACATTTGGACGTTTTAGGCCGAATCATCGGACACCACGTACCCAGGTCCAAGAAAGAAATCAAAAGATACCAGCCAGCCCAGAGCCCCAGACCCAGTGTCACTGAATTATCGCCCGCTCTAGTACCCGAAAGTTTAGAACATAATCAAAAACAAGAATGATGCTACGTGCACTCCCTAGCTACTTACAAACTTTGAGTAGCGCAAGATAAGGCACCATTCACTAAATTTTACAAGTTAGTAAACCCGCGCCTTCTCAACCCCTGAGTGAATTGAATTATAGTCGGAAATCCAAAACGGCGACACCCAAAACGGCGACAAAGCCAAAACGGCGACAATCCAAAACGGCGATACGCCAAAACGGCGACACATCCAAAACGGCGACAACCAAAACGGCGACATACCAAAACGGTGCATGTCGCCGTTTTGGTCTGTCGCCGTTTTGGTCTGTCGCCGTTTTGGATTTGTCGCCGTTTTGGATTTGTCGCCGTTTTGGTTGTATCCAAAACGACGATACGCCAAAACGGCGACGAATCCAAAACGGCGACACGTCAAAACGGCGACAATCCAACTTGATTTATCTCCCAAATATTACTCGTTTTTGGGGGGCGGGCATCAGTTGAAATATTTCCTTTTAAGTCCTGATATGGTAAAACATAGGAATTGCCAAAATAAAATCATATTTATATAGCAAAAGGCAATCAAATTATGCTCGATTTTGGCTATTGTTGTTGAAGATGGCGGTCATTTTGAATGTTGGTCAAGTGAACATAGTCGGACATTAATTATCATAAACGGTTCCATTGAGTTCCTCGTACCTCAAAGCATGTGTGTACATACAAAAATTATGTTCCTAGCATGATGTAGTGTAAAGATGAACACATTTTGTAATTTACCAGGATCACGGCAGCCATCTTGGATTTTCGTGGTTCGCACGAGTTGCCCAAGGATGGCGCATTGCCATCCCACGGATTTGTGTTCAGGGACACATAATCTATATGATTCAGCAAAAAACCTTAGACGACCAACCATTTCCAGGTTCCCTATTGTACAGTATAGGGTGGCAACTCGACCATTATATCTGACAAGTTATGTCTAAATGCACGTAATCATAATACATGTATATATATTTGCCCCAAAACAGGGTGTACTGCGCGAAAGATGGCATTCTTCATTATTAGTCAAGATCGCCAAAACAAGTACTAGCCGGCGATGCCATGGCAACTGTTAGGTACTGTGTGGCACTTGCCGGTATTTGAAAGAGTGTTCGGTACTGTGCGGGACTTGCCGGTATTGTTGTTTTTGAATAAACTGGCTTTGGACAAAATGTGAGTTGTTTCTATATGAGTTTGTTATCAAGACATAACAATTGGCGACGAGGATGGGATCCTGGTTGGTCCCGCATCACGCAGGACAACTATGAGTGTGTTTAGACAACGAATGTTGTAAAACAAAGTGACTTTGATGCGGCGTGGGTTTCTGCTCGAAAACTAAGTCGATAATGGGCGAAGAGGGCAGAACGTTGTTCAGCTTCGGCAAAGTAATGAAGTATAACCATGGTGCCGACTGGGAATCTTACACGGAACAGTTGGACTTTTACTTCCTTGCGAACGGAGTAACTGACGATCAAACCAAAAAGGCAATATTATTGTCGAATGTGTCCACGGAGACATATCAGCTGCTCAAAGACTTGTTGGTACCAGCCACACCGAAAGACGCCGACGTAACGTATTCGGTGATAGTGGACCGGTTGCAAAAGCACACAAAGCCAGAAAAATCAGCATTGGTTGCTCGATATGAGTTTGACAATCGGTCGAGACAGGTTAGCGAATCCGTGAGCGACTACGTCGCAACGCTGAAGCATTTGGCAAGCGAATGTAAATTCAGCGACGTAACACGAGCGGAACGTCTGCGAGACCGTTTGCTATCTGGCATCCGAGATGACAAGATGCTCAGAGATCTGCTGAAAGAGAAACTCGATGACTTGACATTCGAAATTGCCGTGAGACGATATCTGGCAATAGAACAAGCCAACCGAGACGTCCATGTATTTCAAGGCGAGACTGGTAAGGAGACTAAAGTGCACAAATTAGACAGCTGCAGTAGACAGCCTAGACAACAGAACAGTAAAGCGATGCCAAGAAATACTAACCACCGACAGACTCAGCGTGCAGACACCACGTCAAAGTGCTACAGGTGCAACGGACAACACAATCCCAAAGGATGTCCATTTATCAAGGAGAAATGTTACCAGTGTGGTAAGGTCGGTCATATTCGAAAGGCATGCCGACAGAAGGCTAGCAAACAGCCACCGGCAACGTCATTGCACGTCATGCAAGGCAACGAAGACGCAAATCGACAGGACTGGACAGGACTGTACCGAGTGTCCAAAGGAAACGACCGGATGTCAATCTCCGTGACGATGGAAGTTGAAAACAGAGAACTTGTGATGGAGCTAGATACGGGCTCAGCTGTCTCTGTCATCGGTGAGAAGAAATATCACGAACAGCTGCGGCACGTACCATTAGAAAGCACCACTCTACAGCTACACACGTATACAGAAGAAACGGTGAAACCGTTGGGCGTGTTGTCAGTTAGAGTTCGTTATGGAGAACAAAGCAAGCATCTTCAGTTGTATGTGATGAAAGGAAATGGACCTACACTGCTTGGTCGGGAGTGGTTGCACTCCATCCGTTTGAACTGGCCTCTAATGCATCTAGAGACGCAGTCTGGTTTCCGAGATGTGCTCGACAGACATGCAGCGGTGTTCTCTGACAAACTCGGACGGTTAGTGAACATCAAAGCACGAATCCAACTGAAAGAAGAGCCGAAACCACGATTCTGGAAAGCCCGACCTGTCGCATTTGCACGAAAGCCAGCAGTTGAGCGAGGGTTGGACCAATTGGAAGCAGAAGGGATCGTGAAGCGTGTGACTCACAGCGAGTGGGCAGCACCGATCGTCACACCAATCAAGAAGGACGGTGAAGTTCGAATTTGCGGCGATTTCAAAGTGACAATAAATCCACAACTCGACGTGGATGAGTACCCCCTGCCACGAATTGAAGAGATCTACGCAAATCTGAGTGGTGGTCAACAGTTCAGCGTAATTGATCTACGACAGGCGTACCTTCAGATGGAGGTCGAGGAAGAATCGAAGACTTTCCTGACTGTTAACACACATCGTGGACTGTACCAGTATCAGCGATTACCGTATGGAGTGGCATCAGCACCAGCGGTATGGCAGAGAGCCATGGACCAAGTCCTACAAGGTATTCCGGGTGTCCAGTGCTATCTTGACGACATCATTGTCACAGGCAGAACTCGAGAAGAACATCTGAAAGCCCTTGACAAAGTACTGGGACGACTGGAAGAATATGGACTAAAGGCCAACAGAGAGAAATGCAAATTTCTGCAGAACTCAGTTGAGTACTTGGGTCATGTCATCACTGCCGAGGGACTACACCAGTCACCAAAGAAAGTGCAAGCTATGGCAGGCTTGCCTAGTCCTCAGAACGTTGGACAGTTGAGATCGTTCTTGGGAATGGTGCAGTACTATGTGCGGTTCTTACCAGACCTGGCTACACATCTTGCACCACTGCATAGACTTTTGCAGAAAGACGAACGCTGGATCTGGGGCAAAGAGCAGGAGTGTGCGTCCACAACCGTGAGAGAAATGCTGCTTCAGGATCGAGTCCTTACTCACTTCAACCCGGACTTGCCTGTGGTTGTGGCATGCGACAGTTCATCGTATGGCTTGGGCGCCGTCTTATCACATCGGATGCCGGACGGAAGTGAAAGACCAGTAGCGTATGCATCGCGCTCACTAACACAAACGGAAAAGAAGTTTGCACAAATCGAGAAGGAAGCTCTCGGACTGTACTGGGGTGTCAGGAAGTTTCAGCCGTACTTGGAGGGTCGTCGGTTCATACTGATCACAGATCACAAACCTCTGAAGTATATTATGGATCCTGGAAAGGCAGTACCAGTCACAACAGCAGCACGACTGCAACGTTGGTGTCTCTTCCTAGGTGCATTTGCGTATCAGATTGAGTATCGAGGTTCCAAACAGCATGCAAATTGTGATGGATTGTCTCGTCTACCGCTTCGTCAGGTGCCAGAAGACCAGCCTGATGAGGTCGAAATGTTTCACATGACCGTTGTTGAGACGTTACCAGTCACGAAAAGAGAGCTCAGAAGAGAAACTCACAGAGACGCACTGCTTTCTCGTGTGGTACGACTGGTGGAGTCAGGTTGGGAAGGTGTCGAATCGCAACCAAACTTCGCACCTTACCTCACTCGCAAGGACGAACTGACCATGCATCATGGTGTCTTGATGTGGGGTAACAGGCGAAGTAACACTTGAATCTTGTTTCGGACGTTTTGGTCACTTCGTCTTCGGTGACTTTCTCCGTAAATCGAACATAACACAGTATATACATATAACAGACAAGTAAAAATCGAACAGACAAGCAACACTTGTCCCGTCCACAAACCACCACAAGCACCAGGTCTGGATACACGAACAGGGGAATCCAATCAACAGTGCGACCTTTTTCAGGACACCCAGTCGATTGGCCCTGGATCTCATCCGGGAATTGCAACGATCCCCCGTAACAAGCCCCTCGTCACAAAACTGAACAACACTGAACATAGAATCGGGCGTTGACACTAATACGTCGTAGTGGCCCACAGAGAAAGAGACAAGACACGGACAGGACGTACGATGCGGATTTACTTGATACCGGCTGTTGCTGCGGTAACATTGGATGCTCGGGTATTTGAAAGAAGCAGTCTCATGGCGCCGAATTCGGCCTGTTGCCCTTGTAGCGCTTTGGCGATGTTGCGTTTCGATGCCAGTTGAACGGCGATCGTGGCGGCGCGAACGGATGTGTGAATCCGTGAAGTTACCGCGGAGACTTGGCTCGCGACGACACGCGGTAAGTTTATTCCCGATTTCCGGTGGCGGTGGCGAAGGTGGAGAACAGCAAAGCGTTTTGGCGATTCCGCGTTTCGATGCTAGTTGAACAGAGATCGTGATGGCGATGTGTGAATGCATGACGTTGTCGCCGACAGATTTGGCTCGTTTGTGTCTGTGATCGTGACGACACGCGGCATTCTGGATTTGCGGTGGCGAACGTGGAGAACAGCAACGCAATTCACGACAGCGCACATCTGAAAACGCAATAACAACATCTGAGTAACCATGTTTTTTAACCAAACGCGTCATATACATTTCGCAAGCAGCATAACTTATGTTTGAATTCGGACTGTTTTATATAAAATGCCTACCTTTATACCCGAGAGCAGTGGTAACCATGGCATGGCGGCGACGTTGGCAGCGACAACTTGGTGCAGGGAAGACGGCGATGAAATGATGTTCAATCGCACAGAGTATTGTGTGTCTTCAGACTTGCACGCGTTGTCGCTAACGTTCGACCGCTTCTGTTGTCGTAGCGCGAATGTTCAAACAATACATCCGAAGTCCTTTTCGCATTGGCTTCACTGTTTGAGCTTCTGAACGTCTTGCCTGCTCGATGAAATGCGCTCAACTAATTTCCTTAACGATCAAAACCACGTATAACGTTACTCAGTCGAAGGTTTCGATTGGCTAATATGAAACCTTGTTTAACTGGCCAATCAGAGGGAATATCCGGCAGAACGTTCTAGAAGACTGTTCAACAGGCCAATGAGAACATTCCTTTTAAAAACGGTTGACGTAGCCCAAACGGCTTTTCCAGGGTAGGCTTTTTGGTTATGACACAAGCAAAACAACGTTTTTGAAGACGAAACTGGTCGTTTCTACGCAATTTTGCATTTCTTGAAATAGGGCTAGCTTAAAGTTTTGATGATGATGTTTGCGCTGGTGGTTGATTATATCAACGTAAGTTTTCTTTTTTTATCTTAACAACTACCCCGTCATGATCATTGGACTGTCCTGTGAACGTCAGGACGCGTACGCCTTTGATTACGTATACGCTCGTGGTGACGTGCTTGATCGCGGGAAAACCGACTTCCTCGCCTTGCCAATAAAACGCGGGTCATTTGATGTATTTGTTTCCTCTGTAAAACTTTAAATTCCGACGCTGAGAACTACAGAGGAATGTATAACTTTTTTTCTGTATAAATAAAAACAGTGCTTTGTGTTTGTAAATAAAGAAACATATGCGCCCCCGACTCTCCGTCCATCTGCCTGTCATTCTCTGTCTCCCTCTACATTCCCCCTCCACCCCCCTCCTTGTTTTAGACACCTGTTTTTTCTGAAAGATTGTGCATGTCTCTGAGCAAAAGTGTAACACTGACAATGACTTGTGTCCACAGGGGCGGTGACTGTTTGTGTAGTTTCTGTACAGCCTAGCAAAGTTATTCAACGTTGCGAAAGTAGCGGATTGTCATAATCGGTACAGAACTTATGAAGAACTAAGTTGGCTCTGGTATGACACTAATGTCTATAATGAATTTGAACACTGCCCGCAGACTAACGTTCCTTCTATTTGCAGCCGTCTGTCACACATCGTTCACACGCCATAGACAATGTCCTATACTGGCATGTATATGGCACGTTTTCTACATACTCCGTATCCCCCGACCCACGGTAGGAATTCGTCCTACTGACGTAAGCCAAAGCCGAAGGGAGTCAGTTTTTACCCAGTAGCCCGTTGACCTTTTACTCTGACGTGTTTTCGTAAAATAGTTTTCTTGAAAAAACGTGTCTTGATGAGCGGCACAGCAGGGCGCAGGGCGCCCGCGCAGGGCAGAAACAAACCAAATTCATTTCCTCTTCTTTTGACTATTTGCGCCTTGGTTTTGCTGTCAGTCTTATATGTCAAACGAGTCTTTAAATAACTGTACTAGTTGTGGCAAGCAGCCCAAGTGCTTAAAGGAATGCGAACAAATCACCGGTCGTAGCCCGGGTTAGGAACAGTCGCGTCCACCGGTATCAGAACGCTACGATAAAGAGTTTTGGTTCGACAAAATAAAAGGGGGCAAACTAATCGTCGCCCTATATACAACAATCACACAGGATCGATAGGAAAGGGCATGCATTGCTTTAGTAGCGAGGGAATTTGTAACAGAAAGGTGGGGAGGGGAGTCGGAGGTTTTGTTTGAATGCAAAATATCTACATAGAGACAGCGGACGATGTAGAAGTGACAACTGATATGAGGTGACAACTGATATGAAGTGACAACTGATATGAGGTGACAACTGATATGAAGTGACAACTGATATGAAGTGATAACTGATATGAAGTGATAACTGATATGAAGTGACAACTGATATGAAGTGATAACTGATATGAAGTGGTAACTGATATGAAGTGGTAACTGATATGAAGTGATAACTGATATGAAGTGACAACTGATATGAAGTGACAACTGATATGAAGTGACAACTGATATGAAGTGATAACTGATATGAAGTGATAACTGATATGAAGTGGTAACTGATATGAAGTGGTAACTGATATGAAGTGATAACTGATATGAAGTGATAACTGATATGAAGTGACAACTGATATGAAGTGACAACTGATATGAAGTGACAACTGATATGAAGTGATAACTGATATGAAGTGATAACTGATATGAAGTGATAACTGATATGAAGTGACAACTGATATGAAGTGACAACTGATATGAAGTGATAACTGATATGAAGTGATAACTGATATGAAGTGATAACTGATATGAAGTGATAACTGATATGAAGTGATAACTGATATGAAGTGCGAATAGAAGGGAAGACACACAACAAGCAACAGTCGCGATCCATGTCTCGACGTTTATTTCTACACCTCCCAACGTATTGTATAATAACAATAATAATTCAAATAGGACTAATGATACACGCGGATAACAAAATGAGATGTAAAAATTTAAGCAAATGCACATACAATAAATTAGGTTAATTAGGCAGTGAGGCTTATAAGCTTCTGCAAAGGCGATGCACGTTTGTCATAGTACAGCTTCTGTCGCTGCTGCCGACGTGCGAGATCGGCATGCGCTTGTATCTAGTTTATAGCCATACCGTTTATCAACACAACCGACAACAGTGCTCGGGAGTCTTGTTATTTCTAACTACATCACACTGACACACTGGCAAATGAATCAGAAACCTATGTCCACAGAGGTCGAGGCCATAATATGTTGTTTGTTAAGTTAGGCGAAGAGGGCCATAACAAAATGCCTAGGTTGCCTCCCAAAATAGATTGTCAACAACTGCTACGAACTTGTGAGGAAACGTGACAAGTCAACTTGAAAGAAGCTGGCTAAAGAAAGAAATGGATATTGATCTATGGTCAATGTCATGTGCTAATCTATCTTCTGGCTCTGAGCAAATGGAGGTTATCGTCACTGCCAGGGCCATGGGGGACACCTGGAGTAATTAGTACGGTTGGGTGACAGTGTGAGGTGTACAGTCAACATATGACAGACCTGTAGCAACAACACTATATATATATATATTATATATATATATATATATATATATATATATATATATAGCATCAGTTGCAAATTGCATAGTCTCTGAACTACTCACCTGAACGAAAACAATTTGAAGTATAGGCACATAGTTATACAGCACATATTTTGTGGATCAATGTTGTTTTCTTGATGACAACAACATGATTGTTAATACACGAATAAAAGTTGAATGTGTGAAAAACACATGGTTCCAGCATATATTAAAAGTAATGAAAATAACAATGTTTGTTTTCAATGTTCTTTAGTAACCACTGATAAAATCTTTCACCAGACTGTTTTGATTTGGTCTGCTTAAAGGGATTCTTTGACAATTTTAAACTCTTTGTGGTGTATGCAATTTTCATATAATCTCAAGTGTCTACATAATTATTTCATGTAATTCTATACCTACAATTAATTGTTTTTTATTAATCACTTATAACCCTGATATAATTTCCAAAAAAAGAATCACATATACGAGTTTCTAGTTTGGAGTCCGATTGTATATTCGCCAGACTTCACCAAAACAAAGTCAACCATTATAATAATTCAGAGTATTTAATTTTACTAACTTTCATCACGACATACATAATTATAATTACAGTATGAAGTATAGACAGTGACGAGTGGAGTAATCTTAGTCATTTGGTAATTATATTTGTACGTTACTGTTATGAATACGATACATCACTGGGTTATAGTAAAACATTCTATGTGAATGAAAGTGCCCTGTATCTGGCCTATATCTACGTCAGGCCTGAGACTATACCCAACGTCCATGATGTAGTCCGGTCTCTGTTCAATATGTATTAATCTTTCACATTTACATTTGACAAGAAATGTTTTAATGAAGACACTGTCATGGTTTTAAAAGAATGCAAAAACAGTTATACAGATACATACATGTGTCTTAAAATGACAACTTTGTGCAGCTTTTTGCACCAAAGGTAAAACATTAAAATTATTGGGGAAACGGACATCTTCAAAGTACCAATTTTTGCGAATTATGTAATATGCGTGGTAATTCAATACAGGTATCATAGTTGTAGGGTTCTTGTGTGGATACGGACATGTTTCCTCAAAATACCACTTTCCGAGAATTGTGCACCACAGGTATCACATTTGTATGGTTTTTCCCCTGTGTGGACACGGACATGTTTCTTCAAAGTACCACTTTGTGAGAATTGTGCACCACAGGTATCACATTTGTATGGTTTATCCCCAGTGTGGTTACGGATATGGGACTTCAAATTACTATTTTGTGAGAATTGTACACCACAGGTATCACATTTGTATGGTTTATCCCCTGTGTGGACCCGGACATGTTTTCTCAAACTGCCACTTACTGAGAATTGTGCACCACAAGTATCACATTTGTATGGTTTGTCCCCTGTGTGGGTACGGACGTGATTCCTCAAACTACCACTTACTGAGAATTGTACACCGCAGGTATCACATTTGTATGGTTTATCCCCTGTGTGGGTACGGACATGTTTCCTCAAAGTACTACTTTGCGAGAATTGCATACCGCAGGTGTCACATTTGTATGGTTTGTCCCCTGTGTGGATACGGACATGCCGCAATAAGTATTGATTGCGTAAAAAACGCCTACCACAAGTGTCACATTTAAATCGTTTCTCAACAGTACTAGTGTTCACATTCACAGCCATATTGAAATTGAATATACCTGTTTCCATTCACCACACTTTTAGGTTTGTACCACAGCGTGGATACACACTTGTGTCAATGTTCTTCTGCATACGATGTTATGTCACAACCGAGAAAGCAACACTACATGACGTGATAATACTCAGCAACGTGTGTAAACCACCTGCATCTCATTTGACGTTTCTCAGCAATGTTAGTGTCAAAATGAAGTCTTTAAGACACCACCTTTTTATGAAATGTTTCCACATGCGTCACACACAGAACGAAACTGAACTGAGAAGAATGTCTTGTAGGTGCACCAACACATCAAGGTGATTCATCATTCAGAGAATAGTTTAGTCACGCTTGATTGGTTTCAGTCCATGAACAACTTGTTGTCTTCAGACATGAAAATCACTGATTGTTCCACAAGTGTAAATGACAAGTTTTCTCTTTTTTTCATAGTAAAAAATGTGGCCGTTTGATGTTTTGTTGGGCGCAGGACATAACGTTTGTAGTTGTCACTGTGTGCGACTTGTTGCAGCTGTGTCACTTCACTGCAGATACTTCTGATGTGAACACCTTTATACAGATGTCACAGTTGTCTGAAACAACACCAGGTACAATTAGTGAACAAACCAGACATGTATCTACATTAGATGATACACTAGTCATCTTAGAGGGGCTTCGTCGTTTGGTAATTGCTATCGTATCATAACTTATGTTTGCTCTATCTGTATTAATATAACTAACTGTTGATTAGTAAAAAGATGTAGAGTGGCGCCACTTTGTGGAGCTCGAGTGATCAAGTAATACAAGTGTATTTTAGGTACATTTTGATGGCCAAAGGACAAAACAAATTTCATCTAATCACAACAGCACAGGTGTAGTAATGGTATTGTGGATGTACACACTTGTATGGCATAAACTTTTCTGACAGCGAGTGCCTGTTTTTGTGTTTTTAAAGCGCAAGCATAATATGCAAAACGTATCTATTTGGATTCCCCTTTTAAAAGTGATTTATTCTACACATGAACCACTGTTAAATATGCATACTTTTGTGAGCTCACGAAAATGCTATTTTAGCTTGTCGCAACAAATCTACAAGCTACAGGCTGACACTAAGCTATACTAAAATGTTGAACATTTGAAAACTCACATTTTTAGGATATGCTAGTTTTTAATATACAGAATGACCCATCTGAAAATATTACTCATTTAATGGATCTGCTCAAAACAGACGATTCATTCCGCCCATGGCCATGGGATGGGGCGGGCCATGCTATGTACTTTGGTCTTCGCCAGTACTGGTTGCCGATGTGTGATTCGGCCCAGACAAGCACAAGTTGGCCAAACTTCATCGCTTGCAGAAATGGACGAATCAGCAGACATGCCACATGATACAGATTACCCGTATCCAATACGGATTTTGACGGGTTTTTTAACTGATACGGCCGTACTCCGTTTTGATACAGATTTTAACTAAATTTATGGAGAAATTATTTTTAACCACATTATGTCCTTGTATGTGTCACAAAACGATAGAGCATAATGGAATAATCGTTTACTGTGAGTGACTAAGTAAATCTATTCGAAACGAACGAACTAAACCACCGATTAGTTTATTGTAGCGCATAATAGATGACGTGCTGGTAAATGCTTCGAGGCCCCGATGGCGATGAGTAGTGTCTGAACTGCGCTAACTGCTCGCGCCTTGTGACATCGGCTTATTTATGTCGACTCGACGGCATTATATTTATCTAAAACACAATATAAAAAATAATATCTGACTTCTTCATAGCGGGAGTGATGCAAAATTACACATACAGATAGAAAAAACGTCGAAAAAAACTGGAAAACCCGTTTTTAAAAGACCTTAGCGTATTAGGCCAGTTAATTGGAAAAATTGATTAGTGATACGGATTCACGGGATTGATACAGATTCTTAGTCAATGCAGAATTTTAGGTTAAAAATACGGATTGCCATTCCACACATGTGGCATGTCTGATTCAGCCCAATGGGTCAAATACATTTGGACGTTTTAGGCCGAATCATCGGACACCACGTACCCAGGTCCAAGAAAGAAATCAAAAGATACCAGCCAGCCCAGAGCCCCAGACCCAGTGTCACTGAATTATCGCCCGCTCTAGTACCCGAAAGTTTAGAACATAATCAAAAACAAGAATGATGCTACGTGCACTCCCTAGCTACTTACAAACTTTGAGTAGCGCAAGATAAGGCACCATTCACTAAATTTTACAAGTTAGTAAACCCGCGCCTTCTCAACCCCTGAGTGAATTGAATTATAGTCGGAAATCCAAAACGGCGACACCCAAAACGGCGACAAAGCCAAAACGGCGACAATCCAAAACGGCGATACGCCAAAACGGCGACACATCCAAAACGGCGACAACCAAAACGGCGACATACCAAAACGGTGCATGTCGCCGTTTTGGTCTGTCGCCGTTTTGGTCTGTCGCCGTTTTGGATTTGTCGCCGTTTTGGATTTGTCGCCGTTTTGGTTGTATCCAAAACGACGATACGCCAAAACGGCGACGAATCCAAAACGGCGACACGTCAAAACGGCGACAATCCAACTTGATTTATCTCCCAAATATTACTCGTTTTTGGGGGGCGGGCATCAGTTGAAATATTTCCTTTTAAGTCCTGATATGGTAAAACATAGGAATTGCCAAAATAAAATCATATTTATATAGCAAAAGGCAATCAAATTATGCTCGATTTTGGCTATTGTTGTTGAAGATGGCGGTCATTTTGAATGTTGGTCAAGTGAACATAGTCGGACATTAATTATCATAAACGGTTCCATTGAGTTCCTCGTACCTCAAAGCATGTGTGTACATACAAAAATTATGTTCCTAGCATGATGTAGTGTAAAGATGAACACATTTTGTAATTTACCAGGATCACGGCAGCCATCTTGGATTTTCGTGGTTCGCACGAGTTGCCCAAGGATGGCGCATTGCCATCCCACGGATTTGTGTTCAGGGACACATAATCTATATGATTCAGCAAAAAACCTTAGACGACCAACCATTTCCAGGTTCCCTATTGTACAGTATAGGGTGGCAACTCGACCATTATATCTGACAAGTTATGTCTAAATGCACGTAATCATAATACATGTATATATATTTGCCCCAAAACAGGGTGTACTGCGCGAAAGATGGCATTCTTCATTATTAGTCAAGATCGCCAAAACAAGTACTAGCCGGCGATGCCATGGCAACTGTTAGGTACTGTGTGGCACTTGCCGGTATTTGAAAGAGTGTTCGGTACTGTGCGGGACTTGCCGGTATTGTTGTTTTTGAATAAACTGGCTTTGGACAAAATGTGAGTTGTTTCTATATGAGTTTGTTATCAAGACATAACAATTGGCGACGAGGATGGGATCCTGGTTGGTCCCGCATCACGCAGGACAACTATGAGTGTGTTTAGACAACGAATGTTGTAAAACAAAGTGACTTTGATGCGGCGTGGGTTTCTGCTCGAAAACTAAGTCGATAATGGGCGAAGAAGGCAGAACGTTGTTCAGCTTCGGCAAAGTAATGAAGTATAACCATGGTGCCGACTGGGAATCTTACACGGAACAGTTGGACTTTTACTTCCTTGCGAACGGAGTAACTGACGATCAAACCAAAAAGGCAATATTATTGTCGAATGTGTCCACGGAGACATATCAGCTGCTCAAAGACTTGTTGGTACCAGCCACACCGAAAGACGCCGACGTAACGTATTCGGTGATAGTGGACCGGTTGCAAAAGCACACAAAGCCAGAAAAATCAGCATTGGTTGCTCGATATGAGTTTGACAATCGGTCGAGACAGGTTAGCGAATCCGTGAGCGACTACGTCGCAACGCTGAAGCATTTGGCAAGCGAATGTAAATTCAGCGACGTAACACGAGCGGAACGTCTGCGAGACCGTTTGCTATCTGGCATCCGAGATGACAAGATGCTCAGAGATCTGCTGAAAGAGAAACTCGATGACTTGACATTCGAAATTGCCGTGAGACGATGTCTGGCAATAGAACAAGCCAACCGAGACGTCCATGTATTTCAAGGCGAGACTGGTAAGGAGACTAAAGTGCACAAATTAGACAGCTGCAGTAGACAGCCTAGACAACAGAACAGTAAAGCGATGCCAAGAAATACTAACCACCGACAGACTCAGCGTGCAGACACCACGTCAAAGTGCTACAGGTGCAACGGACAACACAATCCCAAAGGATGTCCATTTATCAAGGAGAAATGTTACCAGTGTGGTAAGGTCGGTCATATTCGAAAGGCATGCCGACAGAAGGCTAGCAAACAGCCACCGGCAACGTCATTGCACGTCATGCAAGGCAACGAAGACGCAAATCGACAGGACTGGACAGGACTGTACCGAGTGTCCAAAGGAAACGACCGGATGTCAATCTCCGTGACGATGGAAGTTGAAAACAGAGAACTTGTGATGGAGCTAGATACGGGCTCAGCTGTCTCTGTCATCGGTGAGAAGAAATATCACGAACAGCTGCGGCACGTACCATTAGAAAGCACCACTCTACAGCTACACACGTATACAGAAGAAACGGTGAAACCGTTGGGCGTGTTGTCAGTTAGAGTTCGTTATGGAGAACAAAGCAAGCATCTTCAGTTGTATGTGATGAAAGGAAATGGACCTACACTGCTTGGTCGGGAGTGGTTGCACTCCATCCGTTTGAACTGGCCTCTAATGCATCTAGAGACGCAGTCTGGTTTCCGAGATGTGCTCGACAGACATGCAGCGGTGTTCTCTGACAAACTCGGACGGTTAGTGAACATCAAAGCACGAATCCAACTGAAAGAAGAGCCGAAACCACGATTCTGGAAAGCCCGACCTGTCGCATTTGCACGAAAGCCAGCAGTTGAGCGAGGGTTGGACCAATTGGAAGCAGAAGGGATCGTGAAGCGTGTGACTCACAGCGAGTGGGCAGCACCGATCGTCACACCAATCAAGAAGGACGGTGAAGTTCGAATTTGCGGCGATTTCAAAGTGACAATAAATCCACAACTCGACGTGGATGAGTACCCCCTGCCACGAATTGAAGAGATCTACGCAAATCTGAGTGGTGGTCAACAGTTCAGCGTAATTGATCTACGACAGGCGTACCTTCAGATGGAGGTCGAGGAAGAATCGAAGACTTTCCTGACTGTTAACACACATCGTGGACTGTACCAGTATCAGCGATTACCGTATGGAGTGGCATCAGCACCAGCGGTATGGCAGAGAGCCATGGACCAAGTCCTACAAGGTATTCCGGGTGTCCAGTGCTATCTTGACGACATCATTGTCACAGGCAGAACTCGAGAAGAACATCTGAAAGCCCTTGACAAAGTACTGGGACGACTGGAAGAATATGGACTAAAGGCCAACAGAGAGAAATGCAAATTTCTGCAGAACTCAGTTGAGTACTTGGGTCATGTCATCACTGCCGAGGGACTACACCAGTCACCAAAGAAAGTGCAAGCTATGGCAGGCTTGCCTAGTCCTCAGAACGTTGGACAGTTGAGATCGTTCTTGGGAATGGTGCAGTACTATGCGCGGTTCTTACCAGACCTGGCTACACATCTTGCACCACTGCATAGACTTTTGCAGAAAGACGAACGCTGGATCTGGGGCAAAGAGCAGGAGTGTGCGTCCACAACCGTGAGAGAAATGCTGCTTCAGGATCGAGTCCTTACTCACTTCAACCCGGACTTGCCTGTGGTTGTGGCATGCGACAGTTCATCGTATGGCTTGGGCGCCGTCTTATCACATCGGATGCCGGACGGAAGTGAAAGACCAGTAGCGTATGCATCGCGCTCACTAACACAAACGGAAAAGAAGTTTGCACAAATCGAGAAGGAAGCTCTCGGACTGTACTGGGGTGTCAGGAAGTTTCAGCCGTACTTGGAGGGTCGTCGGTTCATACTGATCACAGATCACAAACCTCTGAAGTATATTATGGATCCTGGAAAGGCAGTACCAGTCACAACAGCAGCACGACTGCAACGTTGGTGTCTCTTCCTAGGTGCATTTGCGTATCAGATTGAGTATCGAGGTTCCAAACAGCATGCAAATTGTGATGGATTGTCTCGTCTACCGCTTCGTCAGGTGCCAGAAGACCAGCCTGATGAGGTCGAAATGTTTCACATGACCGTTGTTGAGACGTTACCAGTCACGAAAAGAGAGCTCAGAAGAGAAACTCACAGAGACGCACTGCTTTCTCGTGTGGTACGACTGGTGGAGTCAGGTTGGGAAGGTGTCGAATCGCAACCAAACTTCGCACCTTACCTCACTCGCAAGGACGAACTGACCATGCATCATGGTGTCTTGATGTGGGGTAACAGGCGAAGTAACACTTGAATCTTGTTTCGGACGTTTTGGTCACTTCGTCTTCGGTGACTTTCTCCGTAAATCGAACATAACACAGTATATACATATAACAGACAAGTAAAAATCGAACAGACAAGCAACACTTGTCCCGTCCACAAACCACCACAAGCACCAGGTCTGGATACACGAACAGGGGAATCCAATCAACAGTGCGACCTTTTTCAGGACACCCAGTCGATTGGCCCTGGATCTCATCCGGGAATTGCAACGATCCCCCGTAACAAGCCCCTCGTCACAAAACTGAACAACACTGAACATAGAATCGGGCGTTGACACTAATACGTCGTAGTGGCCCACAGAGAAAGAGACAAGACACGGACAGGACGTACGATGCGGAGTTACTTGATACCGGCTGTTGCTGCGGTAACATTGGATGCTCGGGTATTTGAAAGAAGCAGTCTCATGGCGCCGAATTCGGCCTGTTGCCCTTGTAGCGCTTTGGCGATGTTGCGTTTCGATGCCAGTTGAACGGCGATCGTGGCGGCGCGAACGGATGTGTGAATCCGTGAAGTTACCGCGGAGACTTGGCTCGCGACGACACGCGGTAAGTTTATTCCCGATTTCCGGTGGCGGTGGCGAAGGTGGAGAACAGCAAAGCGTTTTGGCGATTCCGCGTTTCGATGCTAGTTGAACAGAGATCGTGATGGCGATGTGTGAATGCATGACGTTGTCGCCGACAGATTTGGCTCGTTTGTGTCTGTGATCGTGACGACACGCGGCATTCTGGATTTGCGGTGGCGAACGTGGAGAACAGCAACGCAATTCACGACAGCGCACATCTGAAAACGCAATAACAACATCTGAGTAACCATGTTTTTTAACCAAACGCGTCATATACATTTCGCAAGCAGCATAACTTATGTTTGAATTCGGACTGTTTTATATAAAATGCCTACCTTTATACCCGAGAGCAGTGGTAACCATGGCATGGCGGCGACGTTGGCAGCGACAACTTGGTGCAGGGAAGACGGCGATGAAATGATGTTCAATCGCACAGAGTATTGTGTGTCTTCAGACTTGCACGCGTTGTCGCTAACGTTCGACCGCTTCTGTTGTCGTAGCGCGAATGTTCAAACAATACATCCGAAGTCCTTTTCGCATTGGCTTCACTGTTTGAGCTTCTGAACGTCTTGCCTGCTCGATGAAATGCGCTCAACTAATTTCCTTAACGATCAAAACCACGTATAACGTTACTCAGTCGAAGGTTTCGATTGGCTAATATGAAACCTTGTTTAACTGGCCAATCAGAGGGAATATCCGGCAGAACGTTCTAGAAGACTGTTCAACAGGCCAATGAGAACATTCCTTTCAAAAACGGTTGACGTAGCCCAAACGGCTTTTCCATGGTAGGCTTTTTGGTTATGACACAAGCAAAACAACGTTTTTGAAGACGAAACTGGTCGTTTCTACGCAATTTTGCATTTCTTGAAATAGGGCTAGCTTAAAGTTTTGATGATGATGTTTGCGCTGGTGGTTGATTATATCAACGTAAGTTTTCTTTTTTTATCTTAACAACTACCCCGTCATGATCATTGGACTGTCCTGTGAACGTCAGGACGCGTACGCGTTTGATTACGTATACGCTCGTGGTGACGTGCTTGATCGCGGGAAAACCGACTTCCTCGCCTTGCCAATAAAACGCGGGTCATTTGATGTATTTGTTTCCTCTGTAAAACTTTAAATTCCGACGCTGAGAACTACAGAGGAATGTATAACTGTTTTTCTGTATAAATAAAAACAGTGCTTTGTGTTTGTAAATAAAGAAACATATGCGCCCCCGACTCTCCGTCCATCTGCCTGTCATTCTCTGTCTCCCTCTACATTCCCCCTCCACCCCCCTCCTTGTTTTAGACACCTGTTTTTTCTGAAAGATTGTGCATGTCTCTGAGCAAAAGTGTAACACTGACAATGACTTGTGTCCACAGGGGCGGTGACTGTTTGTGTAGTTTCTGTACAGCCTAGCAAAGTTATTCAACGTTGCGAAAGTAGCGGATTGTCATAATCGGTACAGAACTTATGAAGAACTAAGTTGGCTCTGGTATGACACTAATGTCTATAATGAATTTGAACACTGCCCGCAGACTAACGTTCCTTCTATTTGCAGCCGTCTGTCACACATCGTTCACACGCCATAGACAATGTCCTATACTGGCATGTATATGGCACGTTTTCTACATACTCCGTATCCCCCGACCCACGGTAGGAATTCGTCCTACTGACGTAAGCCAAAGCCGAAGGGAGTCAGTTTTTACCCAGTAGCCCGTTGACCTTTTACTCTGACGTGTTTTCGTAAAATAGTTTTCTTGAAAAAACGTGTCTTGATGAGCGGCACAGCAGGGCGCAGGGCGCCCGCGCAGGGCAGAAACAAACCAAATTCATTTCCTCTTCTTTTGACTATTTGCGCCTTGGTTTTGCTGTCAGTCTTATATGTCAAACGAGTCTTTAAATAACTGTACTAGTTGTGGCAAGCAGCCCAAGTGCTTAAAGGAATGCGAACAAATCACCGGTCGTAGCCCGGGTTAGGAACAGTCGCGTCCACCGGTATCAGAACGCTACGATAAAGAGTTTTGGTTCGACAAAATAAAAGGGGGCAAACTAATCGTCGCCCTATATACAACAATCACACAGGATCGATAGGAAAGGGCATGCATTGCTTTAGTAGCGAGGGAATTTGTAACAGAAAGGTGGGGAGGGGAGTCGGAGGTTTTGTTTGAATGCAAAATATCTACATAGAGACAGCGGACGATGTAGAAGTGACAACTGATATGAGGTGACAACTGATATGAAGTGACAACTGATATGAAGTGGTAACTGATATGAGGTGACAACTGATATGAAGTGGTAACTGATATGAAGTGATAACTGATATGAAGTGACAACTGATATGAAGTGACAACTGATATGAAGTGACAACTGATATGAAGTGATAACTGATATGAAGTGATAACTGATATGAGGTGACAACTGATATGAAGTGGTAACTGATATGAAGTGATAACTGATATGAAGTGACAACTGATATGAAGTGACAACTGATATGAAGTGATAACTGATATGAAGTGATAACTGATATGAAGTGATAACTGATATGAAGTGGTAACTGATATGAAGTGATAACTGATATGAAGTGATAACTGATATGAAGTGATAACTGATATGAAGTGACAACTGATATGAAGTGACAACTGATATGAAGTGACAACTGATATGAAGTGATAACTGATATGAAGTGATAACTGATATGAAGTGACAACTGATATGAAGTGACAACTGATATGAAGTGACAACTGATATGAAGTGATAACTGATATGAAGTGATAACTGATATGAAGTGACAACTGATATGAAGTGACAACTGATATGAAGTGATAACTGATATGAAGTGGTAACTGATATGAAGTGGTAACTGATATGAAGTGATAACTGATATGAAGTGACAACTGATATGAAGTGACAACTGATATGAAGTGATAACTGATATGAAGTGATAACTGATATGAAGTGATAACTGATATGAAGTGGTAACTGATATGAAGTGGTAACTGATATGAAGTGATAACTGATATGAAGTGATAACTGATATGAAGTGACAACTGATATGAAGTGACAACTGATATGAAGTGACAACTGATATGAAGTGATAACTGATATGAAGTGATAACTGATATGAAGTGATAACTGATATGAAGTGACAACTGATATGAAGTGACAACTGATATGAAGTGATAACTGATATGAAGTGATAACTGATATGAAGTGATAACTGATATGAAGTGATAACTGATATGAAGTGATAACTGATATGAAGTGCGAATAGAAGGGAAGACACACAACAAGCAACAGTCGCGATCCATGTCTCGACGTTTATTTCTACACCTCCCAACGTATTGTATAATAACAATAATAATTCAAATAGGACTAATGATACACGCGGATAACAAAATGAGATGTAAAAATTTAAGCAAATGCACATACAATAAATTAGGTTAATTAGGCAGTGAGGCTTATAAGCTTCTGCAAAGGCGATGCACGTTTGTCATAGTACAGCTTCTGTCGCTGCTGCCGACGTGCGAGATCGGCATGCGCTTGTATCTAGTTTATAGCCATACCGTTTATCAACACAACCGACAACAGTGCTCGGGAGTCTTGTTATTTCTAACTACATCACACTGACACACTGGCAAATGAATCAGAAACCTATGTCCACAGAGGTCGAGGCCATAATATGTTGTTTGTTAAGTTAGGCGAAGAGGGCCATAACAAAATGCCTAGGTTGCCTCCCAAAATAGATTGTCAACAACTGCTACGAACTTGTGAGGAAACGTGACAAGTCAACTTGAAAGAAGCTGGCTAAAGAAAGAAATGGATATTGATCTATGGTCAATGTCATGTGCTAATCTATCTTCTGGCTCTGAGCAAATGGAGGTTATCGTCACTGCCAGGGCCATGGGGGACACCTGGAGTAATTAGTACGGTTGGGTGACAGTGTGAGGTGTACAGTCAACATATGACAGACCTGTAGCAACAACACTATATATATATATATTATATATATATATATATATATATATATATATATATATATATAGCATCAGTTGCAAATTGCATAGTCTCTGAACTACTCACCTGAACGAAAACAATTTGAAGTATAGGCACATAGTTATACAGCACATATTTTGTGGATCAATGTTGTTTTCTTGATGACAACAACATGATTGTTAATACACGAATAAAAGTTGAATGTGTGAAAAACACATGGTTCCAGCATATATTAAAAGTAATGAAAATAACAATGTTTGTTTTCAATGTTCTTTAGTAACCACTGATAAAATCTGTCACCAGACTGTTTTGATTTGGTCTGCTTAAAGGGATTCTTTGACAATTTTAAACTCTTTGTGGTGTATGCAATTTTCATATAATCTCAAGTGTCTACATAATTATTTCATGTAATTCTATACCTACAATTAATTGTTTTTTATTAATCACTTATAACCCTGATATAATTTCCAAAAAAAGAATCACATATACGAGTTTCTAGTTTGGAGTCCGATTGTATATTCGCCAGACTTCACCAAAACAAAGTCAACCATTATAATAATTCAGAGTATTTAATTTTACTAACTTTCATCACGACATACATAATTATAATTACAGTATGAAGTATAGACAGTGACGAGTGGAGTAATCTTAGTCATTTGGTAATTATATTTGTACGTTACTGTTATGAATACGATACATCACTGGGTTATAGTAAAACATTCTATGTGAATGAAAGTGCCCTGTATCTGGCCTATATCTACGTCAGGCCTGAGACTATACCCAACGTCCATGATGTAGTCCGGTCTCTGTTCAATATGTATTAATCTTTCACATTTACATTTGACAAGAAATGTTTTAATGAAGACACTGTCATGGTTTTAAAAGAATGCAAAAACAGTTATACAGATACATACATGTGTCTTAAAATGACAACTTTGTGCAGCTTTTTGCACCAAAGGTAAAACATTAAAATTATTGGGGAAACGGACATCTTCAAAGTACCAATTTTTGCGAATTATGTAATATGCGTGGTAATTCAATACAGGTATCATAGTTGTAGGGTTCTTGTGTGGATACGGACATGTTTCCTCAAAATACCACTTTCCGAGAATTGTGCACCACAGGTATCACATTTGTATGGTTTTTCCCCTGTGTGGACACGGACATGTTTCTTCAAAGTACCACTTTGTGAGAATTGTGCACCACAGGTATCACATTTGTATGGTTTATCCCCAGTGTGGTTACGGATATGGGACTTCAAATTACTATTTTGTGAGAATTGTACACCACAGGTATCACATTTGTATGGTTTATCCCCTGTGTGGACCCGGACATGTTTTCTCAAACTGCCACTTACTGAGAATTGTGCACCACAAGTATCACATTTGTATGGTTTGTCCCCTGTGTGGGTACGGACGTGATTCCTCAAACTACCACTTACTGAGAATTGTACACCGCAGGTATCACATTTGTATGGTTTATCCCCTGTGTGGGTACGGACATGTTTCCTCAAAGTACTACTTTGCGAGAATTGCATACCGCAGGTGTCACATTTGTATGGTTTGTCCCCTGTGTGGATACGGACATGCCGCAATAAGTATTGATTGCGTAAAAAACGCCTACCACAAGTGTCACATTTAAATCGTTTCTCAACAGTACTAGTGTTCACATTCACAGCCATATTGAAATTGAATATACCTGTTTCCATTCACCACACTTTTAGGTTTGTACCACAGCGTGGATACACTTGTGTCAATGTTCTTCTGCATACGATGTTATGTCACAACCGAGACAGCAACACTACATGACGTGATAATACTCAGCAACGTGTGTAAACCACCTGCATCTCATTTGACGTTTCTCAGCAATGTTAGTGTCAAAATGAAGTCTTTAAGACACCACCTTTTTATGAAATGTTTCCACATGCGTCACACACAGAACGAAACTGAACTGAGAAGAATGTCTTGTAGGTGCACCAACACATCAAGGTGATTCATCATTCAGAGAATAGTTTAGTCACGCTTGATTGGTTTCAGTCCATGAACAACTTGTTGTCTTCAGACATGAAAATCACTGATTGTTCCACAAGTGTAAATGACAAGTTTTCTCTTTTTTTCATAGTAAAAAATGTGGCCGTTTGATGTTTTGTTGGGCGCAGGACATAACGTTTGTAGTTGTCACTGTGTGCGACTTGTTGCAGCTGTGTCACTTCACTGCAGATACTTCTGATGTGAACACCTTTATACAGATGTCACAGTTGTCTGAAACAACACCAGGTACAATTAGTGAACAAACCAGACATGTATCTACATTAGATGATACACTAGTCATCTTAGAGGGGCTTCGTCGTTTGGTAATTGCTATCGTATCATAACTTATGTTTGCTCTATCTGTATTAATATAACTAACTGTTGATTAGTAAAAAGATGTACAGTGGCGCCACTTTGTGGAGCTCGAGTGATAAAGCAATACGAGTGTATTTTAGGTACATTTTGATGGCCAAAGGACAAAACAAATTTCATCTAATCACAACAGCACAGGTGTAGTAATGGTATTGTGGATGTATGGCATAAACTTTTCTGACAGCGAGTGCCTGTTTTTGTGTTTTTAAAGCGCAAGCATAATATGCAAAACGTACCTATTTGGATTCCCCTTTTAAAATTAATTTATTCTACACCTGAACCACTGTTAAATATGCATACTTTTGTGAGCTCATGAAAATGCTATTTTAGCTTGTCGCAACAAATCTACAAGCTACAGGCTGACACTAAGCTATACTAAAATTTTGAAAATTTGAAAACTCACATTTTTAGGATATGCTAGTTTTTAATATACAGAATGACCCATCTGAAAATATTACTCATTTAATGGATCTGCTCAAAACAGACGATTCATTCCGCCCATGGCCATGGGATGGGGCGGGCCATGCTATGTACTTTGGTCTTCGCCAGTACTGGTTGCCGATGTGTGATTCGGCCCAAACAAGCACAAGTTGGCCAAACTTCATCGCTTGCAGAAATGGACGAATCAGCAGACATGCCACATGATACAGATTACCCGTATCCAATACGGATTTTGACGTTTTTTTTAAACTGATACGGCCGTACTCCGTTTTGATACAGATTTTAACTAAATTTATGGAGAAATTATTTTTAACCACATTATGTCCTTGTATGTGTCACAAAACGATAGAGCATAATGGAATAATCGTTTACTGTGAGTGACTAAGTAAATCTATTCGAAACGAACGAACTAAACCACCGATTAGTTTATTGTAGCGCATAATAGATGACGTGCTGGTAAATGCTTCGAGGCCCCGATGAGTAGTGTCTGAACTGCGCTAACTGCTCGCGCCTTGTGACATCGGCTTATTTATGTCGAATCGACGGCATTATATTTATCTAAAACACAATATAAAAAATAATATCTGACTTCTTCATAGCGGGAGTGATGCAAAATTACACATACAGATAGAAAAAACGTCGAAAAAAACTGGAAAACCCGTTTTTAAAAGACCTTAGCGTATTAGGCCAGTTAATTGGAAAAATTGATTAGTGATACGGATTCACGGGATTGATACAGATTCTTAGTCAATGCAGAATTTTAGGTTAAAAATACGGATTGCCATTCCACAAATGTGGCATGTCTGATTCAGCCCAATGGGTCAAATACATTTGGACGTTTTAGGCCGAATCATCGGACATCACGTACCCAGGTCCAAGAAAGAAATCAAAAGATACCAGCCAGCCCAGAGCCCCAGACCCAGTGTCACTGAATTATCGCCCGCTCTAGTACCCGAAAGTTTAGAACATAATCAAAAACAAGAATGATGCTACGTGCACTCCCTAGCTACTTACAAACTTTGAGTAGCGCAAGATAAGGCACCATTCACTAAATGTTACAAGTTAGTAAACCCGCGCCTTCTCAACCCCTGAGTGAATTGAATTATAGTCGGAAATCCAAAACGGCGACACCCAAAACGGCGACAAAGCCAAAACGGCGACAATCCAAAACGGCGATACGCCAAAACGGCGACACATCCAAAACGGCGACAACCAAAACGGCGACATACCAAAACGGTGCATGTCGCCGTTTTGGTCTGTCGCCGTTTTGGTCTGTCGCCGTTTTGGATTTGTCGCCGTTTTGGATTTGTCGCCGTTTTGGATTTGTCGCCGTTTTGGATTTGTCGCCGTTTTGGTTGTATCCAAAACGACGATACGCCAAAACGGCGACGAATCCAAAACGGCGACACGTCAAAACGGCGACAATCCAACTTGATTTATCTCCCAAATATTACTCGTTTTTGGGGGCGGGCATCAGTTGAAATATTTCCTTTTAAGTCCTGATATGGTAAAACATAGGAATTGCCAAAATAAAATCATATTTATATAGCAAAAGGCAATCAAATTATGCTCGATTTTGGCTATTGTTGTTGAAGATGGCGGTCATTTTGAATGTTGGTCAAGTGAACATAGTCGGACATTAATTATCATAAACGGTTCCATTGAGTTCCTCGTACCTCAAAGCATGTGTGTACATACAAAAATTATGTTCCTAGCATGATGTAGTGTAAAGATGAACACATTTTGTAATTTACCAGGATCACGGCAGCCATCTTGGATTTTCGTGGTTCGCACGAGTTGCCCAAGGATGGCGCATTGCCATCCCACGGATTTGTGTTCAGGGACACATAATCTATATGATTCAGCAAAAAACCTTAGACGACCAACCATTTCCAGGTTCCCTATTGTACAGTATAGGGTGGCAACTCGACTATTATATCTGACAAGTTATATCTAAATGCACGTAATCATAACACATGTATATATATTTGCCCCAAAACAGGGTGTACTGCGCGAAAGATGGCATTCTTCATTATTAGTCAAGATCGCCAAAACAAGTACTAGCCGGCGATGCCATGGCAACCACCATAATAATCGATTAAAATGCATGATTTCCGTGATCATTGTTACCGACAAAGTGTTCCGCTGCTTCTGTTTGTAATTATCCTTCTAACACTATAACTGTGAAACACTATTTGGGGACAGTCCGTTTATTACAACCAAAAACAAAATAAAGTTCTATATGTCAACATGGAGAATATGGACTTCCTGCCCCCAAGTGCCCCAAACCTCGTTTTCGAGCGCGATACTTATATGTATGCAGATGAGCTGGTTAAACGAATGCGAACAAATCACCGGTCGTAGCCCGTATTAGGAACAATCGCGTCCTGTGGTATCAGAACGCTACGAAAAAAGTTTTAGTTCGAAAAAAAAATGGGGGCAAACTAACCATCGCGCTATATGGCGGAACACTGATAGATACAACAATCGCACAGGAACGATAGGAAAGGGCATATTATGTCTTTAGTAGCGGGGGAATTTTTAACAGAGAGATGGGGAGGGGAGTCGGAGGTTTGTTTGAATGCAACATGTCAACAGCGAATACATAAAGACAGCGGACGATGTAGAAATGGAAGGATGAAACCAGAAGAAAGTCGACGTGAAAATAAGGAAATGGAGTGATATCGTTATTAGATGACCCAGCGACAGGTAATGACAACTGATATGAAGTGACAACTGACATGAAGTGACAACTGATATGAAGTAATAACTGATATGAAGTGATAACTGATATGAAGTGACAATTAACTGATGTGAAGTGATAACTGATATGAAGTGACAACTGATGTGAAATGACAACTGATATGAAGTGACAACTGATATGAAGTAACAACTGATATGAAGTGATAACTGATATGAAGTGACAACTGATATGAAGTGATAACTGATATGAAGTGACAACTGATATTAAGTGATAATTAACTGATATGAATTGAGAATAGAAGGGAAGACACACCACAAGCAACAGTCGGGATGTCTAGACGTTCACTTCTACACCGCCGAACGTATTGTGTAATACCAATACTAATTCAAATACTAATGATAAACGCGGATAACACAATGAGAAGAAGACGTAAACCTATAAGCAAATTCACATGCAATAAATTAGGTTAATTAGGCAGTGAGGCATATGGAACTCGTGTGTAGTGGGTTGAGGCCGGGGGACCATGTACCGTTGAGGGAATCTGGACCGATAAGGCTTATGGAAGTTAGGAGTTAGGAACATAAATGAGGTTTATTGTCTATAATGAGTGATGTGCAATGTACCCGAATTGCGCTTTGTGAGGCATTTGATTGGTCCTTAATTGAATGGCATATAAGTCCGTGGCGGAATGAACTGTGTCAGTATGTGAGTATAACTATTATAATTACGGCTGTGATAACGTCTTTATAGTACAGCTAGACACTCTATGTTAGGCATGACCTGTCATGCACACATGCAATAAGTTTTGGTTGACATTTGACTGTAAATAAGTTGACTGCCGTCAACGAAATGGTTCTGATATGTGTGTAAATACAATATTTAAATTTAATTTGAATGTCTTCAGGTGGGCTTACCCAGGGTCCACGTAAGTACAGGGGGTCTAGACTAGTACAGACCCCACGAATGCGCCTCGTCTAAGTGCTGCCATCTACTGCAATTCAGTGGAGTTATGTTCACATGACACGAGATCACGTGAACCCGTTGGGGGCGAATCGCACAAAATACACAACAAAGATGTGTCGAGCTATGGCACTGGCTGCCTGCTTTATTCTCAGTATTTCCATTGTTTTAGCAGATTCGACGCTCACCCGAAAGGTATTGTATTAACACTGCGGCGTGATTTAATAGTGTCACCCGTAAAAGTAGCGCGCCCGTGTTAATTTGTCGCCGAAAGTTTCGAGAAATGTGTCCGAGTTACTCTCACTCTCAGACTCGATCACTGACACTTTTAATTCACTTTTCAAATCAGTGGGGGAGGGGTGGCGTCGCGAAGTATCGCAAGAGTTTGCCACCAAAAGACCAGTTTAAAATTACATATAACAGTAGGATACTTCGGCGATTTTTAACAAATAACAGCTGTTCAGACGCGGCGTCCATCACCAATCTTGTGATTGTCCTGTCAAATGCAGATAACCGACGCTGACTAATCGACTTAGTGTTAATCCCTTTGTTTGTTTGTATTTTAGAACTAGAATCTATTTATAGGCAAAACTATTGAGTTAGTAATATAAACGCTCATGCTATAATATTAAGATATCTTCTATTGCACCTCAACCATTGAGAACTATAGTTAGTAGTTCAATACAAAATCAATAAACAATTAATCCAATTGTCAACAGATTGATTGATATGCCAGGTAACTGTGGTGAATAGGCTAAGAGTTGCAAAGGTATATAGTTTTTAAATGACAGCAGAGTTTAGCAATACTTTAAACTTATCTAACACTAAAAGTAAGCATGTATACAAGTTCAAAGGCAACGTAGAACAATTTAAGTAAAGCCTCACAAACCCGTTCATTTGAATATAATTTTACAACTTTTTTAATCCATTCAGTCATGCTATAATTAATGCATAACTGTCCGTACACAAATATCCACCACTGTCTATAGCCTGGTAATTATTCATACAACTTTGAAGAACTAAACTAATTTGACTGTACTTTGCAGTGATGATAGTGATCACTTTTATAATGCCACGTATATAAGTGATTTCTAAATACAATTACCAAAAATACAGCTATAGAAAATTCTAACAAACTCAATAACAAATACAGCCTTTTTGTGTAACCATTTACGTACAAGTCATGTTTGACACTTTTGCAAATGAAACAGACAAGACCTTTAATGCCTGCTCTGTTAGTGTCAGTTTGTTGGTGTATAGAAGAAGTCTATTTGAGGCTGATTATTTGGTAATCGTATATTTAACTGGCCTAAATTATTACGCCTTTTAAAACCGTTTTTTTCTTCACATTATATCGATGTGTATGTGTTCGCAATGTGATTCTACATCACTTCCGGTACAAAGAAGTCTGATTAAAAAATTTTAGTTTGTGTTTTAGAACAATATAAACACGCCAAGTCGAAGTAAACAACGCGATGTCACCGCTGCAAATATGGCGCAGGCTGTAGGCGCCTCCCAGAAGTACCAGAACCATGGAGGCGATTTCTTTTGATTGCGTGTTTAAATTATTCTAAAACACAAATAAAAAAATGAAATCTGACTTCTTTGTACCAGAAGTGATGTAGAATCACATTGCGAACACATATTCATTGATATAAGGTGAACAAAAACGATTTTAAAGGGCCGTAATAATTTAGGCCAGTTATGTATAAGATTACCGATTATTTTACAGGTGACAACGGAATTTCTGTGTGAAAGCGCAAAGCATGACGCCGGAGACAATGTGGTCTACTCTAAGGCAGTAGGACAGGACGATGCTCTACACTACATTCTCAGCACTGTGGGGGTGCCAACCATCATGGTGTTTCACACACCCCTGGGAAGTCGTCCCATGATCAGTTGTACCCATTTACTGTCACACAATGTTAGTAGTGTGGAAAACAGTATCCGGTTTTCACAACCTCCCTTCTACACATACGCGGTTATGTTTACAAAGGTATGGCCTGTTACTGACATTTTCAATGTACAAGATAGGCAATTGTATGATTTGACTTACTTTGGAAGAAAACGGGTCGAAACATTGTACTCATCAAAAAAGTAAGTCAAATCATACAATAAGCCATTCTTTGAGCTATAAACAGTATATTCAATAAGATAGTCAATATAAACAAACCTTTCAGGGATTCCAGATTTGGTTACATTTGTTTTGAGAAGATTATAGAATTCTTATTTTGCCTGATGATGCTTTCCTTGTGTAGAAAAGGCTACTCCAGGCAAATTGTGTAAAGGATGTTATCAGTGTCTACAATTTTCCCACGTTTTTGGTGATGTGATAAGGTTCCACCAATATCATTGTATTCCTAGTTTACAACAGATAACAGTGCACACTGATGCTGGTGAAGGGTTCTGAAGGTCTTGAAATTTCTATAGAGCAAAAAATCCTATTTGATTGTGACTCCAAAACCTTTGACACATCATCTGCATCATCAGTTTTAAAATAAAATTGTGGTCTGTTCCCATGAATTATGCCATTCTGTGGTGCTGCATGTGATTTAGTTGAAAACATCTGTATGAGGAAATCAAAATAATTTATTTACGGCATTAAATTTATCAAAAACACAATTAAAAAAAATAATATCTGACTTCTTTTTAGTGGGAGTGATGCAGAATGATATAAGGTGAACAAAATGTTTTTACAAAGATTTTTCGATGTGCATGAGCACATCGAAAAATCTTTGTAAAAACCAGTCAAAAACCGTTTTGGAAAGGCCTTAATAACTTAGGCCAGTTAACTGAAATATCTGATTAGTGATACTGATTGGTATGGATTCTTACATCATTTCTGGACAAAAATATTAATTGCCATCCCAAAATTGTGGCAGGTCTGTAACTGAAGTGTAATATTTTGTAGTTGTATGAATACAACGATGTGGATGACAAGGCTAGTCTGACGTTGGCTTCCAAGAACGAGAGTGCTTGGAGAGTGTACGACCTCTCAGACGTTGAATGGGACAGTGCGAACGACACCTCAAATGTCCAGTTAAATCAGGTCGAGTTTCGTCTCAGCAAAAACGGAACCATTAATTTCCATGAGGATGGATATTTGAGTTTCAAGGTAAACATATTTGTTGCCTAATTATTACTGATGTAGTTTCTGATAAATTTCATTTATTTTGTCAATTTTGATAGTGTAATTTCCGACAGTTCTTTACAGATATGTTTTATATGTTATCATTTGGGTGTTTTGTTGACAAAAATGTTGTTTGTCAAAAGGTTTTGTGTTTTTTAAACGAAGAATTGCAACAGTGGCTACATTATGACTTAATGATTCAGATACCTGTTTCTATACATATTTTTAATTTTTTTAATCAAAGTTACCATCTTGCTATAGATCTACATTTAACCAACTAATCATTTCACACTTTGGTGAAACCTGTATCGCATTAGAACATTTTACGCTTCACAATTGTTTATTTTTGCAGCTGACTGTACTTACTTTAAATAATAAATAATCTTCATGTTTGTTTTCTCTAATTTGTATATTCGTCTTCTAAAAATGTTAACTCATATTTTAGTCCCTTTCTAATGTAATTTATTTTTTAGTTGCGACTGGCCAATATAACCGACCGGGGCTCACTTCTGCCTCATCTGGAATTTTCGGCAAACTCCACTCTCATCGACTTCAGTCTGAATGATATCGAACCAACCTTCCCTAATTCACGATTCGCTCTTGAGATGACATTGGTGACATCGAACAAGTCGACGGGGACACAAACACTGACCAACTACAGATCAATTGACGATGAGCATTCGCCTGGAGTATTTGAGGTGAGATCAACATATGGTTTTAAAGGTCCTCACCCAGTTAAAGGGATACTCCAATCAGTGAGAGATTCACGCCATTTACTTACATCTGTATAATATATTGGTTGTGCATAATACTTGTGTCCTGTGGACTGGTGGTGAAAAAAGTTAGTTTCTGCCGCTGTTGTAATATCTCGAACTTGAGCTCTTTCTATAACCATTTAGTGTTATGCCATCTTCTGTTGTTGCCTACAGGTAGTTGATTGGGTGGCATCGAGTGACTTGAAGGCACCTGCTGCGTATCTTCAGTGGAAGTCGGTGTGCTATAAAGAAGACGCCAGATCCGTGCAGACGTCGACTGATGTCGTGAAATACGACCTGGAAACGACGAATGCGACTACAAACATGACTGTCGCCCTCGCGTACTTTGGCAATAAACTGTTAACTCCAGGGACATTGCTGATGATGCGAGCAACAAACGTCTCATTTGGGATGTCCAAAGACCACTTCTACGCGTCCACAAACTACTCAGCTTGGTAAGATTTTGTTTCATCAAGGTCATACTAGTTCCACTTTCTCTTTCTTTTTTCTACACACCATTTCGGTTTGTTTTGTTCCATATAGGGTATGGACCACTGTCACGGCACCATTAGGTGTGCTTGGTTCCATATAGGGTGGTGACCACGTCATTAGGTGTGCTTGGTTCCATATAGTGTGGGGACAACGTCATTAGGTGTGCTTGGTTCCATATAGGGTGGTGACCACGTCATTAGGTGTGCTTGGTTCCATATAGTGTGGGGACAACGTCATTAGGTGTGCTTGGTTCCATATAGGGTGGGGACAACGTCATTAGGTGTGCTTGGTTCCATATAGGGTGGTGACCACGTCATTAGGTGTGCTTGGTTCCATATAGTGTGGGGACAACGTCATTAGGTGTGCTTGGTTCCATATAGGGTGGGGACAACGTCATTAGGTGTGCTTGGTTCCATATAGGGTGGGGACAACGTCATTAGGTGTGCTTGGTTCCATATAGGGTGGTGACCACGTCATTAGGTGTGCTTGGTTCCATATAGTGTGGGGACAACGTCATTAGGTGTGCTTGGTTCCATATAGGGTGGGGACAACGTCATTAGGTGTGCTTGGTTCCATATAGTGTGGGGACAACGTCATTAGGTGTGCTTGGTTCCATATAGGGTGGGGACAACGTCATTAGGTGTGCTTGGTTCCATATAGTGTGGGGACAACGTCATTAGGTGTGCTTGGTTCCATATAGGGTGGAACAACATCATTAGGTGTGCTTGGTTCCATATAGGGTGGGGACAACGTCATTAGGTGTGCTTGGTTCCATATAGGGTGGGGACAACGTCATTAGGTGTGCTTGGTTCCATATAGTGTGGGGACAACGTCATTAGGTGTGCTTGGTTCCATATAGGGTGGGACAACATCATTAGGTGTGCTTGGTTCCATATAGGGTGGGGACAACGTCATTAGGTGTGCTTGGTTCCATATAGGGTGGGGACAACGTCATTAGGTGTGCTTGGTTCCATATAGTGTGGGGACAACGTCATTAGGTGTGCTTGGTTCCATATAGTGTGGGGACAACGTCATTAGGTGTGCTTGGTTCCATATAGGGTGGGGACAACGTCATTAGGTGTGCTTGGTTCCATATAGGGTGGGACAACATCATTAGGTGTGCTTGGTTCCATATAGGGTGGGGACAACGTCATTAGGTGTGCTTGGTTCCATATAGGGTGGAGACAACGTCATTAGGTGTGCTTGGTTCCATATAGGGTGGGGACAACATCATTAGGTCTGTTGGTCTCTTATAACATCCACCTATTAACATGTGCAGTTACCCTCTGTCTGATGTGTTAATAACTAACATTTGTGTAAGTTACTACAAACACCTGTCTTGCTAACAAATCACACATCCTACTACTGTCCTACATGGCCAGCATCACCTTCTTCTAACCTCACGAATGAGACACACAATGCCAAATATACAAATTCAACATGCCTTGAAATCATTCACTCCACCTTCCATCAAACTTCGGAACCAGTCGTAGAAACATCACATCACTGGCCAATGTTATCACTGTCTCTCAGTGTCACATTGTCATCACTATGTCTCGTCATTGAGTGATTTATGGTATTACTGTATTTCATCATCGAGTGATTTATGATCTTACTATTATCTTTGCACTGAACTCAGTATTACTAATTCCATCTGTATGCATAACTGATTTTCTATGTACATACTGCAGATGTTTGAAATACTATTTGTTAATTCTGCACCCACCTCAATGCAAAATGTATTTCCCGTTTCCATGGACAAGTAAAGTTATTGTTATTACATTTATCTGAAATGCTACGAACATGTGCTTTTAGACAGCTGGTAATGTGGAAGTAATAATAAATCTTGTGTAATAGAAGCATTTATATAGTGTCATAAATCCTGGTTTTCCTGTTCGAAGGTGCTGTTACAAGATCAAGAAAATAACACAAGACATATTCAAGATTAAAAACATGCCATCAACTATACAATTAAATTATCATTAAGAAATAAAAAGCACTGTAGATTTAAGGTAATAGAACCAGCAGAGAATAAAAAAGTAAATAAATAAATAATTCTAAATCATCAAAAGTTAAACGTAGCGATGACATTCAATGCGAGCCTAAGTTCATTAATAAAAGACTCGTTTGTAGAAATGGGTCTTCAGAAGTCTTTTAAATTACTGTAGTGAGTTACATTTGTGCATATGGTGTGGAAGATCGTTCCATAGGTGCGCAACAGTCTGTGTCATCACGACAGCATTGAAGACATATTTTTTTAAAGTTTACTTTGAATTATACATGTGGACTTTCCCTTGGACATGTTCTGGACTATATACATTTTATGATATTAACTCATTTTTTTTTTTATTATTATTATTGTAGGTACATTTTTAGAAACTTTACTTTATACAGTGTTTATTACTACTTTATTTAATGGTAATTATATTAATATATTAATAATAATATTATATTAATTATATTTTTGGGTCTAAAAGGGTCGCTTTATTGGCATTAATAGTATTGTTTTACATGATGTTTTGTATGTAAAAGTGCCATGAGCGCCACTATGTGGCAGATACCGGGGCTATACAAATTGCCATTATTATTATTATTGCGAACTTGTGTTACAGTCACTGCCAACATCTGTCTTTAGGTCATGAGCAGCGAGGGAGAAGTCATTGCGAACTTGTGTTATCAGTCACTGCCAACATCTGTCTTTAGGTCATGAGCAGCGAGGGAGAAGTCATTGCGAACTTGTGTTACAGTCACTGCCAACATCTGTCTTTAGGTCATGAGCAGCGAGGGAGAAGTCATTGCGAACTTGTGTTATCAGTCACTGCCAACATCTGTCTTTAGGTCATGAGCAGCGAGGGAGAAGTCATTGCGAACTTGTGTTACAGTCACTGCCAACATCTGTCTTTAGGTCATGAGCAGCGAGGGAGAAGTCATTGCGAACTTGTGTTATCAGTCACTGCCAACATCTGTCTTTAGGTCATCAGCAGCGAGGGAGAAGTCATTGCGAACTTGTGTTACAGTCACTGCCAACATCTGTCTTTAGGTCATTCACCGTCGGCTACGGCTACCCGCCCAAGGAACGAATCTCGATTCTGATCATCCTGGTGATCAGTGTTGGGCTCGGACTGCCCGTCCTACTCATGGTGGCCGGAGGGATCTATATGTGTGTCAAGAGACGATCCATGTCCAGCTTCAATGGCGGCGATATCACCTCGTCCTACCAACAGATCAACTAGTCCAGCAGTTCCAATCTTCTCCCACCATATCCCCGGAGGTCTAACATGATCGTCATGGTAACTTTCTTGTTTTAACGTATGGAAAATACGAGTAAATACTCTTCTGGGCATCTGGGGACGGTTCCACTAAGACAAAGAGCTCTTAAGGAAAACTTATCTTTAAATAATAAAAAAATTAAATGATGTGTTTTCAAAACACAAATATCCATTGCCGTATTAGCGAGGACACTATTTCCATGATACACCCGTGACAGTGTCCCACTGCCACTGGCACTGTCTGGTGTTGATGGTTTTCACTGTCAAGGATCAAAATTGATCTTAAAGTGCAAAATTGGATTTAAGAACTCTTAACAATGTTAGTAAAATGGCCCCCAGGTCTCTTCCTAAAAACAGCCGACTTTGTACACACGTGAATAGATCAGCAGATGTCGAAATCCTTACTTTCTGCTAAGCCTTCGTGGAAATCCAATTGCCTGCCTCTGGGGGTATGCGTACCTTAGTTTTGGTACTGCTGAACTAGACGATGTGTCGGGTCCCAAACATGTCACTGTAGAAGAATCAAGACAATGCGAAACTGTGCAACTATTGCCAATAGGTGGCAGCACTTAAGCGTTTTGTCCTCACACGTCGCAGTGTAACCAATTCCCCAGCCATTGGCGTCATGTTTTGGGTAATTATGTGTCATTGTGTATTTCAATTCAGTTCATTTTAATACTTTGTGTTAGGGATATGCTGATGTTTTTGAATGAATGCTGCTTAACATTTCATCAAAAAAGATTCCGTTCAAACCGATCATTCTAGGCAAACCCACAGCAAGCAATGAGCATGTTTATTGTAAAGTTAATTAGCATATTTAGAATCGTATTTAAAATATCCAATTTTATGTATGACCAATTGTATGTTGAATTGTTCAATTCAGTGAACAAATTATTTTTAGTCAACTACAGGCATAGCAGTTTTAATTGTAGTTGTAAATGGTTAGTTTTTGTTAATACCTTCAGATGCTTAGAAACAAACCATTGTCTTTTGTTACCATTTGACAGAAGATTGTTTAACTATTTAAGAAGAATATTTAAATATGTCGAATGAATGTTAAAATGTTTTAACAGAACATTGCAGTGAGAGTTGTTACTTCATTCAAATGGCTTTGTCGTTGTTGTAATGTAGTTGTTTTATTGAGAATATCAAGGCAACTGGTCAAACTAGAAAACTGCTCCTTGACGTTCATATTTCTTAGTTTTTATTACACAAGATTAGGAATGCAGTAAATGAAAAAGGTCAAGCAATAAATCATGGATGGTGCAGCTTATTAATATACATGAACACATTATGAAAAACTGTAATTTTTAAATATAATTTGTATTGTTCCAGTACCAAGCACTTACTATGACTTGGTGGTTACTAGATGTATATTCTAGAAACATTACATATCAGTTGTCAATGGGACTAGAAGGCTATGTTTAAAACACTGCAGGTGCTACCATAATCAAATGTTATCTACTGCAAGAAAATTATATATATTTATATAATAACCGTATGTTTATGTAATATATCAATACATGTTTGTCTGTGTAGCTGAGTGTGTACAATGTTAATTTCTCAATTTTTTTCACCATAGGTGCTAAATATGTTCCATTCAACATCGCACAAACAAAATCCTAATTGATGCTTACTGCACGTGTGTATTCATGTTTGTGTGATGTATGTATGTATGTGCTTACAATGTTAATATCATACATTTGAGAACATTCACTTCCATTGTAGACATTTGTTCAGCCAACCGTTTTTATATGAAAGAACTTGTTTATGTCTGTATGCATGCATGCATATACATATTTTTTCTTCATATCCTCGTTCGTACATCAGGATATTGCATTGCTACTAAAACAAAATGTCTTTGTTTGTATTGTACATGAAATGTGCAAGTGTCTCCGGATCACTGTGTACTAACTGTGGTGATCGTTTTATGTTCTAATGTCTGCATGCAAGTCGGTTAATGTCTCAATAAACAACAAATGATCACAAACGAACACGTCGCATCAATGCTTTAAATATACTTTATTTCGGTTGTAATAACAATAGTTGTTGTAGTTAAAACGCAATTCAACAGCGACGGCCCGGCACAGCGACGGCCCTGGTATCCTTGAATGAAAGACGAGGTACAAGAACAGATACAGATTCATGAGACGAATGTTCTAAGTCCTCTAGTTCACAACACACTCGCCACTGAGTTCTGACGGGCTACCAACAATTGCCCCAGTTGACACATACAGCTTGTCACGAATCAGGTTTCTCTGTATCCACAATGGTAATGTGTGAGCAGTTGTAAATAATTTATAGACAGTGCTTACGATTTTTTAAAGAACAAACCCTGTTCACTGGATCAAATAACTCGTGAGAGTTTGACTATAATATGACCGATTGTAGTAAGTGGAATCGGAAATATGTTGCCGTTAAAATAATATATTTTGATAGTCAAGGAGGGTGTTCATTCTTTTGATGTTTTCACCAAAACGGATTGTAAGAAAACAGATAATCTGTTCATATAAGCAGCAACTGTAAAACAGTATTACAGAAACAGCAGTTGTTGAAACCTGGCTCACAGTTCTTCAAGCTCGTCTAGCATTGATTCTGGAATCAAGACTTGTGTAGAGAACACCACAGAACGGAGGAATATTGTTTTAAGATTCTACGTGAGACACCAATAAGACATTCGTCCAATGGAATGAGAAGTGCCAGATTGTACCAGCAGATGTCAGCACATGCACACAAAGTCACTGCATAAAACTGACACCAGTCGCAACTCGATCAAACATCTGGAATTGCCAAGTAATTATCTTGAGTAATTTACCATACGAGGTGTTTGATATGATGCGTTTTTATATATCTTAGCTGGAGTTTACATCACGAAACTTTAACAACATCCCCACTATGGAAATATTATACAAATAATAAGGTAACAATATAACTATCGCATTTATGGATTCAATTTCAATTCTGTTCCTTCAGTTTTTTTTTTGAAGAAAGCCAATGTAAGTTTAGACTTTTATTTGAATGAATATTGTTTTTCTTTATTCTGGAACTTGTGCACTTTAAACACCAATAAAACTGGCAAACAGTTTTGTAGGAAAAATACAGCTGTAAACGACAAATCGTCATAAAAAGCGATACAATTAACATCTCCACCCATAGTTCAATCTCAGCAGTCGATTGTGTTTCCACCCCTGCGACCGTTATTTCTAGCAGCAGTCGTTTTTATCAACAGATGAAACGTAAATGGAAGACTAGACACAGGTTTTAATTCACCAATTACCAACAATGAACTGTCAGAACATTTCCTCCGTCATGTACTGGTTGGTTTTCAAGTGATTTTGATATCGTGTGGTACCTAGCAAAATGCAGCTAAAACAGCCTGTTAACTATAAATATCAGACAATCCAGCAGTGCTTACTTACTCTCACGTACATCTGCCAATGAATTGATGACCCAGTCAGAAACTAGACGTATCAAAATCTCAGCTGTTGTGTTGATATTTGGCCTGTTACATGTTTGCCACTTTCTTTTGGTATTACTTTACATTACTGCGCAAACATCAAGTTGTCGCGTTCACATCCAATGATGTCAGTCAAGTATTGCTTTTGTACATCGCTCGACGTTTGTGGTTCACAATGTTTCTTTGCGCAACCGGCTGAATAACCTTCATTAGAACACAAAACAGTCCAATGCGTGATTCCTTCGCTGGACGTTAACACAGATTCATGACGAGTCCGAGGCTACCCAGTCATGACAAAGACACTATACATATGTACATGGAATTGCCAAAGTATCAGCTATGTAATATCATACAGCCGGCATTTCGCAGGACGCGCGCGACCACTAAGTCTAAGCAGTGCTGAACATGAGAGAGATAGAGAGAGATAGACTGAAGCAGCTGTAAACATCAGCATGCCGGCGACCTGCTGAGCCCAACAAACAACCTATGTACACGCTACTTTCTACTTGTTCCCGCTTTACACTTCCGTGTCTCTACAACGCTCGCTTGCTTGGCAAATAAATACACGAAGGAATACCGCCTCGCTTGCTCAAAGATAACTTACAGCTTTCCGACTGAATACACGCATGCTTTCAATGTACGACTGCGGACATTTCACGCTGTGGGTTAGTCATTCATTGTCCTGTGTGTGCAGGAATGTTGTCACCAGCGTAAACCACACACATGCCGAAGCGCTGCTCCGTCTTGCTAGATCACATGCAAATGTCGGTTTTCAAGCTGGAATCTTTCTGCAGTAAAACTTGCCTTTCATATACCTCCATACATCTGGCTTTTGAACAAGCGCAATGCGCGGGGAAATTGGAACACTTTTAGGCCGTACGCTGTCACTGTCACGTTCACCCAGCAACATCTGCTTACGTACGCAGTTAATTCTCGTTAGCCGTTTCAACAGTTAAAATTGTCGCCTTCTTCGGGGGCCATAACAAAAATGGTGGCCCCACATGACACTACCCAGGCCTGGCCCTGTGGCAGTTTTCTAAAGTCTTCTTACGTGACTTCGTTACATCGTCCATTGTCGACACCAGCAGTGTCACTGTTAGTAGTTTACCCAACACTTAAAGTTTTTTCAGAGTCCATTTTCTTTTTTGTATAACCCCTACCGACCAAAGACTGCGCGTCGTCATGGTGACCGCACGCACGGTGCTTAACTAATTGTCATGGCAACACATTGCTCAGATAAATATTTTTTGTGCATTTTCGTTTTACGATTTTTTTCTTTCTTTTTACAAGTACGTACGTATATATATATATAGATTCTTAAAATCGTTGCAACGATCATGCCACGGTATTGACTGAGATCTGGGCCAATTCGCTATATCCAAGAGGCAGCACAACACACAATGTCACATAAATACGGCAAATAAAACGTCACAGGGTATGCATATGTTGACGCAACTCGGGGGGGACATACATACACAAGACATATGGGTCAATTAAGTCTTTTTTCTGACAACTTTTTTCTCACTCGCGTTATCGCCATGTACATGGTTGTCAATAAATGATGGAGTTGCCACACACGTGTCATGGCTGAACTCTCACATCGTGGAGGCAGGATTACCATTTCCTACTCAACCTGGATGCTTGTACACAGCACCTAACACTGGGCACATGATGGAAACTCGCTCAACTTGGCACATTGCAAATACCAGTAAAACATCGCACCTGCCTTTGTACATGGCAACCACTTCGCCGGGCAAACACTAACTCGAGTACCGTGATTGGTCAATATTATGTGTGACATAAAGCACCATCTGTTGGCGAAATAAAGTATCAACTGGACCGTTCGCCCACTGCTTTGCGTACCGGTAACGCAGTAGAATTCACGCATCATATTCAAGGAATCGTCAACAAACATCACGTAATTAAATATCCTATTGCTAGTTTTCATAAATGTAACTTTCAATTCGGTAACACGAAGACAGTGTGGCATCACAGGGAAGCACCGTGCTGGGTGTAAGGCCACCTCATTAAGTCAGATAAGTCACGGCAGCCGTTGGCATTGATCGAGAACCTGGCACAAGATTCTCCAACAAAATTCACAATCGTCATTATAAATGGTGGCAGCTATGAAGCTCTGACAAGAAATGAGTGCTGGATCGGCTGTTCTGATGTGGCGTCTAAATGGTCACGCCTTGTGATAGGCTGATGCTGTGATCGTGTCACAATCGCCCAGTTATTTGTTAAATAACAGGCCATATGGGTGTGTGGTAAGGACCTTCCCTTCTCTATCCTCCCATGTTTTGGGAAGAAATTTGAATGTATGCAACTTTCAGTTGCGCTGTAAACCTGACGTTTCCACCCATTTTTAAAGACTACGAGGAAATCAAAAATCTCGCAATCTTGAAAGCCATCATGGACTATAAACCCAGTGTTCTGCATTAGAGATTGGTGGGGATGTGTGGTAGTAACATCTCAGTATTGTTGTTCAGGAAAGCCACTGGTTCAGTCAGTCCAGGGGCTATGGAAGAGCAAAGATAATCACCCATTGGTGGGGGGGGGGGGGGAACAGAAGACGCTAAGACTTGCCTCATAAGATCTGGGAACCTCCGCAGTTTTGACGAATTCAGAAACGTGCAACACAAATGAACTGTTACAATTATTGCCAAAAATCACCTTCGGCGTGTGCGTTTGTGTGGTGTGTGTGTGCGCGTGAGTTTGGGTGTGTGTGTTTGTGTGTGTCGTGTATGCGTGTTTGTGTGTGTGTGTGTGCATGCGTGTGTGCGTGCGTGTGTGTGTGTGTGTATGCGTGTGTGCGCCTGGGGACTACCTCATCAACTTGGGAACATTTCATAACCGGAAGTTACGCTCGGGCTGGCTACCAACAAAAAGAACAGTCTATAACAGAACACAAATGGTTTAACTAGCCAAATTGGCAACAACTCTGAATGAAATCAAATGGAAGACTTGAACGAAAAATCTCCACTTTCTACCGACGTTACTCAACCAACAAACCCAGCACTCATTTCTCACCTGAGCTCGTTACGAAGACACTTACTGCCTCGATACATCGCGTAATAGCAAATGGTACCACATGAGCTGAACGTCGTTGTAACAGGGCACTCACATGCACCGGCCCGTCAGTCAGTCAACGACTCGATTCGGATATGCCGATCAAAAATAAAACGTCTCGAACACAAAAGCATGCAACTAAAATAGCAACAACTGTTAAAAATGATTGTGAGAAACGATGACGATTCGGTCTGGCTACGTACGGTGTGGCGTGTTGTATCGGCGACACGCACTCGTAAGTAACTGCCAGCCTTCCCCGGCGACTCTAACATGGAATATTAGTGACACCATCACCTTATCCCCGACGATGACGACGACGATGACGTACAGCTACCACGGGGGGAACAGAACGGGTCCATCGACCGGACTGCGGCCGGCCAATCGATCATAAAATATCACAGATTAATCTTGTTCCGACGTTTCACGCGCGACCCCCGTTTCGGCGGCGCACGACACGTGGCGCCACCTATCGGTTGGCCGCCGATCAAGTCATCAGCAGTGCCCGGTAGCGACAAACAATCAATCCATCACACCTGGTGGGAGAGAGGCGGAGCGTAGTGAGGCGGGGACCCGCTAGGAGGCGCCACTGCGCTGTTTGTTGTCGAACTCCAGAATGAGGCTCTTGATGTGGCCGAGCTTCTTGTGCAGGTAGTCGCAGACTTGGCGCTGCTGCACGTACTTCGGCTTGTTCTTCACCTGTCTGTACTCGGACAGGATGCGCTGTTTGATGTTCTGAAACAACGTCACGACGATCTTAGGATTTATATTGAATGTATTGTTCATGGCTCCAAGAATGGTTTATTGTAGTATAATTAACTTACTTTCGAGCTTAATTCAGGGGTAGAAATAACTCCAAATTTTCTGATAGTCAGCAGGACTACTTAGTTGGGAAATCCAGATTTACGCAAAATAACATGAAAAACCCAACATTTGAAACATATTTTCCAAAATGTTGTGGTAGTCCATCAGACTACTCCTGTCATCATCTTTGGTAGTCCGACCAAGTTTCTGGTAGTTTTGGGACTACCTGACTACCACTATTTTTACCCCTGGCTTAATTGTCGATGCATCTACGGAAGCCTTGTTTACGTAAATTATCCCGCCGATTTTAGCGGGATAATTTACGTAAACAAGGCCCGTAGATGACGGGTTGAAACGTCGTACTCATCATCGACCATTAAGCTCCAAATAAAGTTAATTATACTACAATAAGTTTAGGAATGTCACAACAGTGCCAGGAATGTCACAATGATGTTGCAATTGTCACAGTGACGCCGGGTACGTCGAAAGCATGCTGGGAGTATCGTGTTTACGTCCCAAACAAATTTGACTGCAACTATTCAAAAGGGCAAAACTTAATCCCAAACATCACTGGTCCATTTAACAGTACAAAATTGAAAAATCCATCTTCTGAAAATGTTATAACAATCTTAGGAACATCACAATGACGCTACAAATGTCATAATGGTGGTACAAATGTCACAATGATGCCGGGTACGTCAAAATCATGCTGGGAGTATCATGTTGATATGAACGTCACAACGATACCATCACTGCCAAATCGATATACTAAATATCATGACACTCTACATGAACAACCCAAACAAATTTGACTGTAGACATTCAAAAGTGCAAAACTTAACCAATCCGAAACAATATTTAAACATCACTTAGCAGTAAAATTAAAACAAATTCTCGTCACGCATTGGACCGGATATTGCCTGTATCACAATACATTTCTAGTACAGCGTCCCATCGAAATATGACAACGATCGAATGTCATGATAATGACCTAAGCGACACCTGGTGGCCCTACCTCGTACTCCTCAGTGCCCTCCTCGTGTTGTTTCAGCTGTTGTCGCAGCTGCTCAAACTTGTTCGCCACCTTCTCGATATTGCTGTGGAGTCGTCGGTACTCGTCGTACTGTCGATTGAAGTCCGCCTTGTAGGCGTAGCGCTGCTCCTTCGACAGGATCCGCTGGTACTTGCTGGAAACAGACACCATCAGCTCATTGGTACTCAAGTACACGGCTTAAATGGCATAAAAGGCAAGTTCTTATATAGCGCTGTACCCAATCCTCAGGACCGTTCAAAGCGCTTTACACTTTACTTCCCTGACACACTTGTTCACTCAAGACACCAAACAAATTATTATATTAAAATGCTAATAATGATACTAATTGCGTAATAATTATGTGATATAAATTGTGTAATGGGTAAATGCATATAATTAAAAGTCCACAGAAGCGCTAATCTAAAAAGGTGTGTCTTCAGAAGTGTTTTATTCTGTGGCTGTGTCTTTGCCGTCCTAACACTGTCCGGCAGTCCATTCCACAGTTGGCTTGTGCGAGTCAACTTCCACATGTACATAAAAACAATGTGACTGGCAAATTTGTTTTCATGCATATGGACCTGTAGAGAATCTGCAGCAGGGGATATTATTTGTTCAGTTAACAAAAACCATCGAATGGGTCTTAGTGAGCAAAACATTGAAACTGTTTCCGTTGGACGCCCAGTCGACTACACATGCATAGGTGCACAATGATGTATACGCTATAGGCAGACAGACAGCAAAGATTCACAGCAATGTTTGTACATGTCAGAAGTACACACCGTTCGTAGTCAGGCATCTCGGCCGTGGCGGCCTCTTCGCTTTTTGAACAGTCGTTCTCCTGGTTACTTAAGGGTGATCCACCCTGTGTCGTGACCCCTGAAACAAAACAAACAATGAACCAGTTCTAGGACACACTCCTATGGAAGAAACGTGTTTGGCCAAACATTTCTTCTGTGTATGTGTATGTGTATCAGCCAAACAGGAGTGTGAACCCCCAGTTAGACAGTCCGTCAGAAAGGGATGACTACACATGCATGGTGTGACAATCTTTACAGCAGACTTATATTGGTTGGTAATGTGAGTCAAGTTAATGGTTTCTATGCTATGGAATTAGGTTTTCACTTCACAACAATCAGCCAATTCTGAATCAACACAATTGCTGTTATGTTGCCATTTCACAAGCAGGATTAAATGTTTGTTGTAAGTTTTTCTTAAGCTCTTCATACGCTTATGCTTTTCTTAAGCTTAGGTGTTCACTCATTTCACACTGGCGGCTGGTTAATAGATGCATATTGTGATGAGATATGCATAAAAAGTCATCAGCCAAGTATCCCAGCAGCCAACAGTACAACCGTGGACGTCAGCTGAGCATTCTTTTGTCTTCCCCCAAAACACCACAAGTTCATGACCTCTCCCCGCAGTTGTAGGAAATCATAAACATTAGAGTGGCAGGCAGGCTGTCGGCCAATTCCTGGCCCATGACAGATGCATTTGGGACATGTTGTCGATATTCCATTGAACAGACTCCATTGAAGCCTGTGTGTGTGTGTGTGTGTGTGTGTGTGTGTGTGTGTGTGTGTGTGTGTGTGCATGCATGCGTGTGCATGTGTGTATATCATTGTGTATGTGTGGGTATGTATAAGCATGTGTTTATGTGTATATATAAGTATGTGTGTGTTTATATGTTTAAGTGTGTGTGTGTGTGGTGTGTGTGTGGTGTGTGTGTGTGTGTGTGTGTGTGTGTGTGTGTGTGTGTGTGTGTGTGTGTGTGTGTGTACATGTGTGGGGCGTGACTCAGCCATGTCTACAAGGCCACCAGGCGGTGCCAGTTTGTATCCACTACAGTCGCTCCGCATTCTTACGTCTGAACTTCACTCGAGATAACGAGTAGTTTTTTCTACAACTCAGCCAGCTGAGTCTGGGTGTCTGGGTATATGGAGGAGAAAAACGACCTACAAGAAGTTCTCAGTCCTACTGCACTGGGCTTTTTTCTCATGCTCCACAACATATCTGTATGTGACTGTGTGAATGCATACATGCATGTGTTTATGCGTGTGCATGTGTGATAGTGTGTGCACACTTGTGGTGTGCTACACACACACACACACACACACCACACCACACCACACCACACACCACACCACACACCACACCACACACCACCCCACACACACCACCCCACACACACCACCCACCCACCCACCCACCCACCCACACACCCACACACACATATATGTAAATTTTAATCCAACATATGTAACATACACATGTACTTTAATGTAACTTAAGAAGATAGCAAAATAAGAAACCAGCCACATGCATTATTCATCAGTGAGAAGTAATCTACGTACGTCATTAACCCACAATTATAACCTACCCAATATATTCTGGGACACAATTATATAAAATGGTGCCATTTACATAACAGTGCAATATTTGTTTGACGTTAGTGTTAACATCAACTTATTCCTAGAAAGTAGACCAAAAAAAATTTAAATAAAGAAATTACATATAATTATATTACAAAGCAAAACCGCACACCGAAAATAGCAACATGCAATGACGTCTTTCACACTAATCACTACTGTTCATATAAAAGGTCTTCAGAAGTAGAGAGCTGTCATCCTTTTTTGAAGTCATGATATATGACAAGGTAAAAAATGTGTCACTGAATTCAGTCGTAACATAAAGAACGTGACAGTGAAAAAGTTGGGCTCTACATAGGTCAGAGTAGGGTACAAACTAGGGACCTAAGACCCCCTGTCACTATGTGACAGATCTATACAATGTGAGATACAAACTAGGACAATCCTTACAAACTTGAGAAAGGCTGTGTATACAGCTTAGCTGATCATCATTCTGAGTGCAGAAGAGACACATATGTGGCATATCGATGACAAACCTTAACACCGTGTGGCATTATAAGTTATAACATATTTCAAGACGGGAAATTGATACTAAAACAAAATTCCCGCCCTGAAAAAAAGCGGATTTGGGTAGGCACGACACTACAGGCTGATGTGATCTTTGCAAAGGACATGATGGAACGTGTCATATGCAGACAGATACAACTAGACAGACACAACAGATGAACAGTTCACTGACTTACACCCAACCATTGCTGTACTCTGTCCTTGTTGACAAGAAACCATTAGGGACGTTGACAATACTTTCACAATAGATTATTCATAGAAAATGACTAATAAACATCGCTTAATGACTGCACGGTTTGTTGTCATGATCCACTTAAGTAGAATGTCATTAGAGCACGCTGTACGGCAATCACCGTTACCAGCTTTGTCACAACGATCACCATAACACATTAGTGACACGCGACTCTTACGAATGATGAATCATCTCAGGTCACGATTGCAAGTCGGGTGTCTCTGAAGCGACCATAAATTTCCGTCGCACGAACACAAGCAAGGTCAGTGAATTCTTCGATAACTCACACAAACCTAACGGAGACCAACAAAATCGTACACACGTCTGGGGCATACACAACTATATACACAAGGGACAACAATGACTTGAGGTAGACCAGACAACTTATTATGTACCATAATAATTGGAAGCACACTGCGTAAAAAGTCACATCTATACCGGTATAAAATTAGAGAAAAATGTATTCATACAAACGGACATTTTGGAATGGTCCCCAAATGTATCAGGCAAAACAAATTTATGACAGATTTTTTAAGTTCTCTCATTCCTTCGCAAAACCCCCTTCCAGGGAAAATGCATGCAAATTTTGTTGTTGTTGACACTGGGATGGTCCCTAAACTCACCTGGTTGTTTTTGCCGGTGCTTGGAGTTACTGAGGGCGACGGGAGCGGAGATGTCACATGACCGCTTCACTGGGCCCGTGTCGCCGCTCAGCTTTGGAGATGTCGCTTTAGGTGACAGCTTTGTGTCGCTTCCGTCCTTTGGTACGTGCGCTAAGCGCTGTTTTTTCGTCGGGAATGGGTCGTCGTCGTTCATGGAATTACTTGATCGCTTCTGTGAACAGCACAAACAAACACCAGGTCACCTGGGCTGCCCCAACTGACGTCCCACGTAATGCTACATAACGTTTTTGTAACATAATCATCTTAGTTGTATCTTTACAGTACTTTCTTTTAAAACTAAGTACACATAATCATTATGTACATATTTAAATCACGAGGTAGTCATATTTTTTTTATTATTATTTAATTTCATAGGTCTACTTGAATGTCAATGGTTACCATTTTATCGTGAAGATTAACTCACCTGGGACTGGGGACTGCCCCCTGACTGCTGTGAACTCACCTGGGACTGGGGACTGCCCCCTGACTGCTGTGAACTCACCTGGGACTGCCCCCTGACTGCTGTGAAGTCACCTGGGACTGAGGACTGCCCCCTGACTGCTGTGAACTCACCTGGGACTGGGGACTGCCCCCTGACTGCTGTGAACTCACCTGGGACTGGGGACTGCCCCCTGACTGCTGTGAACTCACCTGGGACTGGGGACTGCCCCCTGACAGCTGTGAACTCACCTGGGACTGGGGACTGCCCCCTGACTGCTGTGAACTCACCTGGGACTGGGGACTGTCCCCTGACTGCTGTGAACTCACCTGGGACTGCCCCCTGACTGCTGTGAACTCACCTGGGACTGGGGACTGCCCCCTGACTGCTGTGAACTCACCTGGGACTGGGGACTGCCCCCTTGGCTACTGTTGCTGTGGACAGGGGAGACGGCGGGAGAGTTCACTTGGGAGGGACTGGGCACCTGGGGCATCCGCCTGGGAAAAAAACAAAATCAAGGCATGATAAAATCACTACACAGGTGAAACAGGTAAGCCGAATGTCAGGGATCATCTCAAAAGGAAATATTTTTATTTGTTTCTCGGCCTGTGTCGAGAACAAGTAACTGTGCTCTCACTCTCCAGGGATCGTGTCAAAATTCAAGGGGGGAACGTTTTATACACGGTCTTCCAGGAGCAACATACTACCTGGAAATAAATATTTTTTTAAGTTATTTCTGTATATAAATTATAATATGGCATGTAAGTCTCGCACCCGAAAACAAGGCTGGGGGCAGGAAATCCATATTCTCCATGTTAACGTATAGGACTTTGTCTGCGTGTTTCAGTTATATTGTCTGAAGGATTATTACAAGCAGAAGTAATGGAACACTTTGCCGGTGAAAATGATCACGGAAATCATGAATTTTAATCAATTATTATGTTAGTTGCCATGGCATTAGCCGCAAGTACTTGTGTTCGGCGATCTTGACTAATAATGAAGAGTGCCATTTTTCGCGCAGTACAACCTTTCAGCACTGAGCCATATGACAACCTCAAAACTACTGTCATTTACATGCAATCACAAGCGGCCAGAAACAACAAGAACACTACAGCTAAAGGTGAACTGGTGGGTGACAGTGGCCAACGTGACAACATAAGCAATCAATCAGACCTTATCCCACACGTGCCGCAAAAGCCATGTTATATAACAGTTCTTTTATTTCTACCATTTGTTATTTTAACATCCATCACAAAGAGAACCTGACAACGTTTGTTTCCATTTTTTCCCCGTCTTTACTGGTGTAGGTAACATATCTAGCTTGAGAGAATTGTACAAACGGAGCCAGGTACCAACATGGACATGACGTCTCAAAACACACTGGTCATGTGTTCTGGGCATGATCAATGCTTCACTTGACATATTCGGGGCAATAAAGCTGTGGCAGGGTGCAACTTACAAAGCCTGGCCTTTACAGACTGTTGACAGGCAGTGGTGATAAATGCATTGTTGTGTCAAAGATGCCGGTGACGTTGGTGACAAACTGTCCCGTGGCCCACCCATGGCAGTTTAAATGTAAACACTTTGATTTAGCAACGGCTAAACTTGACATTGACACCATTTTGCGGAAATAATTTCGCATTTTTTCTAAATGTGCACCCCTTGGAACAATTTCACATTCACACTCTGAATGACTTCTTAGATAGCGACATTAACTGGTTAGGAGTTCACGTATGTTTGAGCCTAATTTTTGTAGTAATGTACTTGTTGCTTTTTAATTCCATAACGCGACACTGGTCTAATTTATTTCAACCTAACGAATCTCTCAGGTCCTAGCAAGGCTGACTCAGGTTTACAGTGAGATATGTGACTCTAAAATAAAAAAATTAGCAATCAGGTGAGACCACGATATGGACCCACAATGCACTGCAGTCTCTCTCAATTACGAGCAGCGATATTTGATATTTTCCTTCACACATGCTTCTCAAACAGATACAAAAATAGTACCACAAGGTCCACCCAGTCAAATGTGTTACGTGAAGCACAGACTAAAACATACAGCGACACCTGAATGCTGACATCCACGAAGGTGTTAAGCTCACCCACGCCTGTGACATATTTAACACACATTTTCCATTACTTTACATGTCAGTGAAGCCGAAAATCATAGCAATATCTGCGTGATCAATTCCCCAATTGGTGACTTAACGGCATAGCACATGTGCAACTGTTTCGAGGTGTTTGTTTCAGTGGCTTGTTAAGCAACGTTTATCAATAACTAATGAGCGTATTACATTTCCTGTTGAATTTCACACAACACCCACGTAGTCACAATGTGTGATTTGGATGTTTACGTGATCTCAGCATGCCCAACCACTTTCAACATAACCTTTTAGATCTCGGCCAGTGTTCTAAGTACACCCATTTCCTCAATCACTTGACTCAGTGTTACTATTACATGCTACCATGGTAACTATGACAATTTATTTATAATATCTACTATGTTTAACATCTACTATTTATCAACTATTTTATTATTTATTTATTTTTAAATTGTAATATAATTAACTATTATTTATCAGTATTAGTATTTTAGTATTATTAAGACTAATATTATTTATTTATATTGAATTTATTTACTGATCTATTTATTTTACAACTACGTCTCTATTTTTTAGGTAATCTGTAAATGTTCATGTAAAGTGTAATGCACCTCTGAATGGTTTTATTGCTAGATATATGGCGTAGACAAACTGTTATTTATTATTATATTATTATTATTATTATTTAAAACTGCACTCAAGATGCAGCTTTTAACATATATTATTTTGACATTCGACGATCATAATTAATTAGCTCACTAGACATCCATTTCTATGAACTTATTTATAATTTGTATTAATATTGATATTGTTTGATATAATTTGTATTAATATTGTTATTATTTTAATACACTGTATAATTCTGCTTATTTACATATGTATTTTAAGAGAACATAATTATTTTTATTAGCAGGAATGACTGCATATTACATCAAATTAGTATTGCATAAGCATGTTTATGTTATGAGTTTCTTGACAAACTCCATAAAATCTACTAGAAATGTCAATGGTTTAAAAAACTTGCTGAAAATATATTCTATATATTGAACCTCATGATTGTTATTCCTCAAAATAAGTGTTGTTTTATATATATATATATATATATATATATATATATATATATATATATATATTTATATATATATATATATATATATACAGTTAGAAATATGAATTGTATAATATTGTTTGGCTTATCACATATATGGTGATTGTAATTACATCAAGTTTAATTATTGGCATATGTAATAAGTAGGATGCTTTTTCTTGCCCTTTTCAACTTCTGAACTATGACTTACAATTGTCTTTTATACTGTATATGGCGAATGTATTATCTTGTTATTGGATAAGTGTCTCTCTATGATATGGCGCAAGTGTATTAGAACGCTGGCCGTCTAGCACTCGCACTGGCCATCTAGCACTCGCACTGGGCATCTAGCACTCACACTGGGCATCTAGCACTCGCACTGGGCATCTAGCACTCGCACTGGGCATCTAGCACTCGCACTGGGCATCTAGCACTCGCACTGGGCATCTAGCACTCGCACTGGGCATCTAGCCCTTGTACTAGGCATCTAGCACTGGCCATCTAGCACTCGCACTGGGCATCTAGCCCTTGTACTAGGCATCTAGCGCTGGGCATCTAGCACTGGACATCTAGCACTGGGCATCTAGCACTTGCACTGGGCATCTAGCACTCGCACTGGGCATTTAGAACTCGTGCTGTGCATCTAACACTCGCACTCGGCCGAGAACAGACGTAAGACCACAATAAAGTCCTCATCCGCCATTACCCGACCAAAGAGTATCCTATAAAAGCAGCATTATGCAGGTTGTCTGAATTTCTGTGAGCACATATGTAGTTTGGAGTGAGTAGAAATGATGTTTTTGTGCAGTCTGTGCATTTCTGTGTTGTAATACAGTTGTCATTTTGCTTGGTGATGTAATCAGGGACAATCCGTGGGTGGTTCAAGCAGAAATGGAGGGGTGTCAGGTTTGAAAGAAGTTTGTGGGAGCCTGAGGTATGAAAGGTTCACGAATTCCGGACATAACTTGTATCTATGGAGGGTAAATATGCTGTGAAACTGTCAATAACAGAGCACCGCGAGATTAGTAGGAAATGAAGGAAACGTTATGATGGTTGCCTATGGAAAATGCAAATGTGGTCCGAGTCCAGTAACACTCACTGTTTCAGCAGCTGTCGGTCCTCGTCGGAGTAGAACGGGTAGTTCTGTTGTACCTCGCTATACATGTGTTTCGCCAGTGAGTACGCATTCTCCCGCGGACTGAACACAGCAATCTCCTTAAGTGTCGACCCCAGCGAGTTCTTGTCCTTCTCACGGATCCCGTCTACGTAACACACCAGTCATGTGATCAGTGTATGGTCACATGATCAATTTTCAACAAAACATTGTCGGCCATATTTGTTTGCGTTTTTAAGAAACTGAAATATTACACATGTCACTGTTGAAAATAGAAAGATGTACTCAATTGCCAGGGGTAGAAATAAATAATATTTCTGGCAGTCAGCAGGACTACCTGGCTGAGAATTTGTGTAGTCCTCCGAGATATCTGGTAGTCAGGAAGTGGCCCAGATTTAAACAAAATAACATGACCAAAAAATTGAAAAATATTCATAATTTTGCTGCTGTCACCATCCTTGGTAGTCAGACTGAATTTCTGGTAGTCATCAGACTACCAGACTACCATTATTTCGACCCCTGCTGAATTGCTGCGTTGCAAATACTGGTGAATGTTGCAGACAATAGTCACGCAAGACATAAGAAATAGCAGGTTACATACCTAAAACTGTAAAGTGCAAAATCATAATAGATTATCATTATACACTGACTGCCCTCCAAGGAAAATCAATGCATTTTCCAAAAATATTACGCACTCCTGAGCAAAACTAATCTGCCGTTTACGTACTGTATTTATAGTTCAGTTGAGACAGTCGGCGTTATCTGGTAAACAGCGTTTGTAAAACATATTCCGAGCTAGATATCGACGTTTCCCACTAAGGCCTAATCTTGTTGGCCTTCTGAAGACTCAACATGGAAGATAATGAACAAATATAGCGAGTAACAACCAGCAGATTAAGTCGTCAACACGTTCACGCCACCAAACAGCCATAACAAATTGAGTGTTTTGTACAGCATCGGGGTCATTCTCATGACTCTATTTTAAGTTTTCATGTGTTAATGAATTATTTTCGTCTTTCCCCTTAATCCTTGTGACTATGTCACATTCATTGCATCCCCTGCTTTCTTGTTTATAAGTTACTTCCATCCACCCTCTCTTCCTCAAATGGGTCACTCATTCTTTCATGCTAGCTCTCCTCTCGTCTTTCCATCTGAGCTTTGGTCGTCCCCTTGTTCATCTACGATGTTAACTAATTATATAATACAATAAGCTATACATTAATTGCATACATATGACAAGTCGAACTTTATACTTCGATACATTTGCACGTTTAACTAACACATTTCGGTATGGTCTTTAAATACTCCAATTTCTCTACACATAAGGGAACGAAAATCCAAGTACACTGGGTCGCACAACCATCTCACAATCACTGGCAATTCCGTCTTATGCCACAAACACGGCCCAGATAAATTAGTAGCGATATGACCCATCTTGGTTCAGAGAAGAAAAAGGCGGCAGAGAAAGCTTCCTGTCACATGACCTGTCACATGACCTCTCACTCACCTCTCTGTAGCCGAGACAGCAGTTCAGGCTTCTTGTACGACTTCAGTGCTAATAAATGCAAAATTCTTTCCCTGAAAGCAGAAAAACATTCGCCGTTACAACAGAGATTTTTCCAAGAACAACATCGTAATGGAATAAGGTTTGACGGTCACATTATGATTTATGGTGCCACGATAAAACCTTGGGACACGAAACCACTGTAATTTCACCTACATGAACATTTCGATTGCTACGTCTTGCTGATACAACCAAACCGCTTACAGCTGTGATTGTACAAGACAGTGGGGTAGTAGCACAACTAATCGGAAGGCAGCAGGCTGTGTCTGAATGTTTGCTCTTCCTGTCCAAATACCGGATAATACCAACCAAACAAAATCTTGTGATAAAGGTATGTCTTCACCAGACATGTGGCCCAGTTCTTAGGTCTGACAAAAACCAAACCATGACCGACCAAAAAAGGAAGTTTAGAACACCGAGCTTCAGCCCAGAAACACACGTTCCTGGATGATCGGCTGATTGAAATAGCACACCTGCCTTCAGCCCTACCATTTACCTAAAATTACATTTGCCATTCCACTGCGTCTACTCAAAATTGCATAACCGGAAAAAAGAACTAATACCTGTTAGTAACCTGTGTCTAACCTACGATACTTATCTAAGGCAACAGAACGTGTCATTGCCACCAAAACAGAACATGTCATTGCCACCAAATTGTTGGCTCATATGTTTGTCGGAGCACAATCTCTGTGAATCCTACCAGACCGCAGACAAGCTCAATCACAGAGTTGAGACGGGCTTTGTCGATATGCAGCATGATATCCAGTATGCAATAGCCAATCAGAGCATCGCCATCACGGTTCTTCTTGATTTATCGGCTGCATTTGACACTGTCGATGCTGTTCAAGGCATGCACTGGACTGGTCTAAGTCATACCTGAGACACTGAGGCCAGTCCGCCCACATTCATCGTAATACATCACCTACTTGCTGTCTTACATTTATAAAAAAGGTAAGTTTTTATATAGCGCAGTATCCAGTCCATAGGACTGCTCAAAGCGCTTTTACACTTTACTTCCCCGGCAGACCTGTTCAATCAAATACCATCTCAACTTCTCTGGGAAGCATCCAGCCACATACTACAATGTGCGAAAGGCTGCGTGTACACATATCCACCACTGTCTATTGCCAGGTACTCATTTGTACAGCTGAGTAAACTGGAGCAATGTAGAGTGAAAAAACTTGCCCAAGGTTTTAACATTGCAACAAAGGATTTGAACCTGGATTCTCTTAGTCAAGAGTGCAGAGCTTTACCCCTGAGCCATTGCGCTCTTTAAGGTTCCAAAGAGTTTCGTGCTTGCGGTTTTCCATCTGTGCGGCACCAGTTATCAAGATCACACATAAGAACAATTTGATTGATCATTTCATCGTGGACGATCCACAAATCTATGTCCCCGTGAAACCCGGCCGTGAGAACATCGCTGTGGCTGTAATGTGCCACAGGATGTGTAGCATAGTTCAGAGCGTGCATGACCACTAACTTCTTAAAGGGATACTCCAATCTGTGAGAGATTCGCAGCATTTACGTACATCTGTATAATATATTGGTTAGGCATAGTATTTGTGCACAAAGATCGTTAATAAACAATTAATTATAGTATAATTATATCAGAAACACTCCATGTTGGATTCATCTTGAGACTTCTGCGCCAGTGACGTAAACCGCTTACGCCAATCCTTGCCTTTTTCAGCAATGTGCCAGTGACGTAAACGATTTGGCTTACGTCACTGGCGCATAAGTCTCAAGATGGCAGCACCCTGAATCTAAGATAGCATGTTTTGGATACCATTAAACTATAACTAATTGTTCATTAACGACCTTTGTGCACAATTACTAGGCACAACCAATACAGTATACACTTGTAAGTTAACACTGTGAACCTGTCCCTGCCTGGAGTATCCCTTTAAAGATGAATGATTCAAAAATGGTTTTAAGTGACCATGTTTGGATCTGCCCAACACGAAATATCCACTGGTGATTGTTTGGTCACGGTGTCTCATGACGTTTGCAATCCCTTGCAGTTTGATGCCAAGATGACGATTCACACACGCATAGATATTACGCGCAGATCTGCAATCTTCCACTGGCACCACACTGCCAGGCATAGACAGTATCTAGCACCAGAAGCGACAGAATATGTTGTGCGTGTGTCTGTTACTAGCAGACATGACATTAGAAACGCACTGCTCCATCGACTGCATCGGAAATAAATGCAAGGTCTACGGAGAGCACAGAACCGCACAGCCCAAAATCTTGACGGTGCTTAGGAATTCTTCCACACCGACTTCAGGAATTTACCGCTAAAAACTGATGTTTCGCTATCCTGCAGTTGTAACGTGCTAAAGTAATAAGTTAGTAAAATAAATATGACAAATAGAGAAATACAATTAATTGTTCATTACGTGTACATTAAAACAATGAATAAATTAATAAAATAACTATAATAAATAGATAAATTAATTATTTGTACATTAAATTTCACGGTCATGCAATGTAAAGGATACGAGACTGTGAGCTAAAAATAATATGTTAATAAAATATTAGAATAAATAGATCAATATAATTATTAGTACAAGCAGGCGGTTCATGATTAACACTAAAACAGTCTATGATGTCAATAACTGAATGATTGGGATGGCATTGGTGCTGATTAAGCTGCAAGGGCTGCCGATAGCAAGGCAAGGAGAATGTCACATCTTCCACGGTTCCACCCCCAAACTGAACACAGACAGGCCATACACCATGATATGTCACCCACTGTATAGAGTGACACCAGGCATAGATCACTGCCAATGCATCTAACCTCACTATACCAATTGTTTTCGCCAACCTTTTGTACACTGCTGTTAGCAATGACTGTTAGCATGAGACATAAGTGGCATGTTTACGATTATTACAAACAAAGTGATTCATATATGTAGCTATTAGGCAGGAGTTTTTTTGTGGTACTATCGTAACTCAAACATGACTACAAAGTGTCCTTTCACATAGTATAACAGCTTAAATCTCAGTCACCAGTTTGGTGCCTAGCTATGCCACTTTGCTAGAATACACAATTTTATAGAGAAATATATGATGTGAAAGAGAGATTTTACAAACATTTCTGTCTGAGGCCATGATAAAAAATTAATATTAAAATTCAGATATAGATAGATTCGGATATATTTCAAAGATAACATATAATATTTTATTCTTGACAAAATACTGTGTCAATTTATTAGTGAACTGTAGATAAATAATTTATGAACAATTTGGAAAAAGGAATCTTTAATTTGGTTCGACAAATCACAGTATGAAACGAGCAACAACTCAGCGGTGAAGATGAGGGGTGAAGGTGACCTGACGCCCCTGTCTGGCAGGGGTGCAGCGGGGCATTACAAGCGAGACCATCTGAAGCCTACACAGGCAATCCTGGCTGAGACAGAACGCTGCCACTAATATGAAGAATTAGTTATTAAATACCGAGGTTAACATGACAACAGACACAATATATCCTGACGCGTTTCACTAACTTGCATCCACTAAAATGTGACAGATATACGCATGCATCAATGCGCCAACAGAGAAATACAATTCGCACAGTCAAATCGCGGCACAGATGTCGTTACTGTACTTCGGCTGGCAATTTCTTCTGTTACAGTTGTGACATAAATAATGGGGACAATACACCCGAAAACAAATAAGTGTCATTAGAAAACAAATAAGTGACACTAGAAAACAAACAAGTGACATTAGAAAACAAATAATTGTCATTAGAAAACAAACAAGTGACACTAGAAAACAAACAAGTGACATTAGAAAACAAATAAGTGACATTAGAAAACAAATAAGTGACACTAGAAAACAAACAAGTGACATTAGAAAACAAATAATTGTCATTAGAAAACAAATAAGTGACGTTAGAAAACAAATAAGTGACATTAGAAAACAAATAATTGTCATTAGAAAACAAATAAGTGACGTTAGAAAACAAATAAGTGACATTAGAAAACAAACAAGTGACACTAGAAAACAAACAAGTGACGTTAGAAAACAAATAAGTGACATTAGAAAACAAACAAGTGACACTAGAAAACAAATAAGTGACGTTAGAAAACAAATAAGTGACATTAGAAAACAAACAAGTGACACTAGAAAACAAATAAGTGACATTAGAAAACAAACAAGTGACATTAGAAAACAAATAAGTGACGTTAGAAAACAAATAAGTGACATTAGAAAACATAGTGACACTAGAAAACAAATAAGTGACGTTAGAAAACAAACAAGTGACATTAGAAAACAAATAATTGTCATTAGAAAACAAATAAGTGACGTTAGAAAACAAATAAGTGACATTAGAAAACAAATAATTGTCATTAGAAAACAAATAAGTGACGTTAGAAAACAAATAAGTGACATTAGAAAACAAATAATTGTCATTAGAAAACAAATAAGTGACGTTAGAAAACAAACAAGTGACATTAGAAAACAAATAATTGTCATTAGAAAACAAATAAGTGACGTTAGAAAACAAATAAGTGACATTAGAAAACAAATAATTGTCATTAGAAAACAAATAAGTGACGTTAGAAAACAAATAAGTGACATTAGAAAACAAATAATTGTCATTAGAAAACAAATAAGTGACGTTAGAAAACAAACAAGTGACATTAGAAAACAAATAATTGTCATTAGAAAACAAATAAGTGACGTTAGAAAACAAACAAGTGACATTAGAAAACAAATAATTGTCATTAGAAAACAAATAAGTGACGTTAGAAAACAAATAAGTGACATTAGAAAACAAATAATTGTCATTAGAAAACAAACAAGTGACGTTAGAAAACAAATAAGTGACATTAGAAAACAAATAATTGTCATTAGAAAACAAATAAGTGACGTTAGAAAACAAATAAGTGACATTATAAAACAAAGTGACACTAGAAAACAAATAAGTGACGTTAGAAAACAAATAAGTGACATTAGAAAACAAACAAGTGACACTAGAAAACAAACAAGTGACGTTAGAAAACAAATAAGTGACATTAGAAAACAAACAAGTGACACTAGAAAACAAATAAGTGACGTTAGAAAACAAATAAGTGACATTATAAAACAAAGTGACACTAGAAAACAAATAAGTGACGTTAGAAAACAAACAAGTGACACTAGAAAACAAATAAGTGACGTTAGAAAACAAATAAGTGACATTAGAAAACAAATAAGTGACATTAGAAAACAAATAATTGTCATTAGAAAACAAATAAGTGACGTTAGAAAACAAATAAGTGACATTAGAAAACAAACAAGTGACACTAGAAAACAAATAAGTGACGTTAGAAAACAAATAAGTGACATTATAAAACAAAGTGACACTAGAAAACAAATAAGTGACGTTAGAAAACAAACAAGTGACACTAGAAAACAAATAAGTGACGTTAGAAAACAAATAAGTGACATTAGAAAACATAGTGACACTAGAAAACAAACAAGTGACATTAGAAAACAAATAAGTGACGTTAGAAAACAAACAAGTGACACTAGAAAACAAACAAGTGACATTAGAAAACAAATAAGTGACATTAGAAAACAAATAATTGTCATTAGAAAACAAATAAGTGACGTTAGAAAACAAATAAGTGACATTAGAAAACAAAGTGACACTAGAAAACAAACAAGTGACGTTAGAAAACAAATAAGTGACATTAGAAAACAAAGTGACACTAGAAAACAAACAAGTGACGTTAGAAAACAAATAAGTGACATTAGAAAACAAAGTGACACTAGAAAACAAACAAGTGACGTTAGAAAACAAATAAGTGACATTAGAAAACAAACAAGTGACACTAGAAAACAAACAAGTGACGTTAGAAAACAAATAAGTGACATTAGAAAACAAATAAGTGACATTAGAAAACAAATAAGTGACATTAGAAAACAAACAAGTGACGTTAGAAAACAAACAAGTGACGTTAGAAAACAAATAAGTGACATTAGAAAACAAATAAGTGACATTAGAAAACAAACAAGTGACATTAGAAAACAAACAAGTGACGTTAGAAAACAAATAAGTGACATTAGAAAACAAATAAGTGACATTAGAAAACAAACAAGTGACACTAGAAAACAAACAAGTGACGTTAGAAAACAAATAAGTGACATTAGAAAACAAACAAGTGACATTAGAAAACAAACAAGTGACGTTAGAAAACAAATAAGTGACATTAGAAAACAAAGTGACACTAGAAAACAAACAAGTGACGTTAGAAAACAAATAAGTGACATTAGAAAACAAATAATTGTCATTAGAAAACAAATAAGTGACGTTAGAAAACAAATAAGTGACATTATAAAACAAAGTGACACTAGAAAACAAATAAGTGACGTTAGAAAACAAACAAGTGACATTAGAAAACAAATAAGTGACATTAGAAAACAAATAATTGTCATTAGAAAACAAATAAGTGACGTTAGAAAACAAATAAGTGACATTAGAAAACAAAGTGACACTAGAAAACAAACAAGTGACGTTAGAAAACAAATAAGTGACATTAGAAAACAAACAAGTGACATTAGAAAACAAACAAGTGACGTTAGAAAACAAATAAGTGACACTAGAAAGGAAATAAATGACATTAGAAAGAAATACAAATTATCATCCATGCCTAGTAGCCTTAATGCCTACCCACCCGCCCGCCCGCCCGCCCGCCCACACCCACCTGTAGGGCACATTGAGGATGCTTGAGCTGTGACTGTGTCGACCGAGAGAGTTCGGATGAAGCCCCGGCGACGACTTCGCCACAACGTTGCTGTTGCCGTGGTCGGGTTTCGCCTTGAGCGGGTTGCCACGGTGACCGTTATTCCGACTCGTCAACTGTCTACTATGGCCGCCGTTTGCGTCCGACTGCACCTTCAGTGGGTGGTGTCCGCCGTTTTTACTACTATCGTTCGCCTGGTGGCTTTCACCGACACTACTATTCGGCGACACCCGCTGCTGCGGGTTGCCATGGTTACCGCTACTCCGGCTGCCGAACTGGCCACGTTGACTATCGTGCCCGGTGTTAATACTGACTGGTTTGCTAGGGGGCACTGCGGGAGTGGCGTGTCCATTGTACGGAGGTCGACCCGGATACGACGATGGCAACGACGCGACGGTGGGGCGACTGTTGCCGTGGTTACCGCTGACGAGGCCGTTCACTTTCATTCCGTGTTTCACAACCTTCTTGACCTTGTGACCTATACGGGGGCCACTCGCTTTGATTTCTTTGGCACTGCAATGAACATAAGATGTTTGTTAAAATAATAAAATTACACATATCCACCACTGTCTGTAGCCAGGTACTCATTTATACAGCTGAGTGAACTGGAGCAATGTAGATTGAAAAACTTGCCCGAGGTTTTAATACTGCAGCATTCGAACCCGGGTTCTGTTAGTCGAGAGTTCGAAGCTCTACCTCTGAGCCACTGTGCTCTACATTGCTATTTTTGTTCCATTCAAAAACATTATACTTGACATTAAGTGAAACGAACACTAATAAAATGAGTAAACTATCAGAATCCTGATGTCAACATCATTGTACAGAATTCTTAAAATTCTTTATATTCCTGTAGACTAGCATTATTCAAATGCAGCAATTCGAAACATTTTATTCAAACAAATAAAACATTCATAGCCATGGCTGCGATAGCCTTGACATGATTTTGTGTAGTAATGTAGCAAAGGTTTAACAAATCACCATCCAAAGTGGTGAATTTTTAAATGAATTCACATTTCAATATAACTTGTAGTCAATGCCATCATAGACGGTGGCGAAAGACATTCAAAATGTCGATTTGATTTAAACACGCAGTTGCATGTGGTTTCCATGGAAACAGGCGATAACAAGGTAGACCAGACTTAACTGATAAAGGTAATGTAACCTATGTGAAACAACCTGACGAGACTTATACACAGTCTTCGCGATCACATCAATGTCATTCTACAGTGCTTGTTTGACATTACAATATAACTATCAATCCCCCCCACCGACTCAAATCAAGCACGTTGCTGTTATCTCCCGCGAGCCTTTCTGTCTGAAGTGCCTAGATCACAAAGACTTGAAGACGTTACAAAGTGCAGGGGACGCCATGACATGTTTTCAAGTCCTACTGAGGCAAGATTACAGCAACAAACAGACTGTCTTGACACTATTGTTTACACTGTCCCAATGGCTCCAGTCCACCTTTGTTCCACTCACAAATCCTTTGTTTACGCCCAACTACTTCCCGTTATAATGGATCACACACATGCTACTAAATCACTACAAAAATTAACCATCAACCTCACTCATCCATCAAACATATCACTTTGTCTTACAGCCGTAAAAATCTTAATTCAGCCGAGGGCAGTTTGACCTTTCTTTGACAATAAACATCTTACTACTTTACATTATCATCCTAATAAACATCTCGGTGACCTGGACGGACAATAAACCAGCTTAATGGCGGTGATGTAGAGCAAGAGAGACCCAGTGACACTACTTCAAGTAATGAGTAGGTCGGCCATTTGGACTGCTTAGATTAAGACATCTTTAATACCAATACAACAGAACACTTTTCCATGACAAAATTCAACACGAAACACAATTACATATTATTCACAAACACTGGTAAACTGATCTACTTCCCCTCGAACCATTCTGTCTTAGTCAAATTATAACCTGACTTGGTGAAATAAAAATTAAAAACCTATTAAAAAAATATTTCCTCAATAACACAGCATGATTCAATTAAAAAAATTCCGGCTGCTATTCGTCACAACAATTGAGTCAAAACAATATTTTATTGACCACAATTAAATTCAAGACTTTTCGAGATTACTTTGTAAAATTGAAGGATTTCATGGCCTTCAATTTGGTCCAATCAAATTTTAGGCTTTTCAAGACTTTCAAGGCCCCGCACGGACCCTGGAAGGGGACACACAGCCAAGGAATACAGAGATGAACAGGAACCCTCACCATGACTTCTTCACTTCACTCTCCAAGGCGGCCATGCGTTGCTTGGTGGACTGGTAGACATCGTCGTTGGCATGCACAGATATCTTGTGTGTGAGACTGCCGAGGCAATCCAGGGCGTCCCGCCTACAACGTCACAAATTCACACGTCATTCCTCCACTTTCAGCTTCATCTAGAGACACGTACACCCGTAACGTGGATGGGAAAGTTTTTGTTTTGAATTGGTAAAAAATTAATGAATAAAAACACTTATTTCATATACATGTGTTGTAAGTTATGCTTTGTACGCAATTGTATTAATTAGTTCATATAAATTTTGTTTTTTTATACTAACTGTTTTAAGAGAGCATACACTGCCCCAGCCAAGCGCACAAGCTTCAATTGGACTTTTAACACCCGGAAAGGGCCCAGTCCAGTACATGGAAGAAGCTGAAAGTATAATTTGTCGCGGTACAACAAGCAACGAACAAGCCGCTTCTTTATCTTGGCTCTCAAAGGAAGTGTCAACAATCTGCTTAGAAACACTGGCAATGTAATATATCATATGGAATACCATATCAAAATATTGGTTTGATGGTAACCAGACATATGATACACGGCGTAGCGCTTACATTTTCCCGGCATTATAAACGTTCCGATTGACGTTTCTGCGCATGCACAATAAATGTAAAATCATCAATGTGCAGTGAAAGGACAAACATTTATGGTACCTATAAATACCACGGGTTGTTCGTTAGGATCATGGATGTATATAACCTCTCAGCAAATTTATTTGTCGCAAATTAACACGAGGCAGACAAGTTTTGAAGCATATTTTGATAGCAAGCGTAAATCACGTGATTGGATTGCGCCATAATCCATGACAGTGAGTTATAAAAAAAACATATTTTATTGCATTGAAAAACATTTTAAGAAACTCTTCACAGTAATTATCACAGGAGAGTTAACGAACAGCCAATGGCATTTATACAAAACATGTTTTGTTGTTTCACTGGACGTTGATGATTTTACATTTACCTGACATGATACACGGCTTTAGTAGAATCACAATTTCCTCGAAGGGGTTCTCCAAAAGTTCAACACTGCAGTGTGATATACAAGATGGAGGGATGGCAACTTTTGGTAAAATTACAAATTGTTTTGAACATCCCCCATATGTCTACTACCCCTGAGAATTGACTGCCTCCATATTTCCACCAGCCATAATGACCAGACAACATAATCCAATTGCGGAATAAATACGTACTTCCTAGTCCATTCCATGCACAAGGCTAATGCATTTATGAAAAGGTCGCTTTTTTGCGTCTGAAACGTGTACCGAAATACACCCATCAGACACAACACTGTCATTACAGCACACAACATGCACTGAAATAAACTTCCTAGACTAGCAATAATTCCATGCCTTGAAACGTTCCCGTCCGCATATTATGTCAATGTGTTAATTTGGAAACCACATTAAACCAAAAAAATTCGGTCATCTTCAAATGTTGCAGTTTCTATATCTAAAGGTTCTATACACATGTCAGCAAGATAAAAACCACTCTTACTAGAATATTGTAAACTCCAGTACACATACAAAGGTAAACAGCTTGATGACAAAACTGTTCACCACCAAGAAACGTCAAGTACGGAAACCAAATTGACTTTTTTACACATTTATTCTTTTGACCAATCAGCACTTGTTTTGGTGTCACGTCAAATTTCTTGTACTTCTCTTCCCCTCAGCTGATTGTTTGGAGCCCCATCTTTTACTGCGTTCACGAGCTGTTCTCGTGCAGAATGTGCATGTTGTTGAAGATTACTCTTCCCTCTAAGTACACTGTATATATTATGCATTGCTCATGGTTTGTCTTAATTAAAAGTCATTTTGCTGTTGTCATTGACATGTTTACCCTAAACTGATTTATAGAACTTCCAGGAACTAAGACTTCTTGCATATCGCAGGGTTATATCCATTACCAGATCAACAACATATCAGTTTACCCAGAAACCACTAGTTTGACCTCTGACCTGCCCTGCCCTGCCGCATGCAGGTTTTGCCATGTTCACTGCAGCGACCTTCGACCTAGATCTTATCACCAGTGTTTCTCATCAAGTCCAACGCAAATTGGTCAAGATTTTATCATCTGTTTTCTCACCAAATCTAAGACAGTCTCAATCTTGTCAGATTTTTTTATTTCCTGACAGAAATGCCGAGATATTAAGAAGCGTGTATCATCTTGAACTGATAATTAAAGCGAAACAGACCTATAAAGACATGTCCATATAAACCAGACCTAACACAATTGTCAGAGAATTCCTTCATATGTTTCCACTTACTGTACAATTGTATAATCAGATGTGTAAATTGTAGCATACAAACCTACATCAGGTATCACGAGAAATAATCAACTGACAGAATTCATCACCCACAGTTGTCCAGCCCCAAGCCATGGCTACATGACAAAAATATTCAGATCGCTAGATAGCTTTAAGTTTTAATGATGGCCGCCATAATTTTGGCCTACGATGAAAAGTTTGAGGTCAGATTAATTCTCAGATCTGGGTGAGTCATACAGGTAATACTTACCTGGATAATCAAGATATTTTTTGATGTTGTATTGTACTGCTGCTTGTTTTTTGTGTGTCATTTTGGGGTTTATTATTATGTAAAAACTTGACGAAGCTTTAAATACTACTTGGGTACATTAATTTTATCACCACAAAAAACTGTAACATGAGAATTTGTAGGTCAATCACTCTGACCCAATATAATGCAGGTGATGTGAAAGATTATAAATTGTTCCAATGACATGCTGTGACATGCTTACTCGCAAGAGTTGGAGAACACAGAATAAAAACAGAAATAGGAACCAAGGCATCTGTTTTTCAATTCCATGATGCCTAAAATGTGTTTTGTCTGTTCATTGTTGTTCATTCATCTCTTTCATAAAAACCACATCACACATATTCCAACACACTGACTGACCAAATAGGTTTAAAAAAAAAATTGTTTTTAAAATTTAAGCATCTGATAGGACCCAGTTTTTTGCCTTTGTACTTAACATTTGAAATCAGAGGTAGCTTCAGCTTCATCGAAACATATATGGGACAATGTCACTAATGTCGCTACGAACTCTTAAACCATATTTTACACCTTAAAATAAATTCTGCTCCTTAATAGTGATCTTGAATACACGAAAACTGTTCACATCACGACGTGCTAGCGAGACATATTCACTGGTGTATAATGCAAATAGTGTCCTCTGTAACACGGCAATGAATATTTGCGCTTTGAAAAAAATTATTTGAAAAACAACGAACGGATTTTGTTTAAGGATGAATTTTCCTTTAAGAGTTCCTTATCTTAGTGAAGTGATCCCTGCGTGTACGTCAGACTTCATTCTTCACAATGAGATATCACAACAAACATATCGGACAGGCTTCCTTTGACAGAGAACAAAAACAAGAACCCACCTGATGTTGTCTTGCTGCACACACTTGTAACTGCCGTAAGGATCACCCTGGATGGAGGAGAGGCTGAAGTGAAACGTACAATAGCCCTCTGTGTTGTCACAACTCTTCTTCACCGGAATATGCACAATCTGCAAAGACAACGCAAATGTCACGTAGTTCCTACACAGCGCTGTACCCAATCGTCAGCGTTGCTTAAAGCGCTTTACACTTTACTGCCTGGCAGACCTGTTCAATCAAACTGTTAACACCATCTCGGCTCTCTGGGCAGGCCCCAGTCATGCTGCAATTAATGCTTGATGACTATTCACACACAAATATCCACCTATGTCTATAACCAGGTACTCGTTTATATAACTGAGTGAACTAGAACAATGCAGAGTGAAATGAAAACACTTGCCCCAGGTTTGACATGGCAGCACAGGATTCGAAGCCATACTGATCAGTTTGATTTGTAATAATACGTAGCGTTCAATATTGCACTCAACAGGCTTCTACAAACTAAATCACAAAAAAACCTATATGTAACAAGCAAACATTTTCCATTAATTTGATATCATCTGCTTTACAAAGGGCTGCTTGCAAAGTTCTCGAAAATTACACACTACAGTAAAATAAAAAAAACACCTTTGTTGGTAGCCTAGATGTTCATATAATATATACATAATCCACTAAAATACAAGCTACTCTCATTTTTGCATGGTTCAATTTAAGAAGTATTGACTTTATTAGCCCAGATACACAGCACAGATTGTATCAACATACAGAGACACTTATTGATCACACAATCATGAAATGTTTCGTATTTTGGAATAACAAAGACATCTAAATTAGACATGCATTGGCACTAGATCTTAAAAAAATACTGCTTCATAATCAATTACCAATCAAAGTGGGGGGTAGTAACATCAACAAAAGTACAACATTTGTTTCTAGTCATGTGCCTGAGGTTATTACTTAAGAAATGTTGCACCATGTATTTGAAAAACACCACGAGTATTATTAATATTAACCACAAACATCTAATGTAGGTTGATTTAAATCGCTGTAGACACAATCACATATTTTCAACTATGTGTAACCTGTAATTTGCTACAGGCCTGCCAATTCCTAAGTTTGCTTAAAGTGTACAGCTAAATGTAAGTAGTTTATTTATAACGAAACTACACGTGCAAGTTTGATCATTCCGAACTTAAGCCTACGTCACTAAATCTTACGAATGTGTACAAACACTTGACAAACAATGGCCTGCTACATCGTCCCTCAGATCACATGATACATCAACAAAACACCGAAGATTGAAAACAAGATATGGTTACACAGTCCAGCAGTTTTGACCGGGACAACTGGTAATAGTCAACAAGTTCTGTAAAGATGATGACGGCGATGATGTATATATAGTGTTTTATTACAGCCTGTTTTTATTATACACTCTGTGAATTGTATTACTATTAGTACTGAATAGAGTTTGATACCAGTGTATATGTAACATAGCTTTATGTAGACACCCGTCCACCCGTCATTTGGACGGGTAAAAACGAATAAGGAAGGGTAGAAATATGGGTGGACGGGTAAACAAAATAAAGGAGCAAAAAAGGTCTTCCAAACCATAGATATTGTTAGTTATGCCTTGAAAGTGAGAGTAAATGGTGTTGTTCATCAAGCACATTTGAAAGTTTGTAAACTAGCTTAACACTTAACATCCATGTGTCCACCAAAACATGAGTGACTGGCAATAATGTTATCCTGCTTAAAGCCCTAATATGTAAAGTTCATTACTATATGTCAGATCCTTATCATGCAGTCAGGCAGTGTGTCTACAAGTTGGTGGTAAGAGGTCACGTATCTAAGTGAAACCCACCACCCACCGACAGTTAATGTGCGTGCCTGTGTGTACTGGGTGTAGGCGTAGATTTATACCAGTGAACTATACCAAACTGTGGTATCAGTTTCACCATAGGACAAAAGGTTCCAGCCGCAAGTATGTCTCAAGGCTGAGATCTCGTGACAACTACATCCTCCGTCACTATTTCTTACCTTTACAACACTATCACTGGGTGGGGACGCAATGTAGAAGATATTTAATTTTTTTATACAATTAATACTAATATTTACGAACGAAGATATGATTTTACAATTTTTATAACGCTAATGTGACTGGTTTATAATATTTATTCATAATGTTGATTACAATATTTTTAATATAAGATGAATGGTTTATAATATTCATAATACTGATTTTATGATGAGTAATTAAACTGTTATCAACCAAGATATACGCGACAGATGTCACTTGTCTATATTTGAAAAACACCACGAGTATAAATATTATTAATATTTAAATGCCACATTAAAAGCTCCAAAGTTATTGATCCATTTGCAATTTGTATGATGAGAATAAAAATGGTAAGTTTAGTAAACACTGATCGTGCAGAAATCACATCCGGCAACTATATTTACACCTGAACCTTTTCTATAAATAGCCCATTCAAGTTTTGCACTTTACTTCCTGGTAGGTTTCGTATCAAGTAAGGTCATGTTTTTTGGTAGAGTCAGACTTCCGGTACTGGATTGTCGTGGGACAATAACAAAGCTCTGTCTAGACTCTAGAGCTCCAAAGACTCTCGACTCTTGAGTCTGGCTGGCACACTGTAGTTCTGGTTTCTGAAAAACCATTGACGTTTCACAGGAAACTGGCATGTTTCACTTCCTGTAGGACACAGTGGTTTCCAAAATCTGCTCACTACATAGTTCTGCTACACACAAGGGGTTTTCCAGGTGTGTTCACGTTTGGAAACAGGGGTTTCACATAATGACTTAACTATAGGACAGAAGTGTTTGCAAAATGACTTCATAATAGAAATGAAATTGTTTCACAGAAATGACAAATGTTATGGATTTCCCCAAACGACAAAGTTTTCCAATATTATTGTCCTGCTTGACTGAATGATGAACTATAATTTCATAAATTTGTCATTTTATTGAGTATAGGGCAGTTTTTTTTAATATAACCTGGTATGTACATTATAATATGGAGAGCTTGGTGATTTATTTGGTTTTGCCTATGACTAGTTAATGATACTGGAATACACTTCTACACATATTACATTACTAATGATATCTGCAGTACAACAACTAAGTACTACACATAATGAATTATGATAGGGAACATGTGTAAGCGTACACTAACTGCATTCATTGAACACATTAATGTTCTGAAATAAAAAATTGTTATCTAGTTGGTAGCACAAAACATAAAGATTATTAATCATTAACTTGCACACTTTTTAAACTGTTTTTAAATATACAGATTCCATAAACCGGAGAAAATATTACACTTCTGTTCACCAATTGTTATGTGTCAGAAATAGTTCTAATTTATGTAAATTACAAGTAGAACTGTTTTCTAGAAATTCATTACTTCACCCAAGGGACTAATTTGGTTTTCACCTTGTGCTAAACAAAACAAACGCACCCAGTTCCATGAGTACAGAAGGGTTTTGGGGCCAGCATTTATATGCAGAATCTGAACGCCCCAGAAGTGCTCTACCGGTGTTACAAATCATGTCTGTACAACAATCGGTGGCTGTAAATATCTACCTCTGCCAGACAAAAATACATATTAAGTGCTGTGCTCTCTGGCAACAAGACTGAACAATTATTCACCAAAACAGCCACAGGAAAACCTGAGCCACACCACAATGGAATGTTATGTGCTGTCTCCTTTTTGCATGTCGCATTGCCCTAAGGGGGCACACCAGACCGCCACACTGGCCGTCAAGGCCAGGTGATGGTTGGTACAAGGTAGTCAGGGAGGATGTACATTGTACAGGTCGCTCAGTGTCATTACAAATCGGGGCGCTTTTGCAGAATTCAGACCCACCTCAATTTTGCCATTATAACTGTATCTTTGTCAATGTTTGATACTTGATTTTGTTAATTCAATCATTTGACATCATCTTGCGCATATAAGCGTTTTATAAACAGTGCGTCTTAGCAGACCTTTGAGATCAAAAAGACAGCGTGGTCGGCATAAACAAACTGTTTATCTTTCATTCCATGTGCACGGCGCAGTAACATATGCACCGGTGCGCTTGCGACTGGCACAAATTGGAACGCTGTTTCGGTCTCAAAATGCAATATTTTTGAAACATAAATATATCTGGGAATGCTGATTGATCATGTTTAGGATTAGAGTTTGTATGAGGTATCCAGTATAGGCAAATATACAGTTATAATGGCAAAATTGAGGTGGGTCCGAATTCTGCGTAAGTGCCCAAATTAGTGCACCAGTTGCCTTTGAATACATTCCGTTCAATAACTGTAAAATGTTTTAAGTGTTTAACTGACCGAGAATTAAATTAAGCACTTACTATCTTAGTCTTACAATTATTGTTCCAAAACGTGAAAACATTGGTATCACTGTGACACCCAGTCTTATTGTCTGTCTGTCTGTCTGTCTGTCTGTCCGTCCGTCCGTCCGTCCGTCCGTCCGTCCGTCCGTCCGTCCGTCCGTCCGTCCGCAGTACTATGCACCGCTAGTAGTGTGACTGTACTCACCCCATGCGATCCTGTAAACTGTATATTTGGTCTCCGGCTCATGCCATTCTGAAACAGAAATCATGTCTCACATTAATAACCGGCAGCCAACAAGAGTGCTCTGTTTTCACTCACAATGACTGACAACCTCCAAGACATACCTGTGCACAGGTGGTCTTTGTAACTGTCTCAAACAACCGCTTACACCAATTCATATACATCACCTCCTATTCACAACTACCAAACACGTGAATTTGTAATGCAATGAAATACATACTAAACATAACATTTCTTAGTAGATCTGTGTTCAGTTTCATAACTCAAGTAACATAATGTTGGAGACGTACACCTATCATTCTTGCACACAGACATTAATATCTGCCCCATTAATCGATAAACACTAAAACATTGACCACGACAAATATTAATTCATCTCGTACATCTGCAAAGCACAAACACAAAACCATCTGCAGTAGTCATTTATCAACTTTAATACATCTGCTATGGTAATCTATAAACTCTAAAACGTAAGAAGAACATAAAGGTTGTAACAACATCTTTCCCAAGTGCTACTGCAAACCTGACTACATATGACAAACCACCACTTTTTTAGTCAAAATTGACGCCAGTGTTGGTTTTTGACAAGGAAATACCTCGACAAAAATGTATGCTTCCGGCACCGAAACACACTCACAGAAATGTGTCATCAGATCCGAATGCGTCTAGTTGTGATACGTGGGCATACGCACGCATAATAAACATACTGCGGGATACCAAATCTGACACTTGCCACCCAAGCATTGATCAATAGTTAAAAAACTGGGACAACTCCAGTTACAACAGATGCTGCCTGTGGTACACATCAGCAACCAAGTACAGATGGGGTAAAGTATTTGTGACCCCAGCTGACCAAATGAGTGATAAGTAGGAAATACGTGGACATATGTTTTTTACATATTTAGAAAGAGGAGATATAGTATGTTACAGTGTTAACAAAATTATGTCTCTACTATAAAAATTGTCGTGATGTCACTTTAGGTGTGGTAGGAACCCGTCAAAAAGTAAAACTGGAGAAAATGGCCATTAAAGAAGAATTTTGTGCTATATAACCAAGAGGGCTTGCATTAGATTGCATTAAAAACAACATTTAACTATGCATAAATCAAAAAAATCCTCCCATCTGGCTTTAGATGGCACCCACACCAAATGTCAAATCCCGAAATGTCACTCATTTGGTCAACCGCCTCAACCCAGGTCACATTTGCTTGATTCAACAGCTAATAACCTACCCTGGTAGTATGTTACGTTTTTATTTAAAATTTCCCATTTCTTGGTGTCAACAACATAATTAAATAACACTGAATCAGGATGATGGCATTTGAATTGTCAGTATTTGACATTTTTCTAAAAAAAGTTAAATACAAAAATCTGTATATTTTACATACAAAAAATTAATACATATTTACATACATCATGGATGTACCCTGGATGTACAATGGGTGTTGGTGTAGATGGATAGATCAGTTCTACCATCGAGGGCAACATAAAACTCCTTGTTTATATGAAACATGACCTGGAAACCCCAGATTCTGCGCGTAATATCCAATTTCCTTTCTACGAAATCTCGGGGAAATGGGCAAAAACGTCTGGTAGCATAACTTCTAGGCACTATCTAGGTACGAAGCTTTGTAACGTACCACTGCAGATTGTTTATGACTACACATATTCCAGGAAATAGAAATAACAGCTACGGCAGATTGTGATAAAATGTACAATATCTACACGCAGGGCTTTATGTAGAAGAACAATTCTACCAGTCACACATTTTTGGTGGACACGCAGATGTTAACTCATATAACATGAAACAAACCACAAACACATATATGATATCCATTTTCAAGCCATGTATATACATATATAATATATGCTATTTATCTTGTTTTATAATTTATCTATTTATTATTATTTTTATTGTAATTAATGTTTTAAAATATTTATTCAGTATATTTATTTTTATTAAAAATATTTATTCACTATATTTTAACGCATTACGCAATGTATAAGGTAGTCGATCAGATTGTTTAGAACATGTATGTTTCACAATACACTTGCGTTAGCAATCATGACCCTTAGGGAGATAAAATCTATTATTTTTTAAGATCTTTTTTACTCCTTTATTGTTTACCCATCCGGTGATATTTCCCAGTCCACATCAGGTGTCACTGGTCCAAATGACAGGTCTCTGCAAAACGCTATGTGACTACAACCCTCCTGACTATGTACCCTGTGACTGGCACACTTTAATCTAGGTCAACCACCCCTTTTTGGACAACAAACTGCAGTCAAAACACCCTGGCAACAGGCCAAGGCCAATACCACTGATGCCAGGTAAACATGACAGAAAACTACCTAATAAAACAGTCAGCATGAGCAGTTATTACAACAAACTGCCCTTAAAAGGCAGACACAGAATTACTCACTTCTAAATGTATATATTACATTCATATGTATAAGAAAAACAGGTAAGTTCTTATATAGTGCAGTATCCGGTCCTCGGGACTGCTCAAAGCGCTTTTACACTTTAATATTTACTTTAATTAAGACTGCTTAATGACACTGAAAATGTTGTAAATAATATTGTTTACAGGTGGTTTGTTTACCAAGCCTACAATGGTATTTACTCTTTACATAACGTTACACGTAATGTTTACGTGGACCCTATTGCTGGCTTCAAATCTTATGTAAAGCCATCTCTGTTACACTCATCGTACGACTTATCTAATAGTTCCATGATGTAATCTTTAGGCATATTCAATACACTTTATTTAACGCCAGTAGCATAACAAAATGCTGACACTGGTTACTGTAATGGTTATTGGATCAAAATAAAGACATTACTTAGAATCCACGTATTGTTAGCCAAATTCGTTGTAAATGAAACATCATTTACTGTTGCTTTAAGTCATTCACTGTGAATTAATTAATAAACAAATGACCAAACAAATGACCAACCAAATGAATACCAATTGAAAGGAGCAACAAACTTAACACCATGTGACATGTTTAACTATCAGATATCTTTGTCTGTTCATTTAAAGTTGTAAACATTTCTAAAAAAAAGGATCATAAACATTGTAATCTTAACATTACATTTACAGTATATATTATGAAGTGGCACAGACTTAGGATTATTTGACAGAATTTTCTTTGTCCAAAAAAATGTATACACCCTCAAAACATTGTATACACCCTCAAAAAAAATGTATACACCCTCAAATAGCCTATTTATATTTATAATTATTATGTCTGCATTTCTGCAGCGTACCGTATTAATTATGGCAGTCAAAACATTCCATGAGTTAACAATAATCAGACACAGTCCTCTAGACACCTGTAGACATAATGTCTGCCTGTAAAACAGCTATGAAAGAATTTTATTGGAGCACAAATCTTGATACTGGTGCAGAAATACACACGATATATACGTTAGGTGTCATAAAATTGTTTTTACCGTCGCTACAGAGGCGTGACTTCGCCTGGTACTTGTACACTATACTTTCTGTCAACATGTACGTCACACTGTCAATGTGTAGGTGTTGGACATAGACTATGGTGTAAAAAGGCTGACGTGACGTCAATTGCCGACCCCCTACAGGCGGGTGACAAAACCACAGATTGAAAAAGCCCCCTGCGGACACCAAGCGCCTTTGTCGCTGAAAGAGTTAAATAAATACACTTCCATAAACTACTGCTTAGCACATGTCACCTACCACCCAACCTCCCCACTTCACCCACACTCCCCACTCCACTATACCTCCGCACTCCAACCAACCTCCCTACTCCACTATGCCTCCGCACTCCATCCAACCTCCCCAATCCACCCAACTTCCACACTCCATCCAACCTCCCCGCTTTACCTAACCTCCCCACTTCACCCAAACTCCCCAATCCGCCCAACCTCCGCACTCAACCCAACCTCCGCACTCCACCCAAAGTCTGCACTCCACCCAACCTCCACACTCCACCCAACCTCCGCACTCCACCCAACCTCCGCACTCCACCCAACTTCCGCATTCCACCCAACCTCCCCACTTCACCCAACCTCCCCCCTCCTCGCAACCTCCGCACTCAACATAACCTCCGCACTCCACCCAACCTCCACACAACCTCCGCACTCCACCCAACCTCCGCACTCCACCCAACCTCCGCACTCCACCCAACCTCCGCACTCCACCCAACCTCCGCACTCCACCCAACCTCCGCACTCCACCCAACCTCCGCACTCCACCCAACCTCCGCACTCCACCCAACCTCCGCACTCCACCCAACCTCCGCACTCCACCCAACCTCCGCACTCCACCCAACCTCCGCACTCCACCCAACCTCCGCACTCCACCCAACCTCCGCACTCCACCCAACCTCCGCACTCCACCCAACCTCCGCACTCCACCCAACCTCCGCACTCCACCCAACCTCCGCACTCCACCCAACCTCCGCACTCCACCCAACCTCCGCACTCCACCCAACCTCCGCACTCCACCCAACCTCCGCACTCCACCCAACCTCCGCACTCCACCCAACCTCCGCACTCCACCCAACCTCCGCACTCCACCCAACCTCCGCACTCCACCCAACCTCCGCACTCCACCCAACCTCCGCACTCCACCCAACCTCCGCACTCCACCCAACCTCCGCACTCCACCCAACCTCCGCACTCCACCCAACCTCCGCACTCCACCCAACCTCCGCACTCCACCCAACCTCCGCACTCCACCCAACCTCCACACTCCACCCAATTAAAAGTAAACCGTCTGATTGTTTTGAAACAAAATTATATAATATCTACTGGAAAATATGAAGTGAAATCTTGTTCACAAAATCTCATAATATTTTATTTTTATTTTAGCGATGTGTAAAAAATGAATTTCTTATTCAGACAGGGCCAAAGGCAATCAGTGTTAAACATGTTTAAAAAGACAGCACATGCATGCATACTTAATGCATGCAAACATGTATGGTATATTAAATATCTAATATAAATATTACAATAAATTAATTAAAACCAACTACATGTAAATAAAAAATTAAAACCATAAACTTGGTATTTAAAACAACACATCTGAATCCATATTATATACAAAGAATATGTTTACACAATATAATATTAATTAAACAGATCAATCAAACTAATCATCGACACTATAACACAAAATTACGTAACCGATGGAAAATATGTTAAACAATAATATAAAAATGCTGCACAATTTGCTCCAACCTCATACCCATATTGTAGTTTGCACAGTAGAGTGGGAATAATTAAATATAACACCATTACTTTACATTAATGACAACAGTACCCAAGCTTCCGCCACTGAACAACCCCAGGTTGTGACAAATGTAACACAGTGCACCCTTCCCTTGATATGACGTCAATCGACTGGGATCTCAACTGTGACGCAAATGCACTTGGTACCCAAGTATAGCCATGCTATTTATTAACGGCACTGACAGTAGACTGTCTCACACACACACACACACACACACCCCTCGCTTGTCACACAAAGAGTTGACAGCTCTGTGACCAGGGCACATAAAGTGGTAGAGGTAAACAGAAGCTATGACTTACCCCCACACCCCGCCCTGCACGCAATCGTGGACATTACTTACTGCGTCTTGCATTGGAAAAAAAAAAAAAAAAAAACACCCCTGGGCCAGGTACTTTGAGTGACAGAATCGGGGCTTCAGACTGCGGTAAAGGTCACATTGCCACCTAGTGGCAAAAGGTCACGACACTGTATGACTGCGCAGTGGCAACAGGGAGTGTCACATTTCTGTTGCAAAAGCCCAGCATGTGTGACAATAATCAGAATATGTTACAAATATAATATTTTCTAAACACCCGGGGATCATCTCGCTAATGTTGTTAAGAGGTCTTAAACGTGATTTTGCTCATTAAAATCAACTCAATCTTAACAGTCATCCTGAAATACCTGGACACTACCAACACCATTGTGTGCCATGGAAATAGTGCCCTAGGTAATATGGCAATGGACCTTTTCATTTTGAAACAACTCATTTAATTTAACAACGAACTTTGTTTAATGATAAATCCTCCTTAACAATAGTTCTTTATCTCGGTGGAATGGTCCCCAGAATGTACTACAAGACACAAGAACTAGACCATGTTACAGAACACTGGTCCTAGCCAGTATGTGTTACAAAGCAAGAGAACTTAAATATGTAATAAGACATCAAAAACAGAATAATATTCTGGATTTGAATATATAATAACATATTATTATGTTATACTATGTTAATTATATTAACATATAATATATGTTACAAGACACTAGAACCAACATATGTTACAATCACTAGAACCAGAATATGTTTCAAGACACTAGAACCAGAATATATTCCAAGACACTAGAACCAGAATATGTTACAAGACACTAGAACCAACACATGTTACAAGACACTAGAACCAACACATGTTACAAGACACTAGAACCAGAATATGTTACAAGACACTAGAACCAGAATATGTTACAAGACACTAGAACCAACACATGTTACAAGACACTAGAACCAGAATATGTTACAAGACACTAGAACCAGAATATGTTACAAGACACCAGAACGAACCACAATATATGTTACAAACACAAGACAACAAAACCAGAACTTGTCACACGAAATCCGAAACACAACCACCTTCAAACAAGAAGCAAAGACAATACCAACTGAACGGTCACATATGTGACCCTCACATAAACTATACTGGGAAAGATGAGTTGATAACTACCAGCTGCTTATCAGTATGCGTGGGCGAGTGTTCTGTCGTGCACAGAAGCATGCTAACACGCACTCGTTAACATACAGGTGTGTTGGCAAGCTGGTGAGTAACCACACAACAAACGCACGCATTCCACACAGCAGGACAAGCTGTACACATAGCTGAGACGAACCCAGCAACAAAAGACACCCAGTCAAACCAATGCTTCAAGTGCAACGTTTTATATGGCAACATGACTGCGTACGTCATGTAGTAAAATGCTTAACGGCAACCAGCCTTTCAAAAATGTCGACGGACAGCTAAAATCGTCAGCACTAAATGCATAATTCAACAACAATACTTGTTTATCGGAGTCGCTTCTCCTATGCATTGATCAGCTCAGTGCAAACAACTTCCATAATGACTAGGCTGGATGTGGTTCTACGAAACATTCAGACCTTTCAAGTGCCTGGATGCACTGGGACTATAAAACAATGCCGTCACTTACTACGTGAACTCTGTATAAGATCGAGTACATTCTCGAGGCATTCTGCACTGAATGTGCTCAAAATTGAGCTGGATATTGTTCAATATTGACCTTGGACATACAGTATTACTGGTCTGTGCAATTGTGGCATTTTATTAAAATTTCATACACTGCATAGATTATTGTAAAAAAAATTAAATTGTTGTTTCAAGTAGTACTTTTTTTAGTTCTCATTATTTTATCTGCCATTTTGAATATATGGCACGCAGGGCTGGCCAAACTGAATATGTGAATTGCCTTTTTGGCATAGAATGCAACATACATAATTTTTAAATGATTTGTTTAATTGAACTATCAACTAACGATAGAGTAAACCAACCAAAATTATATTAAATTTGTTCACCATATTGCAAAACAAAATATTCAACAATTGTTCTAGTTCACATGGAAAGTTGTTTTTATTGTGTGTGTTTATATTATATATATATATATATACATATATACACGTGCATGCGTGTGTGTGTGTGCACATACATATGTGCATGCACATGCACGTCCGCATGTGTACATCCTTATGTTTTGAGGTAAAGAATCTGATTAGTGTTGATACTTAATTTATAGTTTAACCACTTTGAATTCCAAGACAGTTGCCAAAACCTGCCATGCCAAACATATTTACTCTAATGAGTACGTTCATTGTTGACTCTGAATTGCTGCTGTTTATTACATAAAATCTTCTTTAGATCACACAGAAAGTTTTCAATTGCGACATCTGGAGAACTGATGAAGGATAGAATATCACTTATCAGAATGTACATTGCCACTCAAACAACACCTATTATTAGAAACAATCGATGATAAAATAGGTTTCAAGTCGTCATTCACTGATTAAATGTACGGGAGATAGAAAGCGTGGTGGACTGATTATGTGACAGCGTCATGACAATGTTACGGCAAATTCACAAACACATAACAATACAGTGATATTAAAAAAGTGTGTACTTTAAAACAGATCTGGGTGGGCAAATAGGGGCAAAATTAGACTTTATTGTGCAAGGTTCATGAATACAATCTAACCTTATTGAATAATTGTTATACTGTTTTAGTTTTTTTAATACATGTATATCTGTATATCAACTTGATGTAGATGTATTTAGTAAATATCTAGTTTTAATAGTTTACATGTACATTTTATGAAAACACCACAGAAAAATTATTTAGATGAGGGATAATAATGGAAATGTATAATATTACGACATGACAATAAAAACTCATTATCTTAGTTTATACCACTATTGTAATTCACGAAATGGCGCAATTACCAACCAAGCAAGGTATTTAATGATTTGAATGTTCCTGTTTCGCGACTAAATGTAATTTGGAAAAAACGAGTTTCTTTTAAATCAATCACGTCACGTGAAACAAAATGACTCCTCTCCGAATGCAGCTCCAGTGCGTTTTAATGACAGTGTTCTTTTTACACAAAGTAATTTACTTGGCCACTGGCTTTGTGTGCCACCAGACCAGTCTGGCTGGGAAACAGATCCAAGGACTCTTTTTCAGTTTCAATCAAGCAAGCACCCATACTGCTGTCATTACGTGAAGCTAGATTTACAGGCCCGAGTGATTTTATGGCCATCCTACTCCGCAGAGTGTGCATACATCTCTGCTTGGTGCCGGTTGCGAAGTAACGATCTTTTGTACGGATCTATCCATCCGCTTTCAAATGGTGCCTAGGAAAGTGAGGATTGTGTGACCTTTTTCTGGAAATGTTTGCATCCGATAAATTAGGAGGGTTAATGTTTATGTATTACCGTACTAGAATTACCAACTGTTGGCAGGGAATAGGACCAACAGAATGGCTAATCTGCAGAATCTATTCAAAATCGTCAGTCTGGCTGGGTTAAAACTGAGGCATATCAGGGTTTTAGCCGATCACAGAATATATCTAGCTGCACGTTTTACTATTAATAATAGTGTAACTATAAAAAGTTAATTTAAATAACATGCTTGCAATACAGTACAGGAAGCCAGATAATTGATTTGGGGCTGATATAACTTGATTACACCACCAACTCCACTCTATTACATTAACGGGTTGTCATGGTAATCCATTTGAAGCCATTGCATCACGGGTCACATGATCGCCCACAGACAGGAAGCCACAAGACTACGGAAACGAACGAGACTAATAGCAATAGAACAATATTCCAAGAACTTCTTCCTCCATTTCGACTGTCGCCTTTGTATTAGTCAGATCTAAATGACGTTATCTGATCCGAGCGTGTCATTCACCAGACTTCACTGGTGGGGTAGAGACAACAGCACTCTGTGTCACATAATTACCCCGTGCGTGAAGTATTTAAGTTTTTACTTGGACCCAACATAGACATAAGGTTGTGGGATTGAACATACAGATTTTACACTTAGTGTCTGGGTTTGCCAGTGGTTTAGGATTTTAAACCAGTACAGTTCTTGGTTACAGGCAGGGAGGGGATTAAACCAATGCCTTACTGCACGGTGCACGACTGATACAAATGGGCAAAATCGCGATGCTTACAGAATATTGTTTTGCCAAAAAATCGTGTAGTATCACTTCTCTAATGTTCTTTTGTGCAAACAACCATGGTTTTAATTTATTCTTCTGATTCATAGTGATCATGTACTGAAAACCACCAACAGCAGAATGCACCATTGAGATATTTTCACTGGTGTGTCACAGAAATAGTTTCCTTGATGAAATGGTGGTCAGGCAGCATTTTAAAAACGCTCTTTAATGATTCTGTTTAGTAATGAATAAATATTTTCATTTTGAGTTCATCAGCCATACAAAATAGCACGGCTTTATGCAGTAAAACCCTCCAAGTTGGCAACCGAGTGAGACCTCCCTCTCATGGAACCTGATGACGGAAGGCTTTTTTCAACATTTTATTTTACCCAATAACTTCCCAGTCGTGGCCCCACCCAAACTTTATACCCCGGTTTAAACTATGATCAGCTTCTACATCCAGCCTAACCACAAAAATGTACAAGAATTTGCAATTGAAGCAACTTCTGCTTTATTAAGTATTTCATTCAGCATAATTAAATGGAATTTTATGCGTAATTAAATTTACCATGCCGAAAAAGAAGAAATTCACCAAGTTTAATCCTGACATCAAATACGACAAGACCAAGAGCTTCTGTCCGACAGCGGCACAAGATTTAAAAAGTAACAAAAACACTGGAGATGTACCACGAAATCGCGAGAATGGAACATCTGGTTACAATCGACAAGTACAGCAATCTAATGTATCATAAAGGAGGTTACTTGAAACAGAGCTAAGTGCATTTGTTGTGCTTCACAGACAGTTGATTTGATCAGTGTTTGCCGACTGGCAGCATGAGGACTGCAGTGGATGGAATAGATCCTACTTCCACCCCCAGCCTCGCGAGGTAAAACAACACCGTCTTTCCAAGAACCACTGTCCTTCCATGTCTCACATGAGAGAGCGCAGTGGCTCAGGGGTAGAGCTTCGGACTCTCGACTACGAGAACCCGGGTTCGAATCCTGGCTGCGGTGTTAAAACCTTGGGCAAGTTTTTTCACTCTACATTGCTCCAGTTCATTCAGCTGAAAAAATGAGTACCTAGCTATAGACAGTGGTGGATATGTGTACGAGCAGCCTTCGCGCATTAATTGTAGCATATGGCTGGATGCTTCCCAGAGAAGCCGAGATGGTGTCTGAGTGAACAGGTCTGTCAGGGAAGTAAAGTGTCAAGCGCTTTGAATGGTCCCGAGGACTGGATACTGCGCTATATAAGAACTTGCCTTTACATGAGACAGTGTCAGCTGTAAAAGCTGTACATGAGAGTCAAATAAATTTCAACCGGCGCACATCCAAACATGTGTGCTTACAACAGTCTCGGAGTGAGTATTTAAATGGATACTCCAGTCAGTGGGGGATTCGCACCATTTACTTACATCCGTATACTATATTGGTTATGCGTAGTAATTGTGCACAAAGATAGTTAATAAACAATTAATTATAGTATAAATGTGTCAGAAACACTCCATGTTGGATTTAGGGTGCTGCCATATTGAGACTTATGCGCCAGTGACGTAAACCGCTTACGTCACTGGCGCATGGACGTTCAAACATCCAACGTCTGTCCAATGGTATTTGATGTATCCAGTACGTCGCGGATTGCTTACGTCACAATTATTACCGAAGATTCCGCCAATCCTTGCCTTTTTTTCAACAATGCGCCCGTGACATAAATTATTTGGGTTTCGTCACTGACTCACTGGCGCATAAGTCTCAAGATGGCAGCGCCCTGAATCTAAGATAACATGTTTTTGATCCCATTAAACTACAACTAATTGTTTATTAACGATCTTTGTGCACAGTTACTGGGCACAACCAATATATAGTATACATATATAAGTTAATACTGTGAACGTCTTACTGACTGGAGTATCCCTTTAAGTAACCGACTTAAATTGTTATCTCGTAGCTGAAACACTTTAAATGTTTTTCAACTTGTATAACTTTCGTTAAATTTCAAACGTTTTATATAAACAAGGACTGTTATGCATAGAAAATGTATTATTACCATTTACGTAAGTAATATGCTCTGATGTCACAATAATGGGCCAGAGACAAAACAGATCCCACAGTCCACTTAACATTCAGTCCACATAGACTAATACATCAAGTCATTAAAGTTTTAATTTCTCCAGTGGCTGCACTAAATGCCAACACGATCACGAACGATCCGAAATCGCCCTGGAGGGATTCAAGAACAATGGCACTGACTACAACCACGTAGCATGCAGCAATCATACATCCTAAGGACATTCTGCATTGACATCTTAATAACATATTTTACTTCTATAATTAGTCCACTTCTCTATTTTAAGCATCTCTGAATGGACTTGTCTAGATTTAACGTACTTTATAATTTTTTTTTTTTTTTCTTAACGGATATATATAACTTATTGGTAGAAAGCAACACTTTTTAAATAATGAGTATTTTCCACAGACTTAGCAATAAAATGTGTAATTCTGATCTACACAGAATTTCACGCAATATACGTGAATGTACATGGATTTCAACCCAAAAAACTGTGGCTAGACTAAGCATGACACGTGACATGAGACCCAGGACCAACAAAGTATCACAGGACTTACTTGCTGATGGAGACACAGAGAGTTCTTACGTAATCCTAAGAGGACTGTGTTATTCCTGGTTAGTCAACCCTACTCCCAGACGCCACACACTGACAACAGCTAAATATACCTTGCCACAGCACTGTATAATCAAGGACAGCCCCACCTGTATGTACATTCCAACATTCCCAAAAGACATCCACAGATTCCACGTATGTGGTATTTATAATACTTTTAATCAATTCAGCGCTCTATATATATATATATATTTGTTTTCTTGTTTAGGGATGATGACCATGACATCACTGATATATATATATATATATATATATATATATATATATATATATATATCTTCTTGTTTAGGGATGATGACCATGACATCACTGATATATATATATATATATATCTTCTTGTTTAGGGATGATGACCATGACATCACTGATATATATATATATATATATATATATCTTCTTGTTTAGGGATGATGACCATGACATCACTGATTTGTCGCATGTAGACGACTGTGGCTGATAAGGCAGATTTGGGCACGAAAAGTTCTGTCGCAATTCGGACATGGAAGAGTAGTAATAATATTAATATATATATATATATATATATATATATATATATATATATATATATATATATATAATATATATATATAATATATATATATAATATATATATAATATATATATATAATATATATATAATATATATATAATATATATATATATATAGTGTTATACACACACTTAACTTGTGAGTGGTAGCATCACATGCTTGCAGGGTAAACAGATATAAAACCACTTGAATAAAACCACCTAGCCATAACCGAACTTGATAAAACCACTGGAGAAAACCCACCTAGCCATAACCCAACTTGATAAAACCAGCGAATTTATGACCGAGTAGGGTTTTACCAGTTGTTTTTTTCCTGTGGGGTTTTGTGGTTAATTCAGATGGCAGTGATATATGCGTACTACAACTGAGAGGGTGTTCCTTTAACCTGACTTATGTTAGCCCTCTACCTAGGCCAGGTACAGTAAATATGATTATAATGCACACACATCAGCTACCACTCATGTTACATTCTGTTTACACGCCACCGTCTCTGAACAGAAGACGTCCTTATAAGTACAACTCTGTACACACAAGTGTCTAAAACGACATCACCTCAGCACAATATTTACATAGACCATGGTGGTAACATGACTTTTAGTAGGTGGTAACATGACTTTTAGTAGACTCGCTTCCACACCACATAATCTGAATATCAACGAAGCTGATTCAATTATGTGATTGGCTAATAATGACATTGATAACTTAAGATTTCTTCAGACATCCAAGCAGTATGTGCAACAACTGCATAGAAATAAACAGAAAAATAACAACTACACAAAGTTTAACCCAGAAATTTCATTAGATGTCACTAATTCAAATCAATGTTCTCTATTCAACAACGAAAAACGAAAAGTGAGTTTTAGGCTATCAGTTAGCACAGTGGGGGGCAATCACTGCCAGGTCAGTGTCTTGGTTGAACCCAATACACTCCACATGGCGTGGGGAGGGGTGATAACCCAAATACCCTGAGGTCTGACCCATTTCAACACATAAACACCAGGTCACTGTAGGGCATATGGAAAATATTCTGTTACATTCACATTTCCTGCCATATTATGTAAACATGCAGATAGAATTGGTTAAAATGTGGCATAGTGCCATGGGAAAGGGCACATTTAACAACCCCTATGGCCCAAGCAATAAAACACGTTTCAGCTGTTGCCTGTTGTCATCTAATGATTTAGGTATCTTAGACAACCTTTGTTCATCATTGCAAATAAAATTAGATCTTTTTAAGAGATGTAAACAAAAACACTATGACAAAATCTGTTCATGGTCTAGGCACTCACACCAACAAATAATAAATTTTGCATTGAAACATTACAACTAATGCAAGAAATAAAAAACACATAAAACTAAACCCACGTTGACAATGCCTTATCACCCGCCTGTAGTCCTACCCTCTGCTAAATCTGTCCCTGCTTGGTGACACCTTGTTGCCATGGTGACCTAGTGTGCGCGAAGAACCTAGGTGTACTAAGCTCCTGTCAACTGTTAACTGAACTATCCATGATTGTATCACCGACGGCGCTCTCTCAAATACTGATCATTCTCAGCCATTTTATCAACGCCCATTCAAACGCAGTGTGGCACCATGCTAAACTGCCAGTCAGGACTATGCCCGGCAGCCATTCACCTACGCAAACCTGTCACCTGCATGCTTGAGCTTGAGTAATTAGCATCACCTACACCCAGTGATGGAGTGGTCCGAGAAACAAGTAAGAACCGAGGGTTTAATATGTATGCAAGTTTTGCATAGTTGTCTTTATGGTTTAGTCCCATTATAGCTAGTAATGTTAGCTACTTTCACTCCTTGCTATAGCTACAGGTTAATAAAGCAATTAAATAAATATTAAAACTAGTCCTAATTCCGAGAATAAAATCTTGTACACTAGTTATTTTAAATAACAATATAATGGTTTTATAACATAAGATGAAACACATGTGCAGTGTTTATTCATTTAACTCTTATTAACACTACGTAACTTTTACTGAGGACAGACAACTGTGTGTTTATCATCCATTATGTGGGACATGTAAGTTGTTGATATTATTCTCACAGTTGTTGTTATAAAGACTTCATTGGGACAACATTCTATGTGAATAAAAACATCATTTGGACAACATTCTGTGTGAATAAGCTGCACTGACCAACTGTGGCAGATAAAAGTGCTTCCATTGAACCCATAAGGCATCAGAGGGCACTGATATCAATCTTGAAAGTGAGCTGTCACCCAGTACATCACCGATGTCTTCAAAGGGACACAACTGTCTTTGTGAGATGGAACCAGTATCACCACACGCTCACACACCAAGCTCCAGTATGGCTCTGTCAACTAACCTGTTATCAACTCACGACAACACTGCTATGCCCTGAAAATCGGGGCTTTATGCAAGATAACATTTTGCCATTTTTTTGGTAGACACTTACATACATACAAACTAGTCGAGATATGTGAGTGACCATGACCTAAAATCAACTACAATCACGCGTGACACCAGGGTTTTATGCAAGATCAAATTATTGCCAGTCACACGTTTTGGTGGACATGTGGATGTTAACTGTTAAGCCAGTTCACAAACTTTAACTGTTTTTTTTACCTGAAAGGTCTACAAACACACATGTGATGGGTCCACCATTTACCCTCACTTTCAAGGCATAACTAACAATATCTATGGGTTTGGAAGACTTTTTTTGCTCCTTCATTTTTTTACCCGCCCACCCATATATTTCTACCCATCCATATTCATTTTTACCCGTCCAAATGACGGATGGACGGGTCTCTACATAAAGCCATGTGTGACACCCATTTTCGATGCATAATGGACAATAGCTATGATTTTCAAAAACCCTTTTTGCTCCTTATATTTTACCCATCCACCACTTGTTGTGATATTTCTACCCATCCAAAACACATTTTACAGGTCTCTACGTTAAGCTATGCTGGATGGGTTTTACTACAAGAGTTACCAAGCTACCTTACTAGTTACATCACTCCATTTAATGTAAAAGGACATAAACTATCCAAGCAATGTAAGACAGACGTAACATTCCAGTATGTTACTTCACATGCCATTGGGTTTCTCACCAATCGTACATGATTCTAAACACAAAGGTAGCAAATACATCATGGCAAGTTTACAACATATACCACATAACACGCATAACTGTTCAGTTAAACTAGGTCAAGTACCACTGTGTGTGTATTTCCCCCAACAAACAACAATTTACAAGTGGACAACTCTGCAATAATTACTAGGTCATGCTGTGTGCAAGTTTTCAACAATTAATTATAAACTTAAGGGTCCTAAAGAGAAAGGGTAGCAAATATATATATATATATATATATTATGTATATATGTATATATATATATATATATATATATATATATATACACATATATATATTGTTTCCATACTTTTGCCATAATATACCCAGGTGAACCGTCATCCACGTTAGTGTATGGATTTCAACAAACAAATGCACACTAACATTCCATAATTTCTAAAACGTGAATAGCTCTGCACTGAACATTAACTAGGTCACAATGCATGGTATTGTACGTTTTTCCACCAAGCTGTAGATAAGACTCCTGCTGGTTCTACAGCCAGTCCTGGTTTCTAGCCAATGACTGCATAGCAGGTGTTCCTAAAACCTTGCTTGGTCAGGAACAATAAACATCACTGACCCAGGCTGGTGTACTTGCCTCTATAGACAGGCATGTATGGTCCTGGAGATGCCTATCTACAGGTCCATATGTTCAGACAACATAATAACATAATCAAAGGTAGCAACTGTGGATATTTACTGAGCATAGGGGAGACCAGGGCAGGTTGGGATAAGTAAAAACTAAAAATGACACGTAAGTTGTGTTTTATAAGTCACATTGTGAATAAATAAACAGTTTATATTCATGTTTCTTTTTAGATACCAGACTGGCTGATCAAGTAACCCTTTGTTATATAATGCTCAACTACTTACTAGTCATTATACACTGCACTTATCAGATGAATTCTGTGATCCGTGACAAAAAACTGACTACTTTGCATTACATGACTAACAGGAAAGATGACAAGTTGACTACACTACAAGTTGACTACACTACAGGTTGACTACACTACAAGCTGACTACACTACAAGCTGACTACACTACAAGTTGACTACACTACAGGTTGACTACACTACAAGCTGACTACACTACAAGCTGACTACACTACAAGCTGACTACACTACAAGCTGACTAGTTACACTACAAGTTGACTACACTACAAGTTGACTACACTACAAGTTGACTACACTACAAGCTGACTTCACTACAAGTTGACTACACTACACGTGACAAACTGCAGTAAACACGCATGTGTGTTAATCATAACGACTAATTTACACCCACCCACAGAATAAACATCAGCTAGCACCATTTCACAGTGTTCTGATTTTAAACCGATTCCCACTGGGCGTTTAATTTCAGTACAAACCACAGTGGCTCCCTCTAGAGAGTTGTGCAACCAGCACACTGCTTCCATGACAGGCAGAAATACATACATCAAAAATATCTTTTAAATAATACTCTATGTACAGGGATTTTATATGTCAACAATGGGTAAATCAGAATCCAATGGCCAAGAAAGCAACTGAATACTGAAAGAGATGAGTGGACTATGGTACCCGGGAGGAGATGTAACTATACTGCCCCCAAATGTATGTATTTTGTATAAAGGTACAACATTCCCATGGTACCCAGCATAGCTTTATGTAGAGACCCGTCCACCCGTCATTTGAATAGGTAAAAGCGAATATGGACGGGTAGAAATATGGGTGGACGGGTAAAAAAATGAAGGAGCAAAGAAAGGTCTTCCAAAACCACAGGTATTGTTAGTTATGCCTTGAAAGTGAGTGTAAATGGTGTCAAGTGTGTGTTTGTAGTCCATTTCAGGTCATCAGACACATTTGAAAGTTTGTAAACTGGCTTAACAGTTAACATCCATGTGTCCACCAAAACATGTGTGACTGGCAAAAATGTGGTTCTGCATAAAGCCCTGAGTCTTGTGTCAACATTGGGCACTAATCCTTCCGCCAGCTATGTGCCAGCTACAATCCAACACCAGACATTTAATAGTTTCACCTGACAGAAACCAGATTTTACCCTGGCTGACCGTGGCACACAGAAGATGTGTCACTGATGTCACATTAAATCAGTCACGGAATGTGACACACTGGACTACACCGGTCTACCCACAGCTGTGGACGAACAGAGCTGTTAAATGTGTCATGAGTACTTCTTCCTCTACGATGGGTCAAGTATACAATCTTGACCCCCGTGGTTACCAGAAAAACACAGGAAAGAATTCACGTTATTTACACAACTCTGCATTTGAGCTTCATTCAGGGCTTTATGCAGGATCAAATTATTGCCAGACACACATGTTTTGGTGGACATGTGGATGTTAACTGTTAAGCCAGTTCACAAACTTTAAATGAATTTTTGTGACCTGAAAAGGACTCCAAACAACTAACAATATCTATGGTTTTGGAACACCTTTTTCCCCTTCATTTTTTTACCCGCCCACCCATATTTCTACCCATCCATATTCGTTTTTACCCACCCAAATGACGGGTGGACGGGTCTCTGCATAAAGCTATGGCTTCATTATTTTGTCCAAAACATGTTCCATACAATTCATTTGGCATTACTGGCTAGTATGGTCTACACGTACTTTGTCGGACATTTGACCCACTGGCAAGGACCACACACAGAGTTAAACACTGGTCACTGGGGACGACGACGCACATACATACCACAACACCATTCTTGTTGTGCCTATGGGCTAGTGATAACAAATCTATATGAAAAACCACACGACGTCGTTGTTTCCCGAAATACAGTAAAAACAAGCATTATTTCACTTGGCCTACAATGGCTGAGTTGTGTGGATTATGAGTTTATGACGTGCGGTGTATTCAGAGTTAACAGTTTGTTTGTCCCGGCGAGTTCATTACATTAACAGGCCTGTACGTTGCCAGAAGTCGGCCCGACCTCATTCTCTGGACAATCCACAAACCAACAGGTAGCCTATGACACTTGTAATGACGCTGAGACAGTTTCTCATGTGCCAGTGTGACGTTACAAGCACTAAACCTTATTTGGCAATAAATCACATGTATTAGAAACCAGGACTACAATAGAAATTACACCAACATTGGACATACATGACCCATGACGACTGTGACTAATCGGCACATATGTTAGCGTTAGCATTTACTGCAATTGCGTGTCTGTCAAATTTGGCAGGCTACGCTGACAAATGCGTTATTGATTTGCCGCTCAACAGCACTTGAAGAAATTGGGCAAGAAATGGCTAAATAAATAAATGATGGCCCACATGCACTTATCAGTATCACAAAGCAATGCCTCAAAACAGCAGACAACCAAATGATACAAAGATCTAATCTGACTAGGTACATGTCTCACGTTTTGTTATATTCTGAATATCCTAACGCTTCAGAAAAAAAATCTCCAGTTTGACTGTATTTGACTTTGTTTATTTTCAGGGTTTCCTGTCTTTAAAATGCATATCCCAAGTTATAACATAAGCTTAGTTGAATCTGACAGACAGGAATAATACAATCCCAATAATTCACAAAACATAACAAGCACATATCTTTTAAAGTTATAAATATAAAATACTCACTTTTTACATGTAGCCTGGAAGTTGCCATCACAAGTGAAAAAGTGTTTTTAGAACAATGAATTTTACTAACATTTCACATTGGTGCTCCTTTGTTTACAAATGCCAACTTCGAACAGGCACATGATGAGAAAACACTGCTCTGGAATCTAGTTTCTGAAACGCACATTGCACATGCCAGGGTTGAACAAATAACAGCTTTAAAACACATACAACTGAAAAGAAGCCACCTACATTGCCAACAACCCGGGGAAAACAGGAAATAACACATGGGATATGAGTAATTGCCCCACAATAGTTCCACAGTTATTCAGCCATTGATAAACAGACGGTCTAGTGCAGCGAAATGCATAAGGAAACCCCCACAAAAACACAACAAAGCACCTTATTGTTGCTGGTTTTTCAACCATGTAAAAATGACAAATTATTTAATGATATGTTAAACCATTTATTCAACCACATAAAATGATAAATTATTTACTGATAATTTGATATGTTAAACTACTTATCTGCCAATGATCAACTGTATTTGTTTAATTTAAAGAAACAGTTGATTCAGCAACAAGCAATCCATAGCACTGATGATTAAACAGCCTTCCACAGGGTATGTCCAGTTTGGCAGAGAATGAAACTAAATGTAAGACTGTTCATGCCTGTCTACGAAACAAAATCACATTTTTAGGCCTTTTCCATCTCATGGTTTTATACTGAATGGTCCCATCTTAGACTGATCAGTTTACATTTTGTCACACATCCTGGTCCAGATTTTTAAAAATGCCCACCTAAAAAGGGGGTTGTCTGGTTAAATAGACTTGTTATCACTGATTTAATCAGTAGTTTTAGCTAGTAACATTCTCCCTGGATGACTAGAATTCCTGACCGAGGGGGGTCACAAATTGACGTGTCCAAAGGCTAGATATTTGCTCGAATGAATGCAATGAAATTTTTTCGAATTGCCAGTGAACGCTCCCAGCAAAATGTGGCGCTTTCATGTCTTAGGTAATAGCCCAATGGCCATTTATATAACGTTTTAAAGGATACTTGCACGGTGGTGATGCAAAAAAAGAAACAAATTCACATCTTCAGCCAATCACAATTAGTGTTTCATGCATAATTAAATATTATTATATACTAAGCCTCGATAATTAAATCAGACACAATCAAATGTTATCTAAAATGTTTCTTATAAGATCATATTTACTGACAAAAGTAAACAACATGATATTTGATAAACCATAAAACTAGCCTTGATTAAACTTAATCACAATCGACCACTTTCACAATAAAAACATCCTGTGTCTTACTTTCATTTTGAAACTACATTATTTCATTTCTATTTTAACACGCCTTTGAACAAAATACAATACTGCAAAATCCCCCGTGTCCATTTGCACCAGCTGAAAAAAAGATCCTACTAATAATCCTATCCAGACAGCGACACTCAAAATGCCTCGCCCTCACGCACGAGGAAACCTCATGGGATAAAAGGACACAAACCGAGTGGGTAGACCCATCAGGGGAGTAAACGGTGTGTCAAACCACCGTTATATGGATGCAGCAACGTAATGCTACCTGGCTCGGCGACCATGAAGCCATTCAATATCTCACACAGGACTGTAACAGCTAATAAAATATTATTATACTAAGCCTAGATAATTAAACCAGAAACAATCAAATGTGATCTAAAATGTTTGTCATAAGATCCTATTTACTGACAAAAGTAAAAAACATGACATTTGATAAACCATAAAACTAGCCTTGATTAAAGTTAATCACAATCGACCACTTTCGCAATAAAAACATCTTGTGTCTTACTTTCATTTTGCATTTTGAAACTACATTGTCATATTTCTATTTTAACACGCCTAGTTGAACAAAATACAATACTGCAAAATCCCCCGGGTCCATTTGCACCAGCTGATAAAATCATCCTACTAATAATGCTATCCAGGCAATGACACTCGCTCCTCACTTGCACGAGGAAACCTCATCGGATAAAAGGACACAAACCGAGAGTGGGTAGACCCATCAGGGGAGGTAACGAACGGCGTGTCAAACCACCGTTATATGGATGCAGCAACGTAATGCTACCTGGCTCGGCGACCATGAAGCCATTCAATATCTCACACAGGACTGTTGCAGCCACAGCTGTTACACTAGCTCTCATTTGCATACATTTGCATGACAGGCGGCACGCGGTGCACGCGGTCGGTAAAAGCCAGAAATCTAAACTGTCTGTTGTATCAGTGATACCTACACATGTGTGGCATATCAATTATTACACTGTCTAACAGTTTGACATACATATCCATACATACGCGTGTGGCATGTACCATACAGCGTACAACCAAAACATGCCTACACTGGTTTTTTGTTCTGGTTTCCTGCAAAATTTCTCAAGCACAATGCTATATTCTAGAGCATAAAATAGAAATGTCAATGATGGGCAATGTCTCTCGCACAATCTTGACAAATTTACAAGTAACAAATTCTATTGTACACCAAGATTGATCTTGTACCAATTAATAAAGTTTAACCAATTTTTAATAATTAGTGAAAATGTTCATCAAGTTGGAAGTATATTTTATTATCCAAGTAAAATTTCTGATCATACTTGAATTTTAAATAATGATTGTGTTTATTATTAAGACTTGGAATTTCATCAGACATAGTACTTAGCTAAACAATTAATAGGCTGTTCTCTGACAACCATTTTAATGCCCTTTCTTTCTATTATCTACGATGCATTGTTCATTTCAGAGTACAAAAAGGTCTCTAAATGTCACCAACAATCACCATTAATGTGAAAAAAAGAGTTACTAAGGGGTAACACTTATGTGAAAAAGATATAAATTAACCAGGCAACATATGTTTAAATGTCACCTTTTATGCCAAAGTAATAAAGGTGCACCCATTTTCAAGACAGTCTAATCTATGAAAGATCTGTAAAATATCAAATGTCACTATTTATTTCAACTCAAATTTAATGCTATTAATTTTATGGTAGGGTACAATTTATGCGGCAGTTTATACATTACTATTGGCAGCCTTATAAACTGTCATGGCTGCAGTCATGTAACAGACAGTTTCATAAGATTTATTATTAAATGTCTAAACAACCAAAAATAAAATCACACAAATGACTAAGATTAAATATAGAAAGTCTAATATTAGGAGGCATCTTGCAGGTCACCGAGACATCTTCCAAACTTATAAATAATTAATTCATACAAGTGTTTTTCAGCTGCAAAACTATGTCAAGTTATGACGTTTGCAAGATACAAGACAATGGAGAAGAATGTTGTTTTATTTGACCAGTATTTCAAACAATACACACATACAATACATCCATGTAAACAACCAAGAACAATGTATTTGAAAATACAAAGCAGGGTTGGGAGACTCCTCTAAGACTATCTATTCGCCATCGAGGAGCCACAAAGAAACACTGGTAGAATGTGGATCATCGAATGAAGTACTAGTTCGGTGACAAACAAGTCCATTCAGGGTCAAACACTCAAGCAGTCAAGGTGATTTATTGATGCAGTTTTTGCATGTTTAATGTCAAACAGAAGCTTCAAGCATACTGTCAATAAACAGGTATTGTTCAGAAAACAATTGGTACAAGTAGCAGCAATGTCATCTAATACAACATCAATTATCAGGATGTTTTACAGAATGCAATACAACAGATTTCGCAAAGAAATAACAACATTTAAATGCTGCTTTATGCAGGATAAAATTATTGCCAGTCACACATGTTTTGTTGGACACATGGATGTTAACTGTTAAGCTAGTTTATGAACTTTCAAGTGTGCCTGATGACCTGAAATGGGCTAGAAACACACATGACACCATTTACACTCACTTTCAAGGCATAACTGACAATATCTATGGTTTTGGAAGACCTTTTTTTGCTCCTTCATTTTTTACCCCGTCCATGTCCACCCATATTTCTGCCCGTCCATATTCGTTTTTACCCGTCCTAATGACGGGTGGACGGGTCTCTACATAAAGCTTACGTCTTAATTGTACTTACGTCTTAATTTAATGTAGTTATGAGTAAAAAATATAACATCCCTGGGAAAATTAATAAACCTAAGTACTGCAGTTCTCCGAAATTCAACCTGCCATAAATTAAAAATGACTGAACAGTTAACCTATTGAGAGTACAATGAGTTCTAGCCATCATCATGACTCCACTCCAATGATTAAATACCTGTGGCCTCTTTTCGCTCAGGCACATAAACAACCTTAACTGATCCAAACAGCATTCAAACTAAATATGTCGAACTGGTGGACACGATTAAATCAGAGCACAGTTATTGGACATGGACAGGGTCTCCTGCCAAGTCATTCTCATGGTCTGGGTCTGCGTCATTGTCCCTGTTGTCATTGTCCCTGTCGTAAACTGATCAATTAGTACTGGACTGGAGCAGTAGGTGGCACTGCCCCCCCCCCCCGAGGCGTGACGCAATTAAAGATATCACGTAATTAATTGTATGCGAGGTGCGATCAATCGTTTGTTCACCAGTATAGATCCGATAAAGCTTACACTTGTAATTGTATCGGTAAATAAGTTATTTATTTCCAACCACAACGTAATTCAATTGTACATCATCCCATTATTTCAAAATACAATTCTTATTCAAGATGTGAATAAAGAATAAAAATGACAAGTGTTGATGGAAAGACGTTGAGCAGAAGTGTACTACATGTGTACAGCTCAGTTCCAACCAGTCTCACTATGTACTGTACCAATAGAATTGTTTTCAAAATACTTCAATTCCATCTTAAATTGCCTAGACTACATGTATTGTCTTGTAATTCTTGTTAGAATTAGTAACCTGTTAGATGGTGTAATAATATCAACATGTTTTTCTTAATATCACAGAGAGAAGGCGGGACTTGTAATTTTTAAACCTGTATACTACTGTGTAGTAACTGTACTTTCCATTTCCATTATGAGATTTTTGACTGCTGTCAACAGTATAAATTAGATGAAAGGATGAAACGGTGAGATTATAAGACCCAAGATAACCCCAACCATGAAAATGGCTCTTCTTTTTCAAAAAACATGCATGATGGTGGCATGATTTGTATCCTGTGTTTAGACATTTCAACTGGAAAAACTATGTCATTTTTAGCAACCAAATTTTAATAAAAAAATGTCCTTCACATTTTTACAAAAATAGGTCAAGGCTAAGCGATGTCATTAAGTACACAAAACAATAGATTTTGTTTCAGTGTCCATACCCACTACTATAAATAATGGCGCAGTGCATGTGACAACCTTTGGTCCAGTACCTTCAGACTATAAACACTGCACTTTTCACACGGCACTTATCAGTCATTTTATCCTCCTGCATTTAGTAGAAGCAATATATTCATGTGGCTTGATAGACTAAGTGTGTGAATGAACAGAACAAAATGTGCACTTGCCAGCCTTGTACATTTAAACCCGCTTCATATTCGTATGATCTTATCTTCTCAGAATGGACCCTGATCAAACTAACATGTCTGGAAAAATGCCATATCTAGTTATCTACTCAGACAATTTTGTCTAGACAACAAAATGTGTAGTGTAAAAGAGTATTGCATGTGTTCAGATAAACCCATAAATATTCAACATGATCAAAAGTAATGTTGTGCCAAATGCAGCCACACAATTTCTTTACTTGAAAAAGTATACATTTTCTGGTTATTGTCCAAACAGGATTGTTTAAACTTATCGCACAAACTATCAGCATACCCTACTTTAATTATATAGCAAATGCAAAAAAGTATGCATGTGCCATTATCACATACGCATCAACAAATCTATTTCATGCCCATGTGCTGTGGCCTGTGGAATAAACACATTGCATAACACTATCTACAGACATTAGCTGGAAGCAATGGGTCAACGGCAACTGTGTTCAACTGGGACAGTCCCTTAGGAGCCCCTATACACTGCCAATCCTTTCAAAGAAAAGCAACAAAACTGGTACAAACTTGCCCTGGGGATCTGACCTCTAAACTGTTATACATGTATGAGTCTTATAACAGCTGTATGGAGATTTATTGTAGCATCTACAGTTCTACGCCGAGCTGAAGCCACTAATCTTAGAACCTGGACAAACTTTTGAGGTTTAGTCCAGCATACCAAACATGGGACTAAACCTAAACTACCTTTAGGTATTTAGTCCATTTTTGGCATATGGACAGCTCTAAAACCACGATTAAGTTAGTCCAGCTTCTGGCTTCTTCTAGAAGGTTTTTACAGAGTAATATCATGACAGTGAGTATAGTTAGTATTAACATTGATGTTGGCTGATCAATAGAAGAAGAACATATCGTTTCAGTTTTTAAATTACATTTGGTGATGTGATTATTATCCTCGGTATCACATTTGACAACTTTGATTTCAGATGTTATATTTCTCTGCTGTGTTTAGATAACTCCACCCACTATAATCTCGTCTGCCAAAATTAATGCTTTTTAAACTTATGGAATCTTTTCTGAGGGGATAGGTTATCCGATCACCCATATTTTAACCACCTAATTCTTGAACCAACAAAACAAATCAGATTATAGTACGTAAGCTAGATAAAGGTTGATTACAACAAAGGTGGTTATCAATATAACTTCTTGCTATACAGAACAAGACCAAGCTGTCCATGTCTGGTTGGTCTGGTACGTTAGACGGTTAGTCACTCATCATTGAGTCATATCACACAACAAATACGAGGCATATAAAATATACTATATTTTCTTGTTCAGGACAAATTAGCATAATGTCCTGCAGAAAAACGTTATGTTATAACTATGTAGGTTTTGTCTTTATACAATGTAGGTTGTATGGTGTGTTCATATGTTGTTTCCCACATGCCATTTTTGGTTACGGGCCAGACGCACTAAATTTGGAGTCGCATGTTACCAGCATTATTTTACCGACTGGCCGTTCAAATGTGTACTCATCATCCGTTCTAACTTCTAAGTCCTGCTGGAACTAATACATAAATGATATATCATAATAACTTTGACTGGGAAATTTCAGAATATTTCCTGAACTTGTGTTATGAACACGAAAACCACCGAAACCGAATCGATATTCCTCAGCCGCTATTTTCGGCTGAGCCACCAAGTCCAAGCCCAAGCCCTGCGCAAGCTCGAACTGGTTATGAGCCGAAAAAGGCATCCATATGTCAGAAAATTGCTATAAAATGTTGAAAATATAACATACGTTCATAACAATTATACTGACTAAATAATTTCTGTTGGAAATGACGAATTACTCGCACAAACTGCCAACCATAAAGCTAACAGCTGTTCCCAAGATTGACAGTTTTCGGACTTCGCACTTCGGAATATAACACCTGAATGCCGCCTCCGAAATTCAATTCAAACCCGTACTGACCTTGATTTTCTGGAATTCTTCAAATGCTTTCAGGGCTGAGTCCGTTAATTTAACATGAAGTACAGATTTGTTAGCGCTGGTGGATTCAAGAGATGACAGTCCATACTCGCTTCCTTCCACCAGCGCTGCCATGATGTTTCTACCTTCTCCCCGCCAATACACAAATCGCTAACTCAATCGTACGGGGACGAACCGTTGTGAACAAGGTAAGTTAAGAGGCGCTCCGCACGCGTTGTGAACAAGGTAAGTTAAGAGGCAGCTCCCGCACGGACCGTTGTGAACAAGGTAAGTTAAGAGGAGCTCCCACACGCGCAGCGCGTCACTGTCGCTGGCTCGCATACGGAGTGTGGACTCGTGGGATATGAAACTATGTATGGTGTGCCACGAGTATGATTCTAAAATATAACCACCGGCGGGTTTATTCGATTCATTTGTCATGCAACTAAAATACAAACGACGTGTCGATAATTCACTGATTAGTTGTAAATATGTTCATCATTTCAAAAAGTGTTACACAAATAGACTGTTGAATAATTATGTGTTAGAGTCCTAGACCATTTTTTGCTAACAAATTAGATAACAAAATTAAACATTCAGTTTGTTTATTGTTGTAAAAGTGTTATTGTTTTTTTCTTTTCAACAAATGTCACAATGTCTTTTTTTATTAAATGTTGTATGGTTACACGTAAATAGTGTTGTCGCACATTCTATTGCACTGTTCAGATGCTTTATGTATGAAATTAAGAATTTATAAGGGTAAACCTGATAAGTATTGTACTTCTTTTACCCTTTTTTCAACAATTTGTATTGTATGAACTGTATTTATAATGTAGTAGTTGTTGTTGTTGTTGTTGAAAATAAATTTCAATTCAATTCAATTCAATTCATGTCATCTGCACATTGCGTCATTATGAGACAGAGACAGAAATAGGTCTACACATGGAACATTGGCGTGGGAGACAAGAAGCATAGGGCAAACCGTCCCCTGAAATTTCTGCTGGTTCTGTACCCCAATACGTTTTCATTTAGTTTACAAGAATGTAAATTTACTGCGGCGCAGAGGTCAACACCCCCAATTAAATCCGAAGTAACGCTTAGATGGGTGCGAAAATGTGTGAAGAGTACGCACATACGCATCACACAGAAACGTCAGAAAACACTTTTGTTTTTAGGGGGCAGGCATATGATTGTGACCCCCCCCCCCCCCCCCCCGGTCTTCCGATGTCTGTCCGGAGTGAGACGACCGGATGTGAGAGACAAGAAGCTTTTATATTTGGGACGCCGCGGCGATGAAAATTGTCCAACAAACCATAAACCACCCCGCGGCGCGAAGAAGCCGTACGGAAGCTTTGGCGCCCTCCCCCCCCCCCCCCCCCACACACACATCGCATTCTCGGTCTTCCTCGACTTCTTTTCTTCTCCATGTTTTAGGCCAGCATCTGCTCTTTTTGTTAGTTTTTCATCTCCCATTCGTTTGACACGACCGGCCCATTTCAACATACTCATCACGAATTTCTTCTTAACATTTTCCTTCACTCCCACCTCCACTCTCAGTACGTCCATTCTTTTCTTATCCGTTCTCTTCACATGCACGATTCTTCGATCTCATCCAGTTGTTTTTCGCAAACCTTCTCATTTTGTTCTCTATTAGTGCCATCGTCTCTAAGCCATACGTGTGGTGTATGCCTGGGTAACACGAGGTCAACAAGTCTGTTTCTTTTATCTGCATTTGACCGGACAGTGGGGCAGGAGGTTCCGGGTCGAAGTGACAGTCGCAGCTAGGTTCTTCGATCGTTCCTCGCCCTCTGTCATCTCTACAGCTTGATGAGGAGATAATTAATATTTTTCCTCCGACTGTCACAATTTCTGAATGTCTCGAAGCACATGCATTTAACACATATCGAGTGCACAGAAACAGGAAATGCACATGGATTTGTAAATGCGATCAAATGGCAAAAACTTACATAGTTAGAGGGACGGGGGCAGGTAGGCTTAGAGGTGGGAGCGGTAAAGCGCCGGACTGTCAATCGAGGGGACGGTGATTCAATCGCACCTGCCGCCGTTTCGAAACTTATGCAATTTCGTTCGTTCGTGTCTTTCGGAAGAGACACTAAAAGCCGATAAACCCTTCTATTTGATGTCTATATTGCCAGGGGAAGTAAAAGATACCACAAAACAACCAATGATAATAATGGTCTGCAAGTTGACCGAGGTCATTTAATGGAAGAAGAAGGCCTACCCAGGTTCCATGTGACCGCCTATAAAAGTATGCGTGTGTGCGTTTTCCTACATGTAGACCTCATATATCAAGGACCAAATCCATACATATAATTATTCGTAAAATTTTGGCGTTTTTTCATAACGCGTTAGATTTTGGCAGTTGGCACACAAACTGGTTTGTATTTGTGTATGGGCAGCAAATAAAAGAAACATATATAGAAAGTGTTGTCAGGCGTGCAATTAGTAAGTTTAAAATACAAAATAAAGACTCGTTTTTTCGCGTCGATTCTAAACTTTCAGATTAAACCATATACTAATTCACGTAGCATGTCCTGCAATCTTCAATGAATGACACTAGGGACTATTACGCAGATTGATCGCATTGTGTTTGCTGCAATAGCTGAAGTATAAGACACTGCCAACCTGTTGGACGTTCAGGCAAAATTCCCGCCAAAAGTCGTAGAACAGATTGATCCCTACACAACTTGAATAACTAACCGATCCCTCAAGGGAAATACCAAGACTCGTAAGGGGATGTAAACAAACGAAACCAGTTTGCGTTACAACTGAATGCGTTAGGGCAAGCGAATTAAAATTGTCTTTATGACCAATGTAATGTAAGCTAACCGCCATGTTCATGCAAGCAAAATTGTATACGCAAAGATAAATTGCGTTTGCTGCTTTATTTCCTCTCGCCTCTCAAATTACGCCAATGAAAACATGGCGGCGCGTGGATCGCGAGGAAACATGTCAAGACATTCTCCGGCAATGAACAAACAGTCAGTAGATCCTACGATGCCATATATGCGGTAGGTCCAAGCGAATAGTTGTCCAACAACACCACTTTATGATTACCCAAATAAATACGTGTTATGGTGGACTTTGGACAACATTAACAGAGAAAACACTGCCAGTCTTGACACTGACACTGACACTGACACTGACAGCGCCGCGGCCAGTGCAGGACCCGTACCAACTAGACCGAGTAAGGGCAGAGTAGTGAGGAGGCTGACATATAAATGATACGCCATGGGGGGGGGGGGGGGGGTTCTTAAACTCTTGGCCATCTTATGGCTGTGTGGATGTAGATCGCGATTCGTGAAAGCCAATTTTAAAAACTAAGTGATTATACAGATAACTGGCTATGTCTTGACTTGAGTCGACGAGTAACTCAGTAACAATTAACATGTCGATGTTTCAGTTTCACTTCAAGTTTAAACTATAGTTTAAGAAGTTTATATTAGTTTAAAGTATGACATTGACATCAAGAAATATAATATAATCCAAAAAAAGACTTCTTTACTACTTTAGCATCTTATCTTGTGAGTTGTGACATTTGTCCATCAGATATGAAGAAGCAAGCAGCACACTCTTGGGTACATTCTAGTTCCTCTATGACCTGCCCAGTGGTATGCAAAAGACTTGTGTTGAAGCCATTCATGTTGATCACAGCCATTATTGGCCAGTTTACTTTTTAAATGATAAAGCAATGTTATGTAATTTGTATATCCAACTACCACAATGGAAACAAGTACTTGAAGTTTCATGTGTCACCCTTATATTCAATATACTCTAGCTGTATTTATAATTACTTTATGTATATACATTTTATACTGAATAAGTCAATTAGTAAAAATAATTTGAACCAATTGATTAATAAAATACATTAAATTAGTTTTAATACTAACAACTGTACCAAAAATAATCATTGATGATGGCATTTAAATTCTACCAGTCTTTATAAGTTGTTACTACTAGTCTTGGCCAGCAATCTAACCAGTCTTGAAAATGGGCAGATGTGTCTGTGGCTAAGTCCCTGCATTTGGTAGTTGATATTAATGAGTTGTCTTTTTCTTAGAACTCTCAGATACTGGACTGGGCCCTTTGCAGGGTGTTTAACGTCCAACAAGAATTTGTGAGTCCACCACAGGTTACACATTTACCCCCTGTGTGGGATCTTTTATTACCCCTGGCATAGACACCAGATAGAAGGGACCACCGGCTTTTAGTATTTCTTCTAAAAGACACAAGCAATGTGGGGTGAACGAAATTGTCTAAGTTTCAAAACGGTGATAGGTGGGATTGAACCACCCTCCCCTCGATTGACATTCTGGCATGCGACCACCACTTCCCACTCTACTTTTACTGTCTTTACTGCAGCATGGGCATGAATCAGCCTCCGGCCAGCGATTCACCTCGGCCATCAAGTGTTGGCAGCACACACAGCAACCAAAGCAGCTCCAGCCTCTCAAACAAACCATGGTCAAAGGGAAGAAATGACATCTGTGTCGGGGAAGAGCTTAAGATCGCAGTCGATATCGCCATGGAACGTTTCAGACTGAGCGAGGAACAAAAAGGTTTGGTTGGCTCTGAAGAAAAATTGATCCATTTTAAAGACAAATTACTTAGAGATGGTCTTGGTCTCATAAGCAATTTGCCAAATAATTCACCGATCCAGGTACTGTCACCTACAAGTTATCATGTTTTGGTACTGGTGAATAAGTGTTGACCAATTAGCATGAAATGAAAAACAGTCTATTTCATCTTTAGAAGTTGCTCAGTCGAACAGTCAAAAGTTTACTCTTTTATTGATTTTATTCAGAATATGCACCCAGTTAGCAAATTAACAGTTAGGAGTTGCATAAACTATTTACAGACAAACATCAGTGAGCCTAATTCACAGTGGGTTAAGTCAGATGAGGTAGTTTAACATTTAAGTACATCATTGCGTATTAAAATAAATGTGATTGTGTTCAGCCTTCTTTATTCAGCATATTTATGTTTTAATCAGTGTTTATGTTTTAGATTAATGTATAGATAATTTACATACACAGATTTAGTAAATGTCTTAATTTTATATTTTATATTAATTTATATAATTTACAGAGGTTTAGTACTATACATCTTTAAAACAGTGTTTAATTTATTTTAAATTGATTGATATGATTTATATAATTTACATACAAAAGTTTACTAGTGTACATCTTAAACGTATTTTAATTTACATAATTTATATTTATTAATACATTTATTATTTGTCTTTTACAGCACATCCACCCACCATGCGGGAATTAGCACTATAGAAAAACAGTTTTATTATTATTATACTATTTTATTTAGAGAGTATATTGTGTGGAAAACAATTACTTAAGTTTGGTGTTTGTCAGATCTGGAGTTTCCATCGTCACTGACTTCGACTGAGAGAGCATATATTCATCGCCTCTGTCAGATGTTTGGATTGAAGTCAAAGAGCAAGGGGTAAGTATAAGACGAGTAGAGATGTATAAAACAGGCAAGTTCTTATATAGTGCAGTATCCAGGCCTCAGGACCGTTCAAAGCGCTTTACACTTTACTTCCCTGACAGACCTGTTCACTCAGACACAATCTCGGCTTCTCTGGGAAGCATCCAGCCATATGCTACAATTAATGCGTGAAGGCTACTCATACACATATCCACCACTGTCTATAGCTAGGTACTCATTTATTCAGCTGAGTGAACTGGAGCAATGTAGAGTGAAAAAACTTGCCCAAGGTTTAACACCGCAGCCAGGATTCGAACCCGGGTTCTCGTAGTCGAGAGTCCGAAGCTCTACCCCTGAGCCACTGCGCTCTACATGAGACATTACTCTAGTTGATTTGTAAATTTTTGTATTTAGTGCAAGTTGCTTTTTCCTTCAAATACTAGAACGTAATACATGCAAAGAATTACATATTTTATAACATCGTTTGCAAAGCTAAAGACTGCTATAATTATGATTAAGGCATATCGTTGTATATTACCGTTGAATGTACAAAATTATTCAGAATACATGAATCACGATATTCATCCAGGCATAAATGTAAGTTCAAGCAAATCTATGTACGTACTACGTACTAACTTAAAAAGTATGTGTATTTCTGTTACTGGAATTAAACTTTGGAACTCCCTCGATAATTCACTGACTAGTTGTAAAAAAGTCATCATTTCAAAAAGTGTTATACAAATTGACTGTTGAAATTTTTATTAGTTAGAGAGATCTAGACCATTTTGCCAACATAAATTAGATAAAAAAAATAAACATTCAGATTGTTTATTGTTATAAAAGTTTTTTCTTCAATAAATGTCACAATGTCTTTTTTATTTAAATGTTGTAGGTTACATAAAATAGTGTTGTCGCATCTTCTATTACACTGTTCAGATGCTCTATGTATGAAATTAAGCAAATATAAGGGTAAACATGATAGGTATTGTACTTCTTTTACCCTTTTTGTTTTGTATGCACTGTGTTTAAAATGTAATAGTAGTTGTTGTTATTGAAATAAATTTCAATTCAATTCAAAATACAGCAAGGGGGCAAACCGCTATTTGACGATATCGAAGAAGGATGGCGTCCACACGATGCACAGTACCGCTATCTTCCACCTGGTGAGAAATTCGCGCCACCAGATCATGACGTTGCTGCAGCGTTTTCCAATCACGAACAAGGAGAGGCAGGACTTGCAACCCCGCACAGACCGCGGGCAGTACAGCGACGGTACGGCGGGATTCACAGTTTATTTTACAATAAATTGCAGTGTCACGTACAAGAAATGTCAGCAGCGTCTTTACTGCCTCAGAAAACTTCGCTCTTTTAACATTGATAGCACCATTTTGTCCATTCATGTCCACGATTCATTCAATCCAATGTCTGTATGACTTCTCAACGAAAAGCACCTCTGACGTTATGTTGTATTTTGTTTCTTTTATTTTTTATTTGTGAAAAGACGACCACAATTATAATTATAACTATAATTTTAAATTATATTATAGATTAGTCTTGTATTTTATTATGATTAATGTTTACATTTTATATGACTGCATTTGAGATACTATTGTTTAATTAGTTATAAATATAATTAAACAAAACAAACGTTGGTTGAAATATTGAATAGACTAAGGTATTAGGGTTGTCCCGTTTTTCTATGAATAGGGTTATGGAAAGCGTTGAACGTTAATGGTGGTCAGCTGGATTGAAACCAGTGGCCCGTCGGGCCAGTAGAATTTAAAATCTGGTGGCCTGAACTGGCCCAACAGCTTCAAGACACATGTCGGGCCATCAAGCCAGAACCCTGGATGTATAAGAACTCGCCTTTTTCTGTGACAGGAATGGGGCGAGAACTGAACCGAACCACTACGGGCCGTCTGAATAACGGTGTCCCCCAGGTGCCGCCACCGTGCGGGGTGTCGGACCTGAGTGCATTTCGACTCAGTCTGCCAGTCGCACAAATGAAGGACGTCATTGTGAAGGCGATAAATGACAACAGAGTGGTCCTCGTGTCTGGTGAAACCGGCTCCGGCAAAACCACACAGGTTGGAAGTGTTTACACAACATTTTAATAATAATAATGACTTCTTTTGCGCCAACATCCACGAAGATCAAGCTCAGTGGCGCGACAAAACCAAAGGATTAAGCAAACTCGTAGTTGAAAACAATGCTGGGTTGCTAAGTGTAGACAATGACAGAGAGCAATAAAAACGTGTCTTGTAAATAATAATGCAGAGGATCCCGATTTGGGATTGGAAAATTTGGGATGAAATGGCCCATATGTATGACAGTTCAGCAGGGAATAGTACACATTATGTACGCTGTTATGTACGCTGTTTTGCTCGCTCAATTCCGTTAACTGTAAAGTAAAAAAAGTAAAGACAAGTTCTTATATAGCGCAGTATCCAGTCCTCAGGACTGTTCAAAGCGCTTTACACTTTACTTCCCTGACAGACCTGTTCACTCAGACACCATCTCGGCTTCTCTGGGAAGCATCCAGCCATATGCTACAACTAATGCGAGAAGGCTGCTTGTACACATATCCACCACTGTCTATAGCTAGGTACTCATTTATACAGCTGAGTGAACTGCGGCAATGTAGAGTGAAAAAACTTGCCCAAGGTTTAACACCGCAGCACGGGATTCGAACCCGGGTTCTCGTAGTCGAGAGTCCGAAGCTCTACCCCTGAGCCATTGCGCTGTACTTGTAGAGAGCTGTGGCTCAGTGGTAGAGTTTCAGACTCTTGATTAAGAAAACCTGGGTTAGAACCCCTGCTGCGGTGTTAAACCTTGGACAAGTTTGTTCACTCTACATTGCTCCAGATCACTCAGCTGTATGAATGAGTGCCTGGCTGTAGACAGTGGTGGACATGTGTACAACCAGCCTTTGCGCATTAATTGTAGCATGACTAGATAGTGATAAAACAGGTCTACTATGGAAATAAAATGTAAAATGTTTTGAGCAGTCCTGAGGACTAAATACTATATAAGAACTTACCTTTACCTTTAACCTGATATCGGGGGTCCGCAAAGCTTTATGCAGAGACCCCGTCCACCCACCATTTGGGTGAGAAATATGGGTGAACGGGTAGTTGAAGGGTAAAAAATGAAGGAGCAAAAAAAGGTCTTCCAAAGCCAGAGATCTATATTGTTAGTTATGCCTTAAAAATGAGTGTAAATGGTGTGTGTTTGTAGTCCATTTCAGGTCATCAGACACATTTGAAAGTTTGTAAACTGGCATAACAGTTAACATGAGTGACTGGCAATAATTTGATCGTGCATGAAGCCCTGGGGGTCCGTGTGTGTCCAGGTGCCCCAGATGATCCTGAATGACTGTGAGATCCAGGGACGGCCGTGTCGGATCTTCTGTACCCAGCCGCGTCGGCTTGCGGCACTCAGCGTCGCTGAGAGAGTGGCAGCCGAACGCGGAGAGAAGATTGGACAGACGGTTGGCTACCAGATCCGGCTAGAGAGCAGGTGAGACTGTCAGAAGGTGGACGGACTGTAGCTTTATGCAGAGTCCTGTTTTCCCATCATTTGGACAGATAATTAGGAGACAGACCACATTTGCATTTTCCATAGGCGGCCATTATAATGTTTCCTCCATTTCCTACTAATCTTGAGGAGCTCTATTATTGACAATTTCACAGCATATTTACCCTCCAGCACGGGCGAATGAGCGGCGTCCATATTGTGCAAGATTGTGCCGAGGAACCACTAGCAACGCGCAGTCTGCAGATAATGATACTAGACACCATCTCCATGACACCCACCAGTGTCCCTGTGGGGTCATGGTCTTGGCAATTTTCAGATATTCAAAATCACTGTTAATGATACAAATTGATTTTAAAGTGCGAAATCTTGTTTAGGACACTACACTGGCCACTAACAGTGTCCGACTGCTTTCAGGGTGTCACCAAAGACGTTGTTGACGTTCTGTACGAATGGGGTTCTGCTGCGCACCCTAATGGGCAGCGACAACGCCCTTGCCATGGTCACTCACGTCATAGTGGTCAGTCCTGTTTCTTGTGTCTGTCTCGAGACCGGTCAATGCCATGTCCAGCTGTATTTAAGAATGTTAACCCTTTACACCACGAGCCCCAGAATACACCCAGGTGCCTGCTCCCTGTAGCGCTCAAAAGTGTGTTTTAGCTGTGAGTGCATTGTGATGGCGTCATATTGTATATACTTTGCGTTTTCGCGCTTACATTTTTCCGGTCGTTAAAACGTTTCCGATTGACGTTTCTGCGCATGCGCAATAAATGTAAAATCATTGATGTCCAGCAAAACAACAAAGCATTTTCTGTATAAATGCCACGGGCTGTTCGTTAACTTTCCTGTGATGATTACTGTGAAGATTTCTTAAAATGTCGTTCAATGCAATAAAATATTACGTTTTTTAGAAATCAATGTCACGGATTATGGCGCACTACAATCACGTGATTTACGCATGCTATCAAAACATGGCTCAAAACTTGTTTGCCTCGTGTTAATTTGCGACAAATAACTTTGCTGAGCGGTTATATGCATCCTAACGAACAACCCGTAGTATTTATACCGTAAATGCTTTGTTTTTTCGCTGCACATTGAAGATTTTAGATACATCGCAGAAACGTCAATCGGAACGTTTATAACGCAGGAAAAATGTAAGCGCTACAACGTAACTCATGGATTCTGTCGGGCATCTGCTGTGTCTCAGAGTATTTATCATGTGGATGTGGCTCTGTGCTGAAAATCTTTTAATGTGCACGGTTTAAGAATACCATCTGACAAGAGTTTGTGCAAATACAACCAGACAACGCGTGCCACATTTTGCATGTGTAATTAAAAGTTGATTGGTGTATTTACCACCTTCATGTATAGAATAGTTTAAGATAAGTACAATTTGCTATGTTTGAAAATAAAGTACAAAGACTCAAAAGCAAAATATTAAGTGCAGCCAAATCTTTGTGATTCTATGCCCTCAAAGCTGATTACATGAAATGATGTGGGGTCTAAAGAGTTAAGCAGCCAAATAAGAATACGTGTATTTTACCAACAATGTTGTTTTGTTATGGATTAATTAAAACGGTGCTATTTGTAAATTATTTGTTGTAAAATTGTACAAATCGGTGTCAATAAAAATATATGCAATTGCTAAGATTTCACCACTATGCGTTTATCTTGTGATATTCACTTACTGAATTGAACAGTCCTTGATTTCTAACTAGCAGATATATCATATGTGACAATAAATCTTTCAGGACGAAGTTCATGAGAGGGACCGTTTCAACGACTTCCTGTTGATAGCGCTTCGTGACATTCTCCCCAAGTACAAGGGTCTCAAGCTGATCCTTATGAGTGCTGCGTTAAACGTACAACTATTCTCGGCGTACTTCAACAACTGTCCAATCATCTCAGGTGAGTTCTAGGGACCATCCAGTATTTATTTGTATTAAAAAAAAATATTTGTTCTTATACAAATACATTTATTTCAGGTAAAACTGATATATATTTTTGATACATGCACATAAAAAGCCTTTAAAAGGTAAATGTGTTAAACAATGAGTAGATAAAAATTAAATAAGGTTATAAGTTAGATAATGTAAAAGTGTAGTATAACAGTTAAAATAATGAGCTATATATGTTATTTTAAAATAAATATGTAATTTATACATGTAGATAAACACCATTTGAAAATATGAAAGTTATTAATTGAATGGATAAAATAAATAAATTGATAAGTTATATAAACAAATTAACAACTTAAAGAAAAATATATGCAAGATATGATATAAATCTTGCTGGTTTACAGTGTACTTACATGGCGCAATATCTTAGGCCTGTTGAATGCATTTTACAGTTTACTCTCAGGTAGACAGGTTCAGTTGAATACATTTCAACTACTCTGGGAAGCATTCAGCCACTCTGCGGTTAATGCGCTGTGATTTCTCATTCACAAATGTCCACCAGTGTCTATAACCACATACTGATTCGTACAGCTGAATGCTCTGGAGCAATGTAGACTGACTGAACTTGCCCAAGGTTAAGGAAATTTACGTTCTGGATTAGATAACTGTAGAGTGAAATATCATACACTTTGTTGGTAACAAATGCATTCTGATCACTGGGCTGACGGGGGGGGGGGGGGGGGAGGAAGTAGATAACTCCACCGTAGCTGAGACCACTAATGACCAATCCTGTTGCTGCATTCACACACAATATGGCTGTGTTTCTGGTCATCCAGAGAAAATCCCAGTTAGGTGATCTTGGTGAAGACACTAGTCAGTAATCAGAATACAGTTCAGTCATAATCACAAACCAACAATGTAGTCCAAAGGACCATTTTTTGGCATATTCAGTTTGTCGTAAATGTATAGTGATCGTGTCTTTAATGGTGTTATTAGGTGTTGGTTAATCATGCCTTTTGTTCTGTTTCCAGTTCCTGGCAAGCTGTTTGATGTGCAAGAACTGTTTTTGGAAGATGTCCTGAAATAGTAGGTTTTTTCTCTAACCCTTTGAAAAAGGCAAATTAAAAGTATTTTGTTGCTTATCTTCAGAATAACTTATTCAGCTTCAGATTTGAGCTGCCTCCTTGGATGGTTGACTCGTCATTCAACTGGTTCTTTTATCTAAGTGAACAAATAGTTTAAGTAATATGCACAGCCTGTCTAATAAATGAATGTGTAGTTGTTTTTGAATTGTCGAAAGAAATTATGTTATATAATATATCTTTGTAAGATCTACTTGGGCAGCCAACATGTAGCACCATTCCATTTCAACAGACAATTTGCTTCCAGGTGTCAAGTTTTATATTGAAAAATTAATTTGAGTGTTAGAACTCCTTGGAAATAGCGACCGTTTGCGTATTTGTTGATAAGTATACAAGATATCTCAATCTGTTATTTAAAAGAATTTGTTTATCGAAAGCTTTCATTTGTAATCAGATGAACCAATTCATTGCACAATTTAATAAATTATATTTACAATAAATAACATGTTGAGAGGTTTTGCATTATTTAATACAATTTTGGTTTGACTATACTATGTGTTTAAAAAGTATGTATGCTGCCTGCAATGATGTGTTGAGTAAATTTAATAATTTGTAATGCAACTTGTGTCAGTAGAATTGTTAGTGTATCTGCAGTGCCTTTGTATTGGTTTGTATCAAAATGTTGAACGAGTGGTGTTTGAAAGTATCAACTGATGAAAATTTGTAAATTTGTACTGCACTCTGTGAAAACAGCCATACATAGTGTATCATATTTCACACGTTGATTTAAAAGTCGATTACTCTATTGTTTTGGACTCAGTTATCTTCAGATGTAAAGTACAACTTTAAATGTTACAAAACAATATACAAAATGTTAAATGCTGAAAAACTAAATGCACCCATATTTTGGTGATTTTAAGCACACAATGCAATGATTACTAGAAGAAGAGGAAGAATTTGTTCGGATCAATCATATAACATACATATTTAAACATACAGTATTCTTAGAATAATTGAAAATAAATGACCCAGGGAGACGTGCAATAAGACCTCGAAGATTGCTGGCATACAGACCACCCTGACAATTTACATAGACACTATTGATGAACTAATACACGTGTTTATAACCCAAAGTAATATTAAGTATATGGAACATTAAAAATAATTATATATGTGTATGGAAATATTAATAGAAAAGCAAATTTCATGAAATGTAAGATCTAAAGGGTAGTTTACAATTTGACTTTTGTAAGGAGCTTGTGTACTTCGTAGAATATGGCTAAGAGTGCACTATTGTGTTGGCAGCACTGGATATACCAATAAGGACATGGAGAAGTACAAGAAGGAACTAGGTCATGGTAAGTCCTAGTGGAGAAGTACAAGAAGGAACTAGGTCACGGTAAGTCCTAGTGGAGAAGTACAAGAAGGAACTAGGTCACGGTAAGTCCTAGTGGAGAAGTACAAGAAGGAACTAGGTCACGGTAAGTCCTAGTGGAGAAGTACAAGAAGGAACTAGGTCACAGTAAGTCCTAGTGGAGAAGTACAAGAAGGAACTAGGTCACGGTAAGTCCTAGTGGAGAAGTACAAGAAGGAACTAGGTCACGGTAAGTCCTAGTGGAGAAGTACAAGAAGGAACTAGGTCACGGTAAGTCCTAGTGGAGAAGTACAAGAAGGAACTAGGTCACGGTAAGTCCTAGTGGAGAAGTACAAGAAGGAACTAGGTCACGGTAAGTCCTAGTGGAGAAGTACAAGAAGGAACTAGGTCACGGTAAGGCCTAGTGGAGAAGTACAAGAAGGAACTAGGTCACGGTAAGGCCTAGTGGAGAAGTACAAGAAGGAACTAGGTCACGGTAAGTCCTAGTGGAGAAGTACAATAACGAACTAGGTCACTGTAAGGCCTAGTGGAGAAGTACAAGAAGGAACTAGGTCACGGTAAGTCCTAGTGGAGAAGTACAATAACGAACTAGGTCACTGTAAGGCCTAGTGGAGAAGTACAAGAAGGAACTAGGTCACGGTAAGTCCTAGTGGAGAAGTACAAGAAGGAACTAGGTCACGGTAAGGCCTAGTGGAGAAGTACAAGAAGGAACTAGGTCACGGTAAGTCCTAGTGGAGAAGTACAAGAAGGAACTAGGTCACGGTAAGTCCTAGTGGAGAAGTACAAGAAGGAACTAGGTCATGGTAAGGCCTAGTGGAGAAGTACAAGAAGGAACTAGGTCATGGTAAGTCCTAGTGGAGAAGTACAAGAAGGAACTAGGTCACGGTAAGTCCTAGTGGAGAAGTACAAGAAGGAACTAGGTCATGGTAAGTCCTAATGGAGAAGTACAAGAAGGAACTAGGTCATGGTAAGTCCTAGTGGAGAAGTACAAGAAGGAACTACGTCATGGTAAGTCCTAGTGGTGTTGCTAACTAAAACTTAAGAAAGCGTAGAACATGTTAGCCTTGATTACCCAGGCTCCACAAGGTGGCAGCACATATAGCCCCTCACACGGATAACATTCAAAAGCCGGCTAAGTCACCAGACTGTTTGCTACATGACTTCCATCACTCCATTAAGAAATTACACTGAAGTCATTTTTACGGTGCAAATGGGTCCTTTCTCATATCAAGTCCACACTGCACTATATAAGTCTACATTGCACCTTCTAAGTGTGAGTTTGTAGAAAATATTTCAGCATCTGCAACTGACCAATGCTTTAGAACTTATATAGCATCTCAATTATGTCGGTAATGTTTTAAGCATTTATTTGGCATGGAATTTTATTGTAATCAGTCACCTTGCAACTATCAACCAATTTTCTGATTTACATGTTAAATGGGTTCTTTGATAATTTTAAACTCATTGTAATGTATGCAATTTTTAATGAATTTTGTTAACATAATTATTTAATGTAATTCTACGTCTTGTTTCATTACAAATGTGTTTTACTTGTAACCCTGATAATATACCCAAATAAACACCACATCTGCAGAGTTTCTAGTTTAAGTTTAGGCTCCACTTCTACTAACTGTATAAGGCATTTCAGCAGATGTATGTTTTATTCGACAAGTTTGCTGGGTATAAAGTTAACAGTCATTGTGTGTTTCACTGTTTGTGCATGAATATTCAGTATAATAGGGGTGCATAATTTATCACCCACGTGGCAGCAAACTGAAAGGGATTTGCTTAAACACAGTTACGTATTGGCTTGTGCTGATAACACCAAAGTTAAGCATTTATTTGCAAGACAAAAGTTGCAGACAAGGTACTTAAGGGAAATGATCATGTTTTGATACAGTATGTCTTGAATGTATGTAAACTTATAAAGAGTCCACTTAAAGGGAGCATTTAATCAAATGAAATTTATTGTAACTCTTTTCAATGCATACAGATCAAATCAAGGCAAATAACATGTAAAAGTGTAGAGAGTACAATAAGACAAGAACATTATAATGTTATATTCTTTAATAAAACAACTATTAGAAGAAAGTGTGTAGTGATTTTGAAAGATACTTGTGAATCGTTTGGTGAACAGTGTTTTTTTTAAAGTATGAATAGTAATAATAGTTAATTTCACTCTCTTGGCAGTCATAGAGATTGAAATGGGTACATAAAACATGCAAAGTCTATTTGTTAAAATAAATTAAAATAATATATAATTTAAGACATTAGCGTAAATATAAATTATCATGTAGAGAATATACCATATGTATCCATAAAACTAATTAAAATAATTAAAGACATTATAAAATATTTTATGTGATTATTTGACTAATCTTATTAAACAATAAATAGTTTAAAACATTAAAATAAATAAATGTAAAAAATAAATTAAGGCTTTACATTATCTTACACATATCCATATCAGCATGCACGAAAGTTTGTTAAGAGTCACTGTGAATTATGTTGTTAATGAAACAGTTCTTGGTCCAGTGTGTTCAAATCAAGGCAAATAACATGTAATAGTTTACAAAGTACAATAAGAGAAGAACATTATAACAGTTAGAAGAAAGTGTGTAGTGATTTCGAAAAATACTTGTGAATCGTTCGGTGAACAGTGTGTTCAAATGGAGTACGTTTGCAGTGGCACTTCAGCAGAAGCAGTTGGATGACTGGTGTAAGAGGGACATGAGCAGTCCTGCTGTGGAACTGGCCAGTGAGAGTGGACACAGCTGCGAGTATGACCACAGAGGTTGTGGACTAATGGTGGACGAAAGAGCTGTGGAGGTACGGACACAAACGGACATCAGTCCTCCTTATCACAACAGTTCAGTAGACAGTTCACTCAGTGGGTGGGGCTTATGGCCAAATGCCCCAAAAGAAGTAGTATTTTGTTACCAAAAACAAATGGTTTTATGCAAATTTATAATGGCTTTGTATGTTTATTAGCAGTAAAGTTAATTTTACTAACAATTATGTACCTTTAAATGACTATTCATGGATCGTATATATTGATCATATGTATCGATATCAAGATATAATTTCCGTTAGAACAAAATAAGGTTTATAATGTTGTTTTCAGAATAGTCTACTCTGCAATGACCAGACATTTGATCAAAACAGCAGTAGTTTGAAAGACTGCAGTGTTTGTAGCCAGACAAACAGCTTTCTTCCATACACTTTATAAAAAATAAATAGAAACATTTTGATTGAACATGCTCTGGTAGTTGTGCAATGGAATGTACATTGAAGATGGGTTTTCAAGAATGGCAGTGTTTTTTAATTTGGCAGAATTTGCTCAAAAAGGCAGGCAATTATTTGTTACCTTGGTAGTGGGGTATCTGGCTAGAATTCTTTTTATATATTTTTTTCTCAGACACATTCTGTTATGTTACAAAGAAAAATTGAACTATTTACAAAAATATAAAAACATCTACCTATTGTATCTCTCCATAAGTTGGTGCAATACATGTTTTCATTAGGAATATTTGTCTGTTCCTGATTGTGTTCTGTTATGGACAGTTGTTACAGACATATATCCATTACAGACAAATGTCTGATACTAGTAGTAGGGACAAGTGTTTGTTGCGAATGATTGAAGCCACTAATTTTCAACCCTATTGGCCATCATGAGAAGAAGTTTGTTTTGGATGTTGTCTTATATAAACAAATGTCTATAATAGACAGTGTCTGTTATGGACAGGTGTCTGTTATGGGCAGGTGGCTGCTATGGGCAGGTGTCTGTTATGGACAGGTGTCTGTTATGGACAGCTGTCTGGTATGCACAGGTGTCTGTTATAGACAGGTGTCTGTTATGGACAGGTGTCTGTTATGGACAGGTGTCTGTTATGGACAGGTGTCTGGTATGGACAGGTGTCTGTTATGGGCAGGTGTCTGTTATGGGCAGTTGTCTGTTATGGGCCGGTGTCTGTTATGGGCCGGTGTCTGTTGTGGGCAGGTGGCTATTATGTACAAGTGTCTGTTATGGGCAGGTGTCTGTTATGGGCAAGTGTCTGTTATGGACAGGTGTCTGTTGTGGGCAGGTGTCTGTTATGGGCAAGTGTCTGTTATGGACAGGTGTCTGTTGTGGGCAGGTGACTGGTATGGACAGGTGTCTGTTATGGACAGGTGTCTGTTGTGGGCAGTTGTCTGTTATGGACAAGTGTCTGTTATGGACAGGTGTCAGTTCTCGACAGTAGAGACTACCGTAAATCCTGTATTACTAGCCGCGGCTACTATTACAGTAGTGTGTAGCCGAAATGAGGACGAAAACGCAAAAGTTGGGGTGCGGCTTTAAATACAGTAATTTGCCGACATCAATTGACATTTGGGTCACAGAATTGTCAGTATAAACGTGAAAAACTTACCGAACAAACGAAGCCGGTTTTATAAATAATACATTGTATTACAATTGCCACTTGTGCAGAACAAATGATATAACACAATTAATAAAATCCCATGTCCATAAAATGTTCAGATACAACGATCAGAATGTGAAAACATGTCATAGTTAAACTCCACAAAAGTCCCTTTCATCGTCGCCGTCAAAGAATGCCTTGGCTAGGTTGGGGAAGGGAAGGCACGGCGGCGCCATTTCACTTATCTATAAGCATAACGTTGGCAACATCGTTGACCGTTGCCGTGAGTCCGCGTACACCAGACGATCATCGTTGAATATGATGAAATAAGTCCTTTCACAGTTAATATAATCCTTTGTCATCACTATAAAATGTTCAGATACAACGATCAGGATGTGAAAACATGTCATAGTTAAACTCCACAAAAGTCCCTTTCATCGTCGCCGTCAAAAAATGCCTTGGCTAGGTTGGGAACGGCACGGCGGCGCCATTTCACGTATCCATTTCAACGTTGGCAACATCGTTGACCGTTGCCGTGGGTCCGCGTGCACCACTCAAACATGATGAAATAAGTCCTTTCACAGTTAATATAATACTTTGTCATCACTATTGTAGTATTGTCGCTGTCAAAGAACTCTGTCGCGAATGGCGAGACGGTGGCAATCAGTACGCGTGTAGTGTATTCGTGTCTGAGTCGTTGCCGCTACCGCTGCCGCACGCGCCGGCAAATAAATATTATGTCATCGTCCTTTGTTGGCATCAATCCCACGCCGTCTGTTTTGTTCTGACACTAGTTTTAATCTCAGTTCAAAGAACAATGTTCACACGTTTACAAAAGCCAGGCTTCATGCTGATTGTCAAAATAACACCACACTCTACCAGGCTTCCCAGTCACTGACGACCGAGTTAATTGCATTTGCTTTCTGGGTCAAGATACAATGTCGTAACGACTTCCTGTGCCTGGGCAAACACAGGTGGCTGGCCGCCTAATTAAGGGACGACTGTCTGAGAAACTTGTGTTACGTCAGTTCCCACGCTGGCGGCCGACTCAACTTATTACATTGTATGATAGCCGGCAAGGAAGTGTCTTTGAAGTATACACAGGCCTGGTTGAGGACGGGTACCGTAGCGTAACTGTTATAGGCGCCAACCTTATGCATGGTTCTACATAACATCCAATAAAACCAAAACTTCTTAACGTATTTTAATAGTTTTAGCACCAATGAATAGCTGAAATATGTGGCTACATTTTATTCGTTGGATGTATAGACATTCTGCCGCCCAATTATATTCTGATAGCATGGTGAAATTCTTGTTATTGTTTTCCTGTTTTTGTACAAATCCACGTAGCAATATTCCGATTAAAATACATACTGTGTCGTTATTATAAATGCATTACAATAATGAGTCTTTCAGTTATTCATTTATGATCATTATTAGCAAAGTTATAACATTTATGAAACACATTAAAATGATTCCAAATTGCGTGCGCTACGGCAGTATGTCGCGCGTAATTAATGGTCTTGGCTCAAAGTCGGGGTGCGGCTTTAATTAAGGGTTTTGCCGATATCAAACAGCGCGGAAGAAATTCGGGATTTACGTCAAAAGTCGGGGTGCGGCTTTAATTAGGGGTGCGGCTAGTAATACAGGATTTACGGTAGTTTTTCTTTAAATTGTGAAACAAAATCTTTGTGTCCAGTCTACCTGTGCTGACCGTACGTATGTCCACCTGACACTTTTTTATGTGTGTGTCCAGCTTGGTCAGGAAAAGGAGGAGCTGGAGCCGTGGCTGGTCAAGGAGATGGACCAACTGGTCAGTGATGTCTGGCTGACCGGCAGCGAGGACATCTTCTCACAGATCTTCCACCTCATCACAAGTGAAAACATCAGTGGTCAGTACTCAGACGATCATGTGCACAGTGGTCAGTCTGTCATGTCCACAGTGGTCAGTCTGTCATGTCTACAGTGGTCAGTCTGTCATGTGCACAGTGGTCAGTCTGTCATGTCTACAGTAGTCAGTCTGTCATGTGCACAGTGGTCAGTCTGTCATGTGCACAGTGGTCAGTCTGTCATGTCCACAGTGGTCAGTCTGTCATGTGCACAGTGGTCAGTCTGTCTGGTGCACAGTGGTCAGTCTGTCATGTGCACAGTGGTCAGTCTGTCATGTGCACAGTGGTCAGTCTGTCATGTGCACAGTGGTCAGTCTGTCATGTGCACAGTGGTCAGTCTGTAACATTCACAGTGGTTACTGGTCAGTCTCTCATGTTCATAGTGGTCAGTCTTGTCATGTCCACTGTCGTGAGTTTGTCATGTTCACAGTGATCACTGCCTCACTGTGGACTGTCATGTCCACTGTGGTCTGTCTCTCACGACTGCAGTTGTCTGCCAATCACGTTCACAGTAGTCAGTCTGTCATGTTCAGTGTCATGGTCAGTCTCTCATATCGACAGTGGTGAGTCTGTCATGGCCACAATGGTCACTCAGTCTGTCATGTTCACAATGGTAGTGAGTCTGTTACATACTCATGTTCACAGTGGTCAACCTTTCATGTTCACAATGATCAGTCTGTCATGTTCACAATGGTCAGTCTATTATGTTCACATTGGTCAGTCAGTCTGTCATGTCTGGAACGAAGCCTCCCATAGCTACAACTTGATAATCGCGATATTAACTGCGTTTTTGTTCCTTGTTTACATGCACTCTGACATTGGGAACACTACTATTTGTCACACGCTGATAATCCCAACAGAAACTGTACGTTTGTTTCTAGTTGACTACATGCACTCTGAGACTGGGAAGAGCACCATTTGTCACAGATTGATAATCCCAACAGAAACTGTACGTTTGTTTCTAGTTGACTACATGCACTCTGAGACTGGGAAGAGCACCATTTGTCACAGATTGATAATCCCAACAGAAACTGTACGTTTGTTTCTAGTTGACTACATGCACTCTGAGACTGGGAAGAGCACCATTTGTCACAGATTGATAATCCCAACAGAAACTGTACGTTTGTTTCTAGTTGACTACATGCACTCTGAGACTGGGAAGAGCCCCATTTGTCACAGATTGATAATCCCAACAGAAACTGTACGTTTGTTTCTAGTTGACTACATGCACTCTGAGACGGGGGCGACGCCACTGATGGTGGCAGCTGGGCGAGGGTTCTTCACCATTGTGGAGCAGCTCATTGGGCTAGGGGCCGATGTGAACCTCCAGGCCAGCAATGACTGGACCGCTCTCGACTGGGCCAAGAACTTTGAGAGGAATGACGTCATCGAGCTGCTCGAAGCCTACATGTGAGTCATACTGTCAACATCACCCTCTCGACTGGGCCAAATTGACCCTAATAGAAAGGTGACTGTATTATACTACTCAAAATTTGCTAAGGATCACACAATGTTTGTAATGGAACCATCTTGAGATGGCAGCCATCCAGAGACTCATTGGAAGCATGAGACGCCATTGCCAGGCTGTGATTGCATCACATGGGTCACACAAACAAGCTACTGTCATTTATTGTTGCTGGTAATTGAACTGTTTGGGACATTTTCATGACTTGGAGTAACATTCTGAAACCTCCATTTTCGGGGGTCTGCTTCTTTGACGACAGAACGCATGTTACCTATTGTTCACATTTGGTATATAGCAATGAAATTCAGGAAATAAACATGTCCTCGAATACATGCCATTTTAAATTTGTGTGTGATACCCATGCCAAAAAATAGAATACTGCTCTAAATAGTGATCCCTAGCAAATTTTGAGTAGTATAGTAGGAGTAATTTTCTGTACTATATACTGTTCTGGGTTGAGTGTAATTCTGAGGTGGCTGGTTTATGGAGGAGACTAGTTTGACGGTATATAACCATCCTTTTGTTGTTAAACGATGTCAGTGCGTGGACCGTTGATACCACAGTTCAGTGAGCAAATCGGTGAAGCATGACAAGTTTGTTTGGTGAAGCTTGATATTGCAGGTCGGTGAGTGAGTTTGAAGCTTTCATGTCACAGTTCAGTGAGCGAGTCGGTGAACCATGACATATTTGTTGCCACAATTCAGTGATAACAAACATGTTTGTTGTCACAGTTCAGTGAGCGAGTCGGTGAAGCATGACAAGTTTGTTGTTACAGTTCAGTGAGCGAGTCAGTGAACCATGACTTTTTTTGCCACAATTCTGTGATAACAAACATGTTTGTTGTCACAGTTCAGTGAGCGAGTTGGTGAAGCTTGATATACTTGATATCGCAGGTTTATGAGTGAGTTTGAAGCTTTCTTGTCACAGTTCAGTGAGCGAGTCGGTGAAGCACGACGAGAGCCAGCTGATGAAGCAGGCCCAGACTCTGTCTGCGGAGGACCGAGACCTGCTCAGTGCCTACCACCACAGCTTTGATGACGAGAAGGTTGACATTGAACTTGTCCTCTGTCTCATCTACAAGATTCACTCGGGCACGCAGGAAGGTAGGTTCGTTTGATTTTATCTCCCTCTTGGCTGGGCACCTTTTGTGTCATCGGTTCATTTGTTCACCAAATTTTATCGGGATCCAGAAAAGTATTTAATAATTTGACCAGTAATTTAATAATAATATTAATGACTTTTGCACCAATATCCTCGAAAATCAAGCTCAGTGGCGCGACAAAACCAGGGGATTAAACAAAGTTGTGATCAATGCGTGAGTCGTCAATGGATGGATGGATGAAGAAGCTAGGAGGCTAAGGACGATAGGCAGCATTAAAGAGATAGTTTTTTAGGCGTTGGCGGAATGAAACTATTATATTACCTTCTGATTTAACGTATGCCGCGGGTCGGGAATTGCCGGGAAATGATAAAATGGTTGATTTTTAATAAAGTGGATTTTCAGAACGAACCATGTATTCCACACGTGTTGCTAACTTTATTTCACTGAATTCGTCCTAAAAGTATCAAAAAAAACGATTAAATATGTCGCTACCCAACTTGCTGCTAACGTCGTTATGGCGGATGGACTTTTAAATCGACGGAAACGGCCCAACTTTCAGCGCGCTCAAACGTAAACATTGCTCCTTGCAACGCGGCCATGTTTGGTATCGTCTTGTTGGAAATGATCCCTTCCGTACGCTGCCGAAGTCAAAAGTCGATGACATCCGTACATAAATTAGTTATCGGCGTCGAAAGTGCCGTGAAACTATCCAATCACAAACTGTCTCAGCTGGTTGCTTGGCAGCCCCACCTCACGCGAACCATATATGGTGATCGCGGCCACGTAGCTAATTAAAATTGACCTTATGCAACGACGCCAGCCAATCACGGTGCGGCTTCAAGATGAATGACCTGTATGTGTCATGGCGTCCGATCGATGAAAGATCCGTACGGTTTACCAATTTGAAACAAAGAAACGATATAATAAACGCAAATAAGCTGAATGCGCGGGAGGTAGCATGAACAGCATGCAGGATGCTGTTCAGTCGCGCAACGGACCCGCGGAAGCGGCAGCGAACGGGGAAAGAAATGCCGACGGCGACGTCAGGCTGGCCTTGCTACGCGGCTACGGCCGCCGGCCGCCTTCGACCCGGACTCTCACCGACAGCGGCACTGGCGTCGCCGAAGTTTGTCGCTCTATCAGTCGGAAGTTACATTCATTTATTTATTTATTACAGAAAATAATTTGACTGAATTTGTTTCATTCATATTAACCCATTGTGGAATTAATATAAAACGAAAGGTGGTACTGTTGTTGGATTTACTTTTCTAGCATTATTTTGTTCTTATCAAATATGAGAAGTATTTTAGGTAATTAAATTTTTAAACAGTTTATTTAACATTAAATAATTAATTAAACATTAATTGTGGCAGCGTATGCTTATCATTTATTATATGTGTGCATGAAATTGACCAATTATTTAGTAATAGATGTATGTGTTTGTGTGTGTGTGTATATATATATATATTATATATGATATAAATATGTGTATATATATTATATATATATATATATAGGTCCTACATATATACATATATGTGTGTATATATATATATATATATATATATATATATATATATACATATATATATAATATACATATATATCAAATTTTATTTAATAAAAGACAACATTACATAATACATATACAATGTATGAGTACGCTTGGCTAGTGATGAATTTCTTCGCCGCCGCCGCTTGTGTAAACTATATATTTTTTCCATATATATATATACTGAATATGGTTCACACACTTTCATTATATATTTACCACATGTTGCTGGTATGAAAAACAGTCATAATGCTGACTTTACACTGGTGTTATTAAAAATATTTGATGTTCATTTGGTTTTTTGCCGTTTTCTCAAAACTTACTTTTAGACAATATTGCTATTTTGCGGGGGGAGGTCTCCCGAAAAAAGTACCAAACCTAGGAGTCTGATTTTTTTACCATGTATTCCCTATGGTACAGTGAGTGCAATGATGCTTTTTAAACATGATAGCTTTTATATAAAGATTATTATTGATGACTGAAGTTGTTATAATATTTGGAAAAACGGAAACAAATCTTCGCAATTTCTTTTTTATAATAAATATTGTAAGGAGTTGAACAAAAACAGCATCATTGCACTCTACAACACTTCAGTGGATCATAACAGACAAAAAAGAAAGAAACATATGCACAGTTTTACTGCAAGACCTCCCGCAAAATCATGTGTAGCTATTTTCACAGAAAAGCCGTTTGCCATGGTTACGGTTATGCAAATGAGATGAAATTATACAATTGGTCATCTTTTCCCACCAGAAACACATCCTGAAAGTTTGATAAAGATTGCTTCTCTGGTTGTTGAGATATCATCAAAATCCATTTCCCGACCAGTGTCCTACCTTAACACTGGCAGGAAGCGAATTCCACACCGTTGGTGCGGCAACCGAGAAAGCTCGGGTCCCAGCTTTCGTTTTCACCCGAGGAATATAAAGAGGGTTGCTACTAGTTGAGCGTAGCTGTCTGGAATTTTTTGCTGGATTGAATTTAGATATGCTGGTTGTGTAGATGAGAGTGCTTGATAGGTTATTGTAAATTTTTTGAAAATGATGTGGTAGTGCACACGGACCCAATGCAATAATTTTAGAAGCGGCACTGAGCGAGAAAAACGAGGAGAACGCGTGACTACCCTTGCTAAACAATTTTGGACACACTGAAGTTTTGCTATATCCTTGTTTGCGGTATTGTAAAGGAGGGAATTGCAGTAGCTAAGTCTACTGCTTACTAGAGCTATAGCGATGGTTTTAGCAACGGAAAGTGATATAAACCGGCGAATACTTGATAGCACCTTAGAGGGGTAGAAATAACTCCAAATTGTCTGGTAGTCAGCAGGACTACTTAGTTTGGACATCTGGTAGTCCTCAGATATATCTGGCCTAGATGTAAGCAAAGTGACATGACAAACACAAAATTTGAAAAATATTTCCACATTTTGTGGTAGCCCATTGAACGACTGCTGTGATCATCTTTGATAGTCCGACCGAATTTCTGGTAGTTCTCGGACTACCATACTATAACTATTTTGACCCCTGCCTCAATACAAACAGTATCGTAGTGATATTGAATATATTGTTCTTGGGTCCAAGAAAGATTTATTGTAGTATCATTTAGCTTACTTTGGAGCTTAATGTCGAAGATGAGTACGACGTTTCGACCTGTCAGCTACGGGCCTTGTTCACGTACTGATGTCACGTGTGTTGCCTCAGATTTCGGCGGGTTAATTTGATTGTAGATGGCAGGCAGATGGTATCCCTTGTCTCTGTTCATGGTAGAGGCTTTTATATAGATATGTAGCCTCCTTCACTTTTCTCTTGTGCCAGTTGGATTCACGGGTTAGTATTTTTGTGTTCTTCATGGACACTGAGTGTCCTGTGGCCCGGCAATGATCTCCTACTCCTGTTGGTTTATCCAGGTTTGTGTGTTCTTTGAATCTCTGGCTGAGTGTTCTCTTGGATTCACCTATGTATCGTAGTGGATTCAACAAAGGGTATATTTTTCATGTAATTAATCTGAAGTAAAATTGGCGTGTTTAAAACAAAAACATCAACACTGTGAATTTGTTTATTTTGTTTATGAAATAAACACAGTACACAATACTGACAGCTGCCTAAATTTAAACAAAAAGTAAAAAAACATGCACATACAGGTACAATATTGTCCCATGTTTAATAGCTCTCATGAACATCATGAAGTAATCTCGCTATTAACCATAGTATGGTACTTAGTGAATCTACAACTAAACATTAAGACGATGTGTTCTTGGATTACTGAGTTAATTAAAGACACCCAACAATGCATCACTTTTTATCCAGAGAAAAGTATAATCTTATACGGAAAATTTTCCTTCAGTGGTTGTCTGCTTTCTCCTGTTCTGATGTGGCTACTTGCAAGGACGTATGGACTGGTTTCCCAAATGTTTACTTATGTTGCCAGGTGTTTGATACTTATAACATGCCCAGATTTGATTGGGCTTAGCTACGTTGTCCGGGCAAGTGATGGTTTATGGGTGGTTGCCCGATACTATGTTCCACTTGACACGGGCAGTTGGGCAGTTGATAATTTCAATCCATGGGTCATTTATTAGGCAATCTTGTCACGTCTTCCCGCTCCAAAGCCCTGTCCCTTCTGCAGTGCCATTCTCTGTTTCTGTGTCTTCCCTCGACTCCCCTTTCTTCCTACCTTTCCACTCCCACCTCCATATCCCCATCCCCTCTTCCCCCACCTGCACAGTGGCACAGTGGCTCGAGTTTCAGACCCTTGAATAAGAAAACCCGGGTTCAGAAGTCGTGCTGCTGGGTCAAACCTTGGGGAAGCTCAGTCTGTGTTGGTTCAGTTCACTCAACTGTACCTGGCTGTAGACAGTGGAGGATATTTGTGTAAAAATAGTCTTTGCATATTAATCACATAGTGGCTGAATCTTTGCGCAGTACGTGTGGCTGAATACTTCCCAGAGAAACTGAGATGGTGTTCGATTGAACAGGTCAGCCGCGTAATTGAGTTTGGGAAAATGTAAGACACAGAACAGACCCAAAGACTGTATCTTTTATAAGAATTTACCTTCGCTTTTCACCCCCACCTATCACCCTCTCCCTGGCCCGTGACACCCCGCTCACCTTCACCCATAATCGCATTTCCGTTTGACATTGTCTGTACATGTGGCGGTACGAGGCCATGTATCATAGCTAGAAAACATTAGCCAAGCTGCATTGTCGTACACCCGCCCTGGTAGCGTATCTGGGTCTTAACCCCACCCCCCTCTTAACCCCACCCCCTCTTAACCTCACCCCCTACCCCGTGAGCATGATCTCGCAGACAAAGTTGAGTCTGGCGGCGTAGCAGTGCCAGTCGTCCCAGCCGTGCGAGTGCGCACTCGCACCGAAGTAGATGCAGTGTTGGTTGAGGTTGTGGTTGTTCGGTTCGTTCGGCCGCCAGTTCGTGTATCCCAGTGGTCTCCCTGTCCCCACCCACGTCCACCGTCCCTCCTGGACCATGTCGTTCCCTCCCGTCCACAGGTATGCACTGCTCCAATAGGCTGGGGGCAGAGGTCACAGGTCACAGGTCAGACGAAAGTCAGATGGATTATTATTATTATTAATTTATTCAATCTCCGTTGCCGGAGAAGAAACATTGCATACATATTCATTCGTACAATCACATATAAAAGACACACGGTGAAGAATAAAAACCTGATAAAATAAAATAAATAGCAACAATACATACAGTGGCATGATATACACTGTAATATATAAAATTCAGTGTATATTGTGTATATCAGTTAAAATAAAGAGACACGTAATATATTAGAGTGCAGTGGTTACCAGATAACTAAACGATGTTCATGTGAATATGGCTTGGTAAAATTATCATAGTTTTGCAGTGGAAACGTTGGTGCCATTTGGAGAATTTTGATATCTATACAGATCAATAAATATGTTATCCCGTGAAGGGAAATTTATGTGCAGGATTTAATGAAAAAAGTTATAATCAATCAAATAAATACGTAGTTAACCTCATGGATCCTGAACACAGATTTGTTGGGGTTTACACTAGTGTGCACAATAATTGCCAGATGTCACTAGTTTTTTGCGCAAACTCAGTCAAATTATACCCGGATGTAGACAGGAGAGCTACTGACAGTTTGACACCAAGTTTAAATATATCTATCAGAAAAAACGGTATTTTCTAGCAAATTTAAGTCAGCATTCGATCATAGGTGTTTCAATATTTGTGCTAGCAATGTTCGTGAGCAAGATTTGCAGTTGTTTAGTTAGTATATCCGATGGTTTGGATGAAAATGTTAAAAGCAGCAGCGCAGTTGACAGCTGTGGTTGACATCGGCGATATTTCAGTCTCTTCTGAGTTGACTTGTCAAATAATTGTGCATTAGCCACAGAATAAACCTGATTTTCATGTATCTTATTGTCTATCTTGTTTGTTGTGTGGATTGTTGATATAAATAATATTCTGATTATTTTCAATATGTTTTGTAGTCATGCAACAGTAATTAGTAATACAACAATGATGTGTACACCAATATATAGATAATAGATAATACCTTTCTGGTTCAGATTATGTACACTTTTATATAATTGTGATGAACAGATTTTACGATACGGTTCATTATGTGAACCCAAGTTTGGTCATAGTGTTGAGGTCCTCAGACACTCAGGGCATAAGAGGTTAAGACAATTTATAAATTGTGATAACATTGCCTAATATTCTAATTGTCACAGATAATAAATTATACAAATTCTGGCTCAAGGAAATGTCAGATATGCAATTAAAAAGCCATACAGAATTCTTCACCAGTCATCTTTTTGAACAAACCTGAAGTTTGTAATCTATTTTCCAAGTACTTTGAAGAAATGTCAAGAATGTCATTCCTGCTAAGATTTACTGCTAGCTTGTCTACATATCAGGTACATTAGGCAAGTACTCACTTATTTAAAGGCCTTGCTCTGTCGCAAAGATAATAAAATAGCATTTTCTTTTATAACAAGATGCCACAAAATTATATATTTAGACTGCACTGTTTATGTCCACCAATTTATGGAGCTCTCACACTAAATACTCAGGATAAGTCACACGGTACATTTGTAATTATTAACCTGGATGTGTGTTAGTTGTTGTCAACCTTGTCCTAAATAATGGGAATCATCAATCATGTTTATTTGTAGTAGCTGACTACTACTACTAGCTGTCACAGTAACGTTGTACAGTCAACGCAATCATCTTAACTACGTCCTACCAATGTAGACACATCCACATTAAGCATAATTGACTCACCTACATTCTTGCAGAAAAAGATCTAGTTACCTTGAATGCTTTAATAATTTTCATATATTACTAGCAAACGTGGCTTTGCAACAGATTAGCAATGTATGAATGTATTAGTATTATTTGAGTGTTACATTTCATATTTGCCGGCTGATAACTTTATACATTTCTACTCACGGTTGAGAATAAATTTTATTTGAGTAAATATATTTTCTTGAACAGTTGTCTGTTTCAAGAGTCAATATAGTCAATGAAAGTGTTTAATAAAAATTCTCGAAAAACAGATCAATACCAAAATAATATAATGTTTCCGCAGGTAGAGATAAATTATAATATGTTTAGCTCAAATACTCCTGCGTACAGTTATCATAATTGTTTTATATTTCTATCATAAATAAAAAAAATGTTTTTTTTTTTTTTAAATGTGTAAAGGAATACTGCATTTTTTATGACAAAATTTGTTACTAATCAACAGGTGATGGATATGTCGGTTACCATGTGAGGTTAAACATTGACCCAGGCATAGAAAACCACACTTAGACTAACCGGAATTGTAGTTTCTATATTTAATGATGAACTCTTCCTCGTCCTGGGTTTCCATGGCAACCAGGTGAGATAGAGGGTGTGTCCGCTGACATATTTTCTCGGCATCAACCCAGTTGGCGGTGGTGTTAGCAAACATGTAACAACTCATGAAGTGTCGCACGTAGCCTGGCGGGCAACCTGGGGGGAACATTGGGAACTAATCACAATGATAGTGTTTTTACTTTAGAAACAGCACATATGTACATAGTACATTTTTAATGTAAACAGACATTAAAAATAATAAATAGTTAATATATATATATATATATATATTGGACTACACAATTGTTTACTTAAACTGAATGCTCATTTGAGAGATATATATATATATATATATATATATATATCGGTATATATATATATATATATATATATATATATATATATATATATATATATATATATATATAATCTTACACAGGGTTATAGACATACATGAATTAAATATTTAAACATTTATAAAATATAAAAGAAAGAAATATATATTATATATATACATAAAATATATGTACAATATATATATATATATATTATATCAAATGAACATTCAGTTTTACGTATACAATTGTGTAGTCCAACATGTGTACATTGGTGTTGACAAAATATTGTAGTTGTTTAAAAATGATATTATACAGTACAGTTTCTTCACCCTGTTGTGAAGGAGTATAATTGTAATTTTGTGTAAACATTTTAAGCAAAGATAATATTAATAATACATTTTTCATATATGGTGTTTTCTATTTGGCCTAAATATCTACATGTCACAGTGTATGTATGTCTGACTTGTATCCTGTTAGAGATATTTTAGTTTAACACACTGTGTAATACACACACTGATGTTTAAGTAAAAAAATGAAAGGAAAATGCATCGTATACACACAAAATTACAGTAATAATAATAACATTTGATAAGCACTGATAGTTTCAATAACAAGACCAGGAAACACAAAAAAAATTCAGTAAGCACAACATTGTTGGTCTTACAGGGCCTTCAGGGCCTTCAGGGCTTATTGAGCCTACTGATTTAACTGGGCCCACCCTGGGGCCCTCAGTCAGAGATCTGTGGGAACATACCCCCCCCCCCCCCCTCCACCACCACCACACCCATGTAGCTAGTAGCTACTAGCTACATTGCCAGCCTATGCCAGTCCATACGTATACATGTTTCAAATATTTCTGTCGAGAGACCATCTGCTTGACACCAGGGGACCATTTTACTATGATAAAGAGCTATTATGTTATTAACCCTTTTCATCCGGAATACCATTCTAGTCTTAGTTACCCTTTTTATCCGGAATACCATTCTAGTCATAGTTTGCACTTGGCACAGCTTCCCCGCACTTTGACATTTCAGAATCCCACCGAATGACGTCAGTATATCGGCATCACTGACAAACCCATAGTTTTCATCCAATCAGTGTTGTTCTTTGCTTATTTGGCGTACAAAGCGGGTACCTCCAAGCTAAAGTGACATCAAAGATAGAGTCGAGTCGCAAAGACCGTTAAATATTGACACATTTTGAAAGATAACTCAGCTAATTTCTAATGGTGTATCACATTTAAAAATTGATTAAGAAATAGTAAAGTTATGTCCATTTTAAATGAAGGCCTGTCATTTTTTAATGGTGACGTTGATATGTGCAAATGATCAGGAACTGGCTGCAACTCATCTGCACTAGCTTCAGGATAAAATGGGTTAAGTTAACTGAGGTTTATAAGTGTAAATATTCTGAGTCCCAGTGGCACGTCATTGTGTTGGCAGTTTTCAAGTATTCAAGTTCACTGTTAAGGATCAAAATTGATTTTAAAATGGAAAATTAGGTTTAAGAGTTCTTAACAACATTAGTGAAATGGTACCCAGGCTCCAGGATTTCAACTTGTGACCTTTTTGGGGGCAGAATCTCTGGCCTACTTTATATGCACGCTGTCCTAGTTTCTTGAATCCCCAAAGCAAATATCCTGGGAAAGTCACATTTCCCTAGCTTAATCTGTCATAACACAAGTATGTAGTTATAGGCAGTGGTTACTAACTTACAATATGTGATGTTGTGTTAGTGTCAGAACACAATTATTACAGTCCATCTGCCATTATCCATAAATATTCCTTATAAAGCCACGCATTTTCCACATGGGGTCAGCTAAATACAATGTAATGTTTCATGTGCTGAGAAACTTGAGAAAATATAGTAAAATTATTAGTCTTATTTAGGGTGTGTTATACTGGCTGCATGTGTCAAATCTGATGTGGTTGTACGTACCCCTGTTGCATTGTTAAGAGTTACTTTTCGGAGAATTTAACTTGGGATTGGAATTGACAGGTTTACCAGCATTACAAGGGTGGGGTTGAGGGGGGGGGGGGCATAAGGCAGTTGGGTGTGATTACACTGTACCAGAGGGAAACCACTTCAAAGGAGATACCCCCTTTGAAAGGCCTCCCTATCTCAATGTTCTGTTTGTTGTGGAAAGGTTAATTAGTACCTCTAACGTCATCTGTGCATTTGAGAAAGAACCTTTGACACAGTCTACACAAATCTTCTTTCAGATTTCTTACATCAATTTCAGTGCATTTCCTGACCACTAGGAAGGGACGTTGAATTATTATTATTTTAAAATGTCCAGTAATGCATAAAACAACAGCTCTCTCCCTGCCTGCCTGCCTGCCTGCCTGCCTGCCTGCCTGCCTGCCTGCCTGCCTGCCTGCCTGCCTGCCTGCCTGCCTGCCTGCCTGCCTGCCTGCCTGCCTGCCTGCCTCCGTCCGTCCGTCCGTCCGTCCGTCCGTCCGTCCGTCCGTCCGTCCGTCCGTCCGTCCGTCCCTCCCTCCCTCCCTCCGTCCCTCCCTCCCTCCCTCCCTCCGTCCCTCCCTCCCTCCCTCCCTCCCTCCCTCCCTCCCTCCCTCCCTCCCTCCCTCCCTCCCTCCCTCCCTCCCTCCCTCCCTCCCTCCCTCCCTCCCTCCCTGTGTCCCTCTCTCCCTTTCACCCTCTCCCTCCCTCCCTCCCTCCCTCCCTCCCTCCCCCCTCCCCCCTCCCTCCCTCCCTCTCTCCATGGATAAATCTATCCAGTTCAGAGCACAGAAATGTTTTCCTTGTGTTTTTGTCTGGGGTGTTTTTCTGCCCCAGCCCCAGGGCGCCCCAGCCAGGGATATCTCCATGCTTGTTGTTGAACTTAGCCTTTATTTGTGGTTGACACCGAATACAAACTTGTCCTGTGTGCTTTATAGTGAGGCTTACAACATTCTTATCGTCTCGGTTCATGTGTTTGCCTTTGGCAGATGTGGCGGTAGAAAGCAGCGTTTTAAATCACATAATGGTGTCGATGTAATTGGGAGACAGTAAATAAGGAGATGGTAAATAGGGAAGGAATACAATTAGGTGAGATCAGTTCATTTGGAAATTGGTTCACAACGTACTGCACTGTTTTTACAATCCCTGCTTCAAATGAATCGAGCATTTATTTCAGTCATTTCGTAAATGCTGCCCTGCCTATATGTCTTCAAACATATTATTCTTTTTTACCAGTTCATGTTTATCAGTTACAGATTCTATTGTGTAACAAACAAACAAACAAACAAACAAACAAACAAACAAACAAACAAACAAACAAACAAACAGGCAGAAAGTAACAATATTCTCAAAAGTAAAGCCCTCAATTTGACTGAGTATGATGTGGGTTGATTTGTTCACGTCAGGGGCGGGTAACGTTATCTTTTTGTGCCTGAACAGTTAGTAGCAAATTGAAACAGACAAGTTTGCGTCACTACTAATTAAGTTGACAGGAGTGAATGATTACAGTGGAATGTGTCGGCCCTGACTATATGCTCCAGAGTTGTACATGAAGGCCTTAGAAGGCAAGTTCTAAAGGCAAAGGCAAGTTCTTATATAGTGCAGTATCCAGTCCTCAGGACCGTTCAAAGTGCTTTACACTTTACTTCCCTGGCAGACCTGTTCACTCAGACACCATCTCGACTTCTCTGGGAAGCATCCAGCTATATGCTACAATTAATGTGCGAAGGCTGCTCGTACGCATATCCTCCACTGTCTATAGCCAGGTACTCATTTATACAGCTGAGTGAACTGGAGCAATGTAGACTGAAAAAACTTGGTTAACACCGCAGCACAGGATTCGAACCTGGGTTCTCGCAGTCGAGAGTCTGAAGCTCTACCCCTGAGCCATCACGTTCAATTTACATACAATACATAACATACACTTACTTAGGCTATTCACAAAAAACACATGAAATTTTGTCAAAATTTTACTATATAGAAGAACAAGAGTGTACACTAAAGCCACGGGCCTTTCATTTTAGCATGGCCTAATTGGTCCAGTAGGAGGTGGATGTTTTGCAGAAACTAGTCAACCTTAAGACGTTTGTAATGATGACAAGTGTAGCCCTTGGTTTATTCCTTGAAACAGGGTCCGTACGGGGCCTTGAAAGTCTTGAAAAGCCTTGAACCTGATTGGATCAAATTCAAGGCCTTGAAATTCTTGAATTTTAAAAAGTAGTCTTGAAAAGTCTTGAATTTAATTGTGGTCAATAAAATATTGTTTTGACTCAATTGTTGTGATGAATAACAGCCAGAAAAGGAAAAGCCTATGCACAAAGATAACGCATGGGCACATTTGGCAATTGGCATTTCATTGTGATTGGCGCCATTGTTTTCTTAGTCAAGTAAAAATTGTAGTGTTAACTATATTTACTGCACTTAAAATTACATATGTCCTTAAAACGGTCTTGAATTTCTTTTTCAAATAGCCTTGAAAAATCTAGAATAGCTTTGAATTTCAAATGTCCACAAGTATATGGACCCTGTTGAAAAGGAGTAAGCTTGTAATTACAAGTGGACAGTGAGATTTTTGTTCACATGTCAACTGGGTGCCTTGACACGTGTCTGTCTGGCTGGCTGTGTACATTGTCTGTTCAACGGTCAGTTTACTTGGTCAGATTACAGCTGACCATTGTCCGAGTTGTCACAGGCATTATGGTTGCAGATGGAGAAAGCCACACCTTAGTAATACACCCAGTTGATTGACAGCTGTCAATCATCCATCCATCGGGACCTGCCTTGGTTTATATGGCAGTCATGCGTTATGAAGTGTTCGTAATATAGCACTGTGGAGTTCATTCTTTGTGGAAACGATGAATGAATAAAAATAAAGCAGTGGGCACATT